>OX940810.1:17015769-17389136 GCA_954870605.1 Acer campestre | reverse complement strand
GAATTAATGAAGCATAATGAGGTCATATTAGATTATACAAGACAAAGAGCAAATAGGGTATAAGTGTAAATTCACTAGTTTTCTAAATTTGACGTAAGTGACGCCATGTATAGCTGGACTAAAAGAAACCCTAACCTGGATAAAAACATAAAACATCCTGCCACTTGAATCATATTTGTATGTACATGTAGTCATGCCCATGACCACATATATTAAATATGATATTATGAGATGACATGACATGACATGTAGTGATATATCATGTGTATGATGTTGAGTCGCGTGCTACGTGGAATTTGACGGAAAGGGCACCGTTATTTAGATAACGGCCGTTTAAAAGCTTAATATCAAGCGCAGCTGACAGTTGGACCCTGACCTTAAGTGGTTCAAAAGAAGATTCTCTCTCTTAAAATAATATGGTTTTGATGTCCAATTTACTATGTCTCATCCTACCATATCACTCTTTGTTATTATATAACTATTTATCAAACATAGGTTTACTTGAAATATATTGGCTAGAAAAAGCGGTGTATCTTAAGAGTAGTACACCTTAATCCTCTCGAGTTACTTAATTGTGTGGTTCGCGATGCAGAGTAGATAAATAGCAATATTTTTAATAGTGATTAGTGAGAGGCGTTAACATGGAAATGGGACTACGTTATTAAGCTTCGTTGGAAATGAAAAATATAACGGTGGTGATGCAAACCTTTCGAGAAAGAGAGATTCTATGATTCATTGGATATTGTATATCCGTATAATAGATCCAACTTCACCTATATGAAAAGATCGCATAACATGTCCCTCGCTGAGTCGACCACCCTAGGTAGTAATATATATATATATATAAGTGGTTCTTTTATAAGAGCTCCTTCATTTTAATTTTGATAATAACTTTGATGAAATTACATCCATTTTTATGATTTTTGATTTGAATTGTTGTGTGGATGATATGTTTACTGAAATCTACATATCAATAAAGTTTAAGAATTTTTCAAGCACCAACTCTTTCTCCTAAAATTTCCTATACTTCGTCTATTTTTCAATGTCTTCGTATTTAACAAAATCGTGATAAATAGTTGTAGTGTCTTAAAAATTCTTAAATTTTTTTGATTGATAGATTTCATTGAACTTATATCCATATAAAAATTCAGATCAAAATTTATAAAAATTAATGTGATTTCATCAAGATCCTTATCGAAATTAAAATAATGGATCCCTTATAAGAGAACCAATATATATATATATATATATACACTCAAGCTATATTAATTTAAAATTATGACTTAAAATTTGTCTTTGAAAGGACCCACAATATATGTAAAAGAAAAATAGTAAACAATTTAGGACTGTTTACTCATGATACAGTTTCTAAAAACTATGATATTGAATGTAAAGCAATATGGTGGATTTTATTTATTATTATTATTATTTATTTTTTGAAAAAAATAGTATGATAAACTTAACACTTAATATGTGAATTTGCAATCAAATACATATATTAATCTCTTTAGAATATATAAAATTATATATGCATTTCAGAAAAAATAAAATAAAACTGTTATCCTGAAAAATCCATCGGATGCCTCAGGGATGACGGTTGCCCACGGTGTACTAGTGCATCGCAGTTGGCCCGAACCAAGTAGGATATGGCTCCTTTTTCACCGAGGTAAGTACCAGGGAAAGTTCTTGGTCCGGTTACAATAGACCAGCGCAAGGTTCTTAGGTCGGTCCTAATGGGATACAAGGTTGAGTTGGGTCATTTAGTGGGTAGAACGGAGAGATACTATAACAGTAACAAAATGCTCTTATTGATTGTCAAAGTAATACATTAGATATGGTAGTATATGTCATGGTTGATATTACAACAACGAGTACAATGAGGGGTATAGAGAGTGGGTGTAGGTGGTTTTAGGAGGGTGATAATAGGATGGGCCAAGTACAATAGAGCGCGAACCATGCGAGGCAGTAGCCAAGTAGGACTAACATAATGGAGCTTGAACTAGGCGATGTAGTAGCAAAGTATGGTAAACACATAGGAGCTTGAACTAGGCAAGGTAGTAGCCAAGTAAGGTAAACACATAGGAGCTTGAACTAGGCGAGGTAGTTCTTTAGGACTTGTTTGAGGTTTCAGAGGCCAACCCTTTACTCTTAGAGAGTTGGGGTATTTATAGTGTACGTGCTAGAAGGGTAGGTGAGAGAAGCTCATTTAGGCAGGAATTACCCGGTTCAATCCCCACTGTTCCCTTAAGTTAGGTGTTGAGGTGGCAGGAGTTGGAGGACTAAGATGGTGCCACCGAGGTATGCCTTTTGCTGGAAACCTAGCCTGGGTAGATGAGAGCCCTAATCTCTAGGCCGAAATGTGCGGAATCAATCCCAATCGTCACTTTGGACTTGGTCCTTGGTTGGCACACGCCCTAGAAAGCCATGATTGCTCCACATATGCCCTAGGTCCCTTTAGGTGCTTCAGTAAGGCTGATATGGTGATTGTGTGTCGTTTTAAGGCTCTCGGGTTGGTTGGAGAAGGTCTCCGCTGATTTGGGACGTTACTGTCATGGTTTGGGTTGGCAGGGGACAACGTCAATGCTTGTCCCGCTGCATATTGTTAGGTGTCTTTCTCCACCATTTCCTTTTTCGTGTTTGCTAAGCTTCTACAAGCGTTTTGGTATGGCTACACAACTTCCTCTTTCTTGTATGGGGTAGTTGACATTGGTTAGGGCCTAGGTGGAGTGGGGAAAGACCGTTTATGGGGTGCGGCTACTGGGTAATCCTGGCCGTTAATTCCCTATCCTTCCTCTTTCATGCTTGCTGTCTTGCATTAATGGCCTGATGTCGGGGTTTCACAGGTTGCCATGGCTCTTTCTCCCTTCCTATATGGTCTGGTATGAGGGCTAACGTCAACCCTTAGTGGGAGTTGTCGCTTGTTAGGAGATTCCTAGGTTGTTCTAGAATGTTCTCAGGGGTGTTTGGAGGTCCAGACCCATTTAGATGTGGTGATTAGTGCTGGTCTGGTGGGCATGACTGGCTAGCCTTGATTTGGGTGATGGGGGGTTCCCGACGCTATTTCTTGGGTCTAATCTTGTTTTGACATTGAATGCTTGGTGAGGATCGGGTCCTTCTCCGTATCAGGTACTTTGGGAGGACCAGGTCTTTGATGGACTGTGTCCTTCTCTGTACTAGGCGCTTTAGGAGGACCAGGTCCCTGATGGACCGGGTCCTTCTTTGTACTAGACACTTTAAGGGGACTGGGTCCCTGGCGGACCGGTCCTTCTTTGTACCATTCTCTTTAGGAGGACCGGGTCCTTCTTTGTACCAGACGCTTTAAAGGGACTGGGTCCCTGGTGAACCGGGTCCTTCTCTATACCTAGCGCTTTAGGAGGGATCGAGTACTCCCCAGTATCGGATACCGGCGACAGGTCAGGTCCCCATGATGGGAAAAGTTCTTCCTTGATTTAATTACTGATTTTACCGGTTAACAAAAACTATTTACTAGATATATGGCTTTTACATGGAACCAATAAAACAATTATCATTTTCCTTCATAGCCGAAAAATATTATATTGAAATTTTCTTTTACATATGTGTGTTTTTAATTTTTATCATCGATCAGCCATGTTTTGTCTTCGAACTTGTTGGTTCATCAAAGTTTTGTCTATTTATTTTTTTAGTTTGTTGTAGAAAAAATTTGGATTTTCATGATCTTCATTTGCTTAATTAATTTATTCATTGGTTTATCAAAGTTTAGTTATTATTATTATTTTTTTTTTTTGTCGAAGAAAACATATGTGGATAGAGAAATAGTTTTGTTGTTGAAGAGAGAAGAAAATACGTATGGTAAAGATTTTAGTTTATATATATATATAAAGAGAATATTTTAATTTGTTAATAATGTAAAAAATAATTTTTAAAGACAATCTTTTTCTTTAATGTATATCTTTTTTATCGATATATATTTTTTAGGGAACCAAATCTAATCATCAGATGAAACTAAAGCTTAGATTCGGATGTCCTAAGATTTCTTTCAATGAGTGCACACCGAGGTGAAAAGAACTATATATATAGGGTCAAGCTAAATCAATTTAAAATTGTGACTTAACATCTCAACCACTCTGATACCAACCTGTTAATATTATTTAGATATTTATTTTAATATTATTTGTATAATTTATTTTGTTGTTTTATTTGTTTGAATTAGTAAAATATATTAAATTAGTGGGTTTAATGGTTCAGTTATTTAAGAGTTGTGGGTGAGTTAATTTCTTAATTTTAGGAAGAGAGGTTAAATACATATATTTTGTATATATATAGAATATTTCTCTAATCAGGATCGTCCTGACTTTATAATTTTAGGACGTCTAACCGCAGTCACACATTCACAGTGGGCCCACAGCCTCACATTAATAAATACCCACACCCATTATGAATGTGCGGCTGTAGTTGGACGTTCTTAACTTATAATTTTAGGACATCCTTATTAGAAAACCACCATATATATATATATATACAAATTCAGTATGAAGAAGGTTGAGAATTATTGTGAACAACTTTTGTGTTGTAATTGGAAGGTTATTAGTTCCTCAAAACACCAATCATCGGGAGGTGAGGTTTAAGGTTTCCTCGAGTTAACCTATCTATCTTGTCTTCTTTTTATATATATTTTATGTAAGTTTTTCATTACAGATATCTGAGTTTGTAACACACTCATGTGCTCTTAATTTAAAGGCTACGAGATTTGAATCTATTGTAGTGGCCAAAATTAGGCCTCTGGCCCTACTAACGAGCCCAATATCTAAAAGATTTAACTGTTAAGTGGAATCCATCAGAAATAGGCCCAAGGGCCCATTAACTGGCTCGCCCACAAGTCATCAAACCAAGTTAATGCACATGGTGCAATCAAATTGTAAATCAGTCAACCATGATTGGGTGTTTCACAAATCCTAAACATCTAAATTCATTGCCAGATTCAAACCAATCAAAACGGGCAATTAAACCTCATTGATTGATGCTATGAACGAAATGTTGGAAACCCCTGGTCTTCACTATAAATAAGAGGCCCCTTCTCAAAGAAGAGGGTCCTGATTTCTTGACAATTTACAAGAAAGCTCTCAAATCTCTCTCAAATCCCCTCTTATCCCCTCTTTCAAATCATTTATTGTGGTGGTTCTCATCCAACAAAGGGAACACCCCCTCCTGACTTGAGCGTCGGAGAGTTCCTTATTCTTTATATATCGAACAAATACTGACTTGAGCATCGGTGATTACCCCAAAGGGAACACCCCCTCCTGTGGTTCGCCACCACTCTATTTTCTTTGCTGATTTACAGGTTGTCAGTGCCCACCTTGACGATTAGAATTAATTGTATACCCGATCGACTACATATATATATATATAATACTTCTTTAATCAGGACCGTCGTGACTTTATTATTTCAGGACGTCCAACCATAGCCCCACATTAACAAATATCCACACCCAATATGAATGTGTGGTTGTGGTTGAACATTTTTAACTTATAATTCCAAGACGTCCTTACTAGAGAACCACCTTATATATATAACTAGAAGTCTAACAGGCCTAACTTAACCCAAAAGACGTCTTGAAGGTTAAGGTTTGCCCAACACTTTATAAAGGGCACAACGCTTGGTCATCTTAACGATGTGGGATAGAACCACACATCCAACATGCCCACCTAAGTGGAACATAGCGGTGGAGGCCCAAGGAAGAAACAATCTCTGATACCATTAGTAAGCCCAACATGCCTAACTTAACCCAAAAGACGTTTTGAAGGTTAAGGTTTGCCTAACACTTTATAAAGGACACAACGCTTGTTCGTCTTAACGATGTGGGATAGAATCACACATCTAACATATATATATATGTATGTACATATATATATGTATATAAGACATTTTAATAAGCAACAATATAATATTATCGCATATGAGTTATATATGATCACACCAATCAAAGTTAAAACTCATAATATTTTTGTGGGTATGTGGAAGGGGTCACGAGTCAAACCTATGACCTGATGTCATATGCAAAGGCGAACCCAGGAATTTGGTTTTGGGGGGTAATATTCAATGTCATGCATGACGAATATGTTAATATTTAAGAAATAAGTTGTTAAAAAAATGTAATACCCTTTAGTCTTAAAGGTAGTGTCATAAGAAAATATATAATTTTGAGAATTAAAATGTAACTTATCGCTCTTTTATATCTCAAAAATCATTTAGAACCAAATATTAATTTTTTATTTTATTTTAATTTTTAATATATATATATATATATATATTGTAATTAACAAACAATGTAGAGTTGAACTCAAAGAATTGTATTAAGATACAATGAGTACATACCGTAGAATAAGATATTAAGCCTCCAATATTTATTTAGTTTTTTACTGTGAAAATATACTAAATAATAATGTATACTAGACTAGACAATAATATATGAAATAATAGGAAATTATTATTATTATTATTATTTTAATGTAAAGGAATTTGTGTATACATTATTCAAATAATAAACATGGTTAATTATATATATATATATTTTTAACTACAAATAATTTGGGGTTTAAATAAGGGGACATGATTAGAACCCACAATTTCAATGATATCGCTTAACAAACCTTATTCATCCAATAGAATCACATTATGTTTGTATTTTTATATGTTTTTTTTTTTTTAATGTTAAAAAAACATATAAAAATACATGCATAACATTAAAAAAAAAAAAAAAAACATATAAAAATACAAACATATGATTATATCGGATGAATATAGATACAAACGTTGGATGTGGAAAATAATTTTCCTCTAATCACTAGTTCCACTTCTAGTTTGATCAAATTTTATGACAAATTATTATTATTATTATTATTATTATTATTGAACTTTTAGAGTAGAATTATGATTAGGGAAAATTGCACAAACATACCCTAACGTTTCCCATTATGACATAATATTCAACTGATACATTTAATTGCACAAACAACCACTCTTGTTAGTCAAATATGGTTAAAAATAACCATTGACCATTATTTTTTTTAAAGCCCCAAACTGTCCCTGCACTTTATTACAATAAAAATTTAATTACCCTTTATTTAAAACATTATCTACTTCAAGGAAGCACGGATACGGATACAGATACGGGATACGGATACGGCACGATACGGGGATACGGTAAATCTCCAAAAACTAGGATACGGATACGGCAGGATACGTCAATTAAAATAATATATATTTATATTTTTTTAAAATAAGAATATATAAAAAGATATTTCATAATTCATTCAAAAATCAAAACATATTCATATCCAATCATCCAAATAAAACACCTAAGCCATAACAATTTAACATATTACAATATCCAAATTAAGTCATAACATATTACAAAATTGAAAATCCAAATAAAACATACATCACATAAGTTATAGTATATTACAAAATCAAAATAATACATAAAATAAACTCATAAAATAGATACTAAATTCCTAATTAACTTCATTATCATTATTCACATTGTTAATGATCTAAATAATTCGGCATCTAACTCTGGTTCATCAAGTGAAAGATTTGTAATCTTAAGTATCCCGTTATTCTCCATGTCAATAGAATTAAAGCCAAAATTTCTTTACAGTTTCATTTTGACCCCTAAAATTTTGAAATTATAATTTAACCCCGTTTTAGACTAAAATAATTATAATATTGTCTCAAACGTATCCTCGAAGTATCCCCCAAGTATCTTCCAAGTATCCCTCAAGTATCCTCCAAGTATCCTCCAGTCAAACTTGTGAAAAAGTCAACGGATACGCCATTTGGTGTATCGGATACGTATCCTGAAGTATCCGGGACGTATCGGAACTGGATACGAGTTCGATACGAGTTACCTCCACTAAATGAAGTATCCGTGCTTCCTAGATCTACTTTAAATTATTAGAATATAAAAAATAAATACTAAACATAATCCTTTTAAAATTAAAAAAAAAATTCAAAAATAATATATTAAAAAAAAAAAATTTAGGAAAACTTTATTTTGAGAAACTACAATTTAATAATATTTTAAAAACAAAACAAAAAAAAAATGTTATTTTGGAAAATATAATTTAAAATTATGCAAATCCAATATGAATAGTGGTAATGTGCTATATATTTTTTGAAATTTAAAACATTTTTTTTTATTTAAAAAGGATTATATTTAGTATTTATTATTATTTTTTTTGAATCAAAATATAATGTGTAATTTATATTGAGTCAAATTATTTTGTCTTATAGAGATGAACATTGAATAAATTTTTGGTTCTACTGTATTTTTTTATGACAAATGATTATATTTTTATTTCAAAATTTTGATGATTTTATTTATATTTGTGTTTAGAATACTAAACATAATCCTTTTTAAATAAAAAAAAATTCAAAAATAATATAATAAAAACAAAAAAAAAAAATTCAAAAATATATAGCATAATACCACTATTTATATTGGACTTGCATAATTTTAAATTATATTTTCTCAAAATAAAATTTTTATGTTTTTAAAATATTATTAAATTGTATTTTCTCAAAATAAAGTTTTCCTAAATTGTTTTGTTTTTAATATATTATTTTTGAATTTTTTTTATTTAAAAAGGATTATGTTTAGTATTTATTTTTTATATTTTAATAATTTAAAGTAGATAATATTTTAAATAAAGGGCAATTAAGATTTTTTTGTAATAAAGTGCAGGGGCAATTTGGGGCTTTCAAAAAAAAATAATGGTCAATGGTTATTTTTAACTATATTTGACTAACAGGAGGGATTGTTTGTGCAATTAAATGTATTAGTTGAATATTATGCTATAATGATAAACGTTAGGGTAAGTTTGTACAATTTTTCCTACTGATTAAGACTTTAAAATATCAATCACATGGTTGGTTTGGCAGGTTAGATTTATATAATTATACACTCTAATTAATAAGACTACTTGCAGTTGCAGTCTTCTAACCTTTTTTCACAATGCGAAAAGTGAAATAATCAGACCAATTTCAACACATTATAGTACTAAGGGAAAATTGCACAAACTTACCCTAACGTTTCCCATTATGGCATAATATTCAACTAATACATTTAATTGCACAAACAACCCCTCATGTTAGTCAAACATGGTTAAAAATAACCATTGACCATTATTTTTTTTTGAAAGCCCCAAATTGCCCCTGCACTTTATTACAAAAAAATCTAATTGCCCTTTATTTAAAACATTATTTACTTTAAATTATTATAATATAAAAAATAAATACTAAACATAATCCTTTTTAAATAAAAAAAAATCAAAAATAATATATTAAAAACAAAACAATTTAGGAAAACTTTATTTTGAGAAAATACAATTTAATAATATTTTAAAAACAAAACAAAAAAAAAATGTTATTTTGAGAAAATATAATTTAAAATTATACAAGTCTAATATGAATAGTGGCAATGTGCTATATATTTTTGAATTTTTTTTGTTTTTATTATATTATTTTTGAATTTTTTTTAATTTAAAAGGGATTATGTTTAGTATTTTAAACACAAATATAAATAAAATCATTAAAAGTTTGAAATAAAAATATAATCATATGTCATAATAAAATACAGTAGCACCGAAAATTTGTTCAATGTTCATCTCTATAAGACAAAATAATTTGACTAAATATAAATTACGCATTATATTTTGATTCAAAAATAAAAAAATAAATACTAAATATAATCATTTTTAAATAAAATAAAAATATGTTTTAAATTTAAAAAATATATAACACATTACAACTATTCATATTGGACTTGCATAATTTTAAATTATATTTCCTTAAAATAACATTTTTTTTTTGTTTTGTTTTTAAAATATTATTAAATTGTATTTTCTTAAAATAAAGTTTTCCTAAATTGTTTTTTTTAATATATTATTTTTGAATTTTTTTTATTTAAAAAGGATTATGTTTAGTATTTATTTTTTATATTATAATAATTTAAAGTAGATAATGTTTTAAATAAAGGGTAATTAAGATTTTTTTTGTAATAAAGTACAGGGGCAATTTGGGGCTTTTGAAAAAAAATAATGGTCAATGGTTATTTTTAACCATGTTTGACTAACATGAGGGGTTGTTTGTGCAATTAAATACAGTAGTTGAATATTATGCCATAATGGGAAACGTTAGGGTAGGTTTGTGCAATTTTCCCTAGTACTAATAACATAGGAATTATTATTATTATTATTATTATTATTATTTATATAACAATTGCAATGGCGACAATTCATTCTAGACCGTATGAACTTCCTTTGCAGAGAAACCACATTTAGAAGAGCATAATATTTTGAAGTAAAAAAAAAATTGAAAATTTTTATACTTGTATCATCGACATGACACTTGAAAGTATGATGCCATGCCAACTGAGATCTAGATTTGGATTTTTTTTTTCTTAATTATTTTAATTTTTTCGACATTATTTTTAAGAATAACTTATGCTATTAATAAAGCATCCTATATCAATTATGCAATCATTTTTAAGAGATCAGTTTTTAACATATGAAATATTTTGGCGGGACAAATTTGGATATATGGCGGGGATGAGTGTTCCATTTATATATCACTATGTATTGAAGATGTTTTCATAAGAAAGAATTCCATACCGAAAAAACAAAAGGGATTGCAATACTTTATAAGTAATAAGATCATACTCATATAATGAACAATATTCCTTCCAACTAGGTCTAGCATATACACCTATAGATTATCATGACAGGCTTAGGTCTTGTGGTTCATCCTTAATTTCAAACATAGAAATATTGTTAAATTCTTCTTTTTCTTCTTCTCACATATTACTGTTGATTGTTTTTTCTAATACTACGTTGTTTAAGAGACATGATATGGGAAAATGGGTTTTTGAGTGCCTTGCGATGAGGTGATAATGAAGTTAAGAGTTCAAGTTGTATATCTCTCTCAAATTTTAAATTTAATATTTTAAGAAAATTTGTAAATGATACATATAAATTTTTTTGTATTTTTTTTTTTTTTTTTTTTTTTTTTTTGTATTTTTTTTGCAAACAAACAAATTTATTCAAACAAAACCAAACACACCAGCAGAACTATCTCTCAGAATATATTTTCTAACATAAGAAGGGAAGTCTTCTATCCAGATTCCAGAAAAGGTCTTTAGCAGAAGATAAAGCATGTCTAGCTAAAATGTGTGAAACTTGATTTGCGTCTCTAGGCACATAACGAACAACACTGTTATTCATACCTTGCAGCAGCCTCTTTTGTAAATTAATAGCGCACACATGATCCGACCTAATCATATGTTCACCATTTTAAATATGTATGAACATTCTAAATTAGTAATTTTATATTTCTGCGCATATCATTTCTTAGTAGAGATAGTTGTGAAACCCCCTTCCACATTAGTGGTCAAGGGTTCAAGTCCTAGTGTATATATTTTAAAATACATGTGTTTGGAGTTTTCTCCCAATTTATAGAGAGTAGATATTCGAGCCTTACATGTAATGTAAAATAATATGGTATGTAAAAAAAATAAAAATGTATGTACACCTTTCCGTAAATTGAACAATTAATTTTTTATTGTTTTTTAAAGCAAAAGAATCTGACTTTAATAATACCATATTTAATTACAATCTTTTAGCACATGTGATAGTACACCTCCTTTCCACATTAGTGGTAAACGGTTTAAATCTCATTATATACATTTTATAAGTATGTGTGAGAAGTTTTCTCTTTGATTTGTTTGGGTAGTTATCTCCCATTATAACAGTAGATATCCAAACATCACATATATTATTTGATCTCGATAAATCCCGATAGTTATATTGTAATAGTTCTTGTAATTTTTTTTTTTTTAAAAAAAATACCTTCTTTAATTTCGTAGTATTGTATTTTTTTAGCACACCTCACGTGCACCCACTTTTGACGTCTAATCAATTTTATCATTATTTATTAATGGAGTAATTGCACAAACGGTCCTTGTGTTTAGACCTAATTATACACATATGGAATTTTTACCAAATACTACACAAACATCCCTTACTGTCAGTTGATTTCCATCCAAACTAACTGTTGACCAGATTTTAGTATTAAAAATCCAAAATACCCTTAATTAGTTACTTATTTATACTTTATTTTGTCTCCCTTATAGTAAAATAAATTATTTAAAAATGTAAATAAAAAAAATTTTAATTATACTTTTTTCAAATCAATTTTAAAAGACAAAAATATATAAAATAAAATAAATTAGAAGAAGGAATAAAGGAATTTTTTTAAGAAAAGAAATAGAGAACATATCTAAAATACGTCATTGTTGGGACTTGGATCCACAATCATGTAAAACAAAACTAGATTCTAAGTTTTTGACATTAAAATACAATCATTATTGATGATTAAAAATTGAATATAATTGTGGAATCCCATTTATTGCTAAAAATCTTGTGACTTGAATGGAATCAATTGTGGTTTGTTGGTTTATGAATCATCAATAATTATTGTGTTTTAATGTTAAACTTAAAATCTAGTTTTGTTTTTCATGATTGTGGATCCAAGTCCTAACAATGATGTATTTGAGATCGATCTGTTCTCCATTTCTTTTCTTAAAAATTTTCATTTCTAATTTTTTTCTAATTTTTTTTAAAGTCTAAATTGTTTGTTTTATATATTTTTGTCTTTTAAAATTTGTTTGAAAAAAAATATAATTAAAAGTTTTTTATTTGCATTTTTATATAATTTATTTTATTTTAAGGGGAACCAAATAAAGTATAAATAAGTAACTAAGGGTATTTTTGACTTTTAATACTAAAAATTCGGTCAACAGTTAGTTTGGATAGAAATCAACTGAAGGTAGGGGATGTTTGTGTAATATTTGGTAAAAAGTCCATATGTGTGTAATTAGGTCTAAAGTCGGGGGACGTTTGTGCAATTACTCCTTTATTAATTTGTTAAATAAAAAATTCTTATAACCCTTAAATAGTGAAAGTATACCAAAATGAGTTGGTTTTGAGCCTATTTTGTTTACTGACCACAAATGTAAATAGGAAAAAAATGAAAGATAGTGCAAACTAGTGAACATTTTTTCTTAAGTATTATACAATTTTATAAATTCGGGGTTTTTTGTTGGAGGGGGAGTATTGAAACCCACAATCTTATGGTGTACGTGTGATGGGTATACCACCAGACTTATATCATAGTGCAAAATAGTTATGACTATTTGTTTAATATATGTAGAAATTATATATTGTTGACAACTAAATCAAATATTTAAAATTACTAAAATTATATATTTGGAAAACTTTTGGGCCAAGTAAATATTTAATATGAACATAATAAAATATTCTAGACAACTAAACGTAATTATTAAAATAAGTAGGGGTATTATTATTTTGGTCCCTATGTTTTCTTGCATTATGACTTTTTTAACCGTCTTTCAATTTTTCATTAGCGTGGTCCCAATGTTTTCAAAAACTCATCAATTTTGGTACCTTTTACTAAATTTTTAATAGCCAACCCTTATAGAAAAGTAAATTAACCATTTTACCTTTAACTTAAAACAAATGATTTAAAAGTATTATTTTACCCTCTAACTTTATCAATTTTTACAATTTAATCTAACTTTTAATCTAATAATAATGTGACATGTGTCACCATTTTTTTTAAATGGTTAAAATAATATTGAAAACCTGAAATTTTTTAAGGAAATGAAAAAAATAGAGAGAATAAAAAAATAAAAATAAAATTCAATTAAAATTAATTTAAGATTGAATATTATTTAAAAAAAAAAAAAACTATAATCTGAAAATCATTATTTAAAAATAATAATAATACTATTTTAAATTGTAATCACTATTTTTTTTTATAATTTTTATAATTTGTGTTTATATATTAATTTTATTTTGTATTATTAAATTTGTATTTTTTATATTTTTTGGTATTGACGCGTGCCATGTTCTTTGTTTAATGGAGAAAATCTTCCATGGGTCCGTCTCACACAGCTGATGGTGGTGAGATAGACTAATTACAAAACGGCACTTGGCAAAACACAATGAACAATGAATTTTTAATTTTGATCTAATTGACAAGGGGAAAAAACCCTAATGATATAATTTCTTTTTATTCTTCTCACATCACAGCCTCATCTCTGTTTCTTTTCTCAAGTTAGTCCACACTCAGTTCCACATATTTATGTTCGAATTCATATCTAGCCTCCGTTTTCGTTTCTTTCTGATTCTTTAATTTATTTTATTTTTTATTTTTCTCTTTTTGTTTAATTTCAAGTCTTAAATTTGTTTAGAAAACCAATTTAGGTTTTTTTAAAATAAAATATGAAATGAGTTTTGAGAATGAATTGAGGGAATGAGTTGTTTTTGTGAATTGTTGATATGTTAATTGAAAGTTATTGGATTGTGGGTCTGTTTGTAAATTGTTTGGCACTTTGCAAATATATATGCTACTTGAAGCTCTCTAGCTTTGCAGATCTGGTTACTGATTTTCTCTACAAATCCGGTGGTGAATCACTTGTTAATGATGAACAACTTTAAAATTTTCCATTTAAATCTCTTAATCTTCAAATGATCGAAAGAAGAACATGGATAGATTTGAGAAGAGCAAATTGCAGCCAACTCCCTGAGGTTTGGCTTTTGACAACCAAAAACAACTTTATCATTAATTGACAATAACCTCCCCTACCGTTAGTTAAAGCTAGTCAAGTTTAACCGTTGACCGGATTTGGCCGTTACAAATATCTAAATACTCATGAATAATAAAAAAAAAATATAATTTTAAAAATATATAAATATATGAAAAAAAAAAAAAATCCATCTACACTGTAAAAAAAAAATTGAAAATTACAAATTAAAAAAAAAAAACGTGGAGACATATGTTGTATCTCTATATTTTTCTTCAAATTCTAAATTCTAAAAAATTAATAATCTGGATCATCAAAATCCAATCAAATAACATTTTCTTCAGATAATTTTTTCTTCTTCCATATGGATTCCTGGATTTTTCTTCATATTCAAGTTTTTTAATCATAAAGTTGTTTCTGATCATCAAAGACTAAACCTCAGGGAGGTTGACTACAATTTGCTCATTTGAGAAGATAGAAATGTCGTGAGGAAGAAGAAGAAAATGTAGTAAGGAAGAAGAAGAAGTGGAACAGAGGAGTAAAAGGTTTTTTTTTTTTTTTTAAATTAATTTTTTTAATTTTTTTTTAATTTTATAAATTACTTCATACACGTGTCAATATATAATTAGAGAAAGAAAAAATAAATAAAGTATAGATTTATTGCTGTGCCATATGACACTCTTTCATTGGTCCGTCTCACCACCGTCAGCTGTGAGACAAAATAACCCTCATTCCGTTAACTCTGACTAATGTTTAACTCACAGAGGGACCAAATTGATGGATTTTGAAAAACATAGGGGCCACACCAGTGAAAAATAGAAACACAGTTAAAAAATCATAACATGCAAAAACATAAGGACCAAAATGATAATATCCCAAATTAAACATAAAATACCAAACAATTGTTAAGAGTGCCTTTATATATATACTAGGTTTGGAGGCACATGCTTATATCAATATTTTAGTTTATATATTTGTATATATATATATACATATATATATATATATATCCTTGCAAAAGGAGAATGCAATTAAAATCTAAATATGTTAATACAACATAAAGTACAATTTCAGTTCATGTCAAAGTAGAGCTTTACATCACCAAAGGTATAAAATTGTAAAACTCATTGTTTGAAAGTTTTTTAAACTTCTAAAAAGAGTTTTACATTTCGATCGTAGCGAGTTTTGATTCACAAAAATGCATATACATACATATGCATTTTGAAGTGTGTTTTTACAAATCCAAGCCAAAAAAATACAAAGAATGATGAAGAAAAAGAAAACTGCTTTGTCACTTGTCTTTCACTCTTATACTCTTTTTCTTTCACTCTTATACTCTTTATAGCCTTGAACTCCACGTCATTAGAGCTTTTGAGGTACACTCTATGAGGATCAATACTAATAACCACTACCTGTAAAATAAGTATTCAATCAACTACTATAATCATACTAACCAAGATTTCTATTATGGATCAAATTACTTGGTTTTGAACAATAAATGAATAAAAATAGAAAACAGAAGGATAACCTATTGACTTAAACTTTTATTACCCAATATCAGTTAAGACACTTTCATCAACATATTTAGAGAAGAAATGAAAACCTTCCATTTCAGCTTTAAATGGTGATTGCACTTTATTGGAAAAGATCAATCAAATCTTTAGAAGGGGAAAAGGAAGAGAAAGAAAACATAAGCAGGTGGGAGAAGGCACAACATGAGAACTGATCCACATTTATAAGAGTATAATCTACCAAGGAGAATAAATATTGAAAACATATCGCATGGTATTATATGCATATATCTCCTATATGGACATGTTCTCAGTAGACCATCCTTAAAACTCAGGCTTATAACTACAACAGTAACACTACATAGGCAGATTAGAACCAAAAATTGTATATTCACAAATAAAAATCCAATATATTTGAACAAATTGATGACGTGTACGGGCATGCACATGTCAACAATTAGACAAGGAATCACCTGATTTCCGTAAACCTTTGATATCTGTTCTACGCTGTTCTTGTTAGAATATTAATCACACTACAAAAAAAAATGGTATTTTCCGATGGCAAAATGCTGTCAGAAAAGACCATTTCCCGTTGGAAATACGCTTTTTCGACGGGAAAAGGCTGTCAGAGGCCGTCACAAATACACTTGTCAGAAAAAACAATTTACCAACGAGCCATCATAAAAACTACCATTTTCGATGGCCATAGCTGTCGGAAAAGATAAAATGCCGTCGGTAATAGTAATTAAAGGTGGTCACAATTACTTGTATTTTTGACGGTGTTAGGTTTTTGGTTGTTGTTGGCATATATTCCATATCAAAACGTGTTTATCTTGTAATGTTTATGTGATCATATTGATGATGATACAAAGCTTCAAAGAAAGATTTGACTACGGTACATGCAAGATGATGGCTTGATAAGGGGAAGTACCTTTATAGCTCATCAAAGGTATAATTGACCTCATTCCTCTTACAAGGCCTAGGCACACACACAAAAATCATTCATAAGTGTCCCTACATCGTTGTGCACCATTTATATAACACATTCACATGATTTTGTATGCTCATGCATTGAACTCAAATGCTCATACATTTTAGAGTTGCATGTTCTAGGACTATGTCTAGGAAATAGCATTCATATGTGAACTTGTGTTTGTATGTTTGTGTTTCTTGTGTTTTGGACTTGAACATGGTCTTATTTTATTCCTTATTGAGTCCCGGTCATTTCGGTTGCTCATACGTTAAGTTTCGAGTCCAAACGATGTAGATACGCTACTTTTCGTTCTCATTCGTTGAGTTGTGTTCGTCATCATTTTCCGAGATGAATTCTCAACCATTTGTCAAAGTTTCATAGTCTTTGTTGTGCATGAGAGAGTCACGGTTCGTAATCTGAAAACGGATTCGAATTCGGAGTTCGGATGCCCTAATACGGCTGAAGAACGCGAGAGGTGCGCGAGGAGGTTGCTCGGTCAAAAGCCAAGCAAGGGGTGGCCACGTGTGGACCACGTGTGCCACACGGCCAGAGCTCCTCTCTGGCCACGTGTGGCACACGCTGACCACACGTGGGCTGGCTGAAGTCCCTCTAAATTTTGGACAATTTTGCCCCTCCTCCAATTCCTTTTAAATCTCTCCATTTCCCTCCATTCTTTTCTAAGAAGAAAAATGGTGAAATCCCGTCTATGATTTTCTCCCAAATTTTCTCAACTTCCAAACACCATAACTTTCTCATACGGAGTCGGAATTGAGTGATTCAAGTTGGAGATTGTTCGTATTCGAGTCCTCTACCTTTTCCAAGTGGTCTTGTAGCTGTTTGATTGATTTTCTGAGAGATCCTCACAGAAAACCGAACCAGCTCGTGTAATTAAGGTAGAGTTCATAACTTTGTGATTTCATCTTTTTAAACCTTCAATTTGCTTGGGGTTTCTTCTTCTATATGTATATGTATGTTTAGTGAATGCTATTGAGAAAGGTAGCTTCATAATCAATCTAATTGAATAGTCTAATTAGAGACACATGTTGACTAGAATCTTTGATTCTTTGTTTTTAACATGATTGGGAGTTGTATTGTGATTAGATTGATATCTAGGATTGTTTGAGACTTGATTGATCAAGTTTATGATTAATAATCCTTTATATGTGACTTTGATCCATGATTGATGAAATCTAGGATTAGAGCCTTTATATAGATATTTAGGATTGATTTGTTTTTAACATATCTCCTATCTCTAAATCTTTGACTAGAATACTTGTTGAATACATTTTGTGATTCTAGCATTTTTATGTATGTTTATAACATCTTGAACTTGTGCCTCATGTATATGTTTTGTTCAAGTGTTATTTGTATGAATGAATCTAGTAGTTTTTATGTGTTAATTGTATTCACATGCTCTAGGTTTTCATTCATGTTTTTGCATCTAGTTTTCTATTGCTTGTGTTTTCACATCTCTAGATCTAGTTGTTCCATGGAATGTAATGATCACATGTTCTATATTTTTTTGATTGATTGCATTACTTGCATTCACATGATCACACTAGGAAGTCCTTGTAAAAGGCATGAAGTCTTGGCTAGAGTTGGGATGACTCGGATAGCCAAGCAAGAAGTCTTGCCTAGAGTCTTGAGGACTTGGATAGGTAAGCAAGAAGTCTTGTCTAGAGTCGGGAGGACTTGGATAGACAAGCAAGAAGTCATGGCTAGAGTCGGGAGGACTTGGATAGTCATACATGGGAGGCTTTCTAGAGGCACGTGTGCCTTATATAGAGAGTTGGCTTGGTTAGACATAGAGTTCGATAGAGCGGGGTACATGGGATGTGTATGCACTTTTGAGGAATTTCTAATCTTCCAACGATGTTGGTTTTGGTATGAGTTCCAATATGTGGTGGTTTACATCATTGAGGGATTTTGTATCTTCCAATAGGGATTGGGTAAACATAGACTCCACATGGGTTGGTGATCTAGGATTGGTCATTTTGTGGAATTTCTAATTTACTTTCCAAATATATATAAGTACCCAATGGTTGTAATTCAACCCGTGGATGTTTCCTCCTTGGAGGTTTTACCACGTTAAAAATTCCCTTGTGTTAATTCTTTCTATCTCTATCTTTTATATTTGTTTTTGTATATGTTTTAATCTTGTAGTACAATCTTCACTTGTGATGTTTTGGATTCAAGATTTTGTAAAGTGTGATTTGTAAACATATTCTTTTGATCATATTTGTAATTACATTTCTTTTGTATATTATTTAGAATTTTATGTATAGCAATATTTGTATATACTTGTAACGATTGAACATATATTGATATACAAGTATTCTTGTTAATTGTTTTTTGTATTTTCTTTATACCTCATACAACTTATTGATACTTAGACAATGTATGAATGATCACATGATAACTTGTCTTAGTATGATTCCGTGATGTTTATGTTGTATGTAAGGCTACCTTGAGGGACAAACGTAAGTTTGTTCAAGGGATTGAAATTAGGCGAAAAACCTATTCACACACCCTCCCCCCCCCCCCCCTCCTCTCCAGGTACGTCTTAAGCAATTTAACCTTGTTTGTATACTTTCAGACGGCTTTACCACTATTTTTGATGGCTTATTGCCGTCGGAAATAGTCGAATTATAAAAAATAAAAAAATAATAAATAAAAAAAAACGGCGCAACTTGACTTGACAGGCACGTGTCAGGTGAGGTGGCGCCTGTCAAGTCAAGTCAAGTCATGCCACATCACCCATCAACGTTAAATCCATAAAACTCATGCGGTTCGAACCCTCGACTTGAATGACAACAAGGGTTACCCTTACCGTTTTACTATAACTTTATATCTAATATGTTTTGCATACTATTTATATATAAACTATTAATATTTTTGTATAATATCTATTTTTTTGTCTACTATTTAAATATAACTATTGGGATATTGTTTTTTAAAATAATATTTTATTAAAATTATTAGAGTTCTTATAAAAAAAATCCGATATAGTGTCACTAAACATAATTAAAAATAACTAAATGTTCTTGTGATTATTAATAATTTTACTATATTTTATATTTAGTTAATTTAGTAAGATGTTTCCATAAAGTAATTTGAATTAAATTTTAGCATTTTTGATGATAGTTTTTACGTTGTTAGAAAAGTGAGTAATATTGGCGGCTTATTTGACTATTTTTGAAGGCCCAAAAGCAGTTGGAAATGCGGTACTGTTATTTTTTTTATTTTACTTTTTTATTTCTGACGGCACAAAAAGTCCCACAAGTCATCGGCATAACTCGATAACTTGACGCAACCCAAATCAATCTTGCAGATGTCATGTACAAGGGCGTTGTAATGTTCCTTTACATCCCTACTTGACTTTCCAGACAGTTGACTGACGATATTTTGCCATCAGACAATTTCTCAAGATAAAATTGCTTATAATAAGAGGGAGTTCCTAAAGAATGATGTCAATATATCACAAATCCCTTCATCATAGCCATGACAAATGTTTTGTGTATTTCTGTTGCATCAAAGTGTTCACTCCTGATTTTTGCACATATATGTCATTGTCCAGATAGCAATTTAAGGAAAATCAGGTGTATTAAATGCTTACTACGAAATAGAGTTTATATAATTATTTTATATTACTTTTTATTTTTCAAGAAAAAATAAATCATGAAATTTTTATTTGTACACATTATTTGAAGAAACTTTATATAAAAATATATTTTTGACACTTAAAAAAAAAATTAATCTTTTTCGACGGCTAAATACCGTCGGAAAAGACCATTTATCGTCGAAAATGTGACTATTTCCGATGGCAATTAGGCCGTCGGAAATGTTGGATTACTTTTTCCTCATTTCCAACGAAACGAAGACTATTTCCTACAACACTTTTTGTGCCGTTAGAAATGGGAACAACATTGACGACATAAAGACTATTTCCGACGGTCATTTGGCCATCGAAAATGTAGTATTAGCCGTCGAAAATGTAGTATTAGATTTTTTTCTCATTTTCGACAGCATTGATATGGCCATCTGAAAAGGTACTATTACCGACAGCAATTAGCGCCGTTGGAAATAGATTGCCGTCGGAAATAGTTTGTCACTAATAGACATTTTTTTTTTTTTTTGTAGTGTCAAGACTTGATGTATCTAGGAATTCTAAATGGGTGTTTAGAGAATCTAGGTTCATTCATGTATTTGGGAATCCTAAATGGATGTTTAGATAATCTAGGTTCATTCATGTATCTAGGAGTTCTAAATTGGTGGTTAGATTTAATATGTTCACAACTAAGTTCATGTATTAGCAATTAATTAGTGCATTTTAGAAGTTGTCCTAAATGTAATATAAAAGGGCTGCACGTTCTCATCTATAAGTATGAATCATCCAAAAATAAAATAAAGTGAGAAGTTATGTTGTTAAACACTTGTGAGTTTTGAGAGAACAATTTTCTTCTCTTAAATTTCTATCCTAAATATTGTGCGAGTTTTCTTGAGTTTGTTTGTGGCTCACTAATCGTTTCCAACAAAGTGGTATCAGAGCCAGGTTTCAATATGGCGTCCAACAACAATATGTTGCAACCTCAACTTCCTCATTTTGACGGAAAGAATTATAGTTGATGGAGTCAACAAATGAAAGTTTTATATGGTTCTCAAGATTTATAGGAAGTTATTGAGAATGGATTTGTTGAGCCAGAAAATCAAGCTGGGCTTACTCAACAACAAGTTAATGAGTTGAAGGAAAACCGCAAGAAAGACAAGAAGGCATTATTCATTATTTATCAAGCAGTTGATGAAGTAATTTTAAAAAGGATCTCCACAGTAACTTCGGCAAAGGCGGCATGGGACACCCTGCAGTCAACTTATCAAGTTGAAGATAAAGTTAAAATGGTAAGATTGCAAGCTCTTAGACTTGAATTTGATACACTCAAAATGAAAGATTTCGAGTTAGTGGAGGAATTTTTCAACCGTGTTCTCTTGATTGTTAATCAATTGAAAGTAAATGGAGAACAAATTTTAGATCAGAGAATTGTTGAGAAAATTCTCAGAAGCATGACTAGAAAATTTAAGCATGTTGTTGTCGCTATTGAAGAGTCAAGAGACTTGTCTACTTTATCAGTAAATAGCTTGATGGGATCTCTACAATCTCATGAGCTCAGATTGAAGCAGTTTGATACTACTCCTTTAGAACAAGCTTTTCAGTCTCAGGCTTTTCTTAATCAAAGCTCTTGAGGCAGAAGAGGTGGACGTGGTGGCGGTAGAAATTCTGAGTCTTGGAACAACAACAATGACAACAAGGAAGAATCAAGTTCTTCTTCAAGCCAAGGAAGAGGAAGAGGAAGAGACAGAGGTAGAGGTAGAGGCAAAGACAGAAGCCAAGGTAGAGGTCGTGGTAATTTCTCTCATATTCAATGCTACAATCAATCGCTTTGGCCATACTCAAGCATATTGCAGGTTGAAGAAAAATGATGGTGATAGAAACAACTCAAATTTCATGCACGAGGAACAAAATAATGACAGTACTCTCTTCCTAGCTTGCAAGGCACAAGAATTTATCGCTCAAAATGTCTGCTATCTTGATAGTGGTTGCAGTAACCATATGATTGGCAACAAAGACATTTTCATAATTGTGGATGATTCTCTCCAAAGTAAAGTCAAGATTGGTGATGACAAGCGACTTCAGGTGAAAGGAAAGGGTGATATTCTTGTTCAGACAAAGAAAGGTGTCAAACGGATCAGCAATGTGTTCTATGTTCCAGGCCTTAAACACAATCCATTGAGTGTTGGACAGCTTCTGTAGAAAGGATATAATGTTATTTTTAAAGATGATGTGTGTGAGATCAGAGGCAAAGATGGTAGTCTTATGCAAAGATAATGATGACTCAAAACAAAACGTTCCCTTTGAATTTTTCATATGGCCAAAGTTCTTGTTTTAGCACTATGGTGAAAGATCCTTCATGGCTTTGGCATTTACGGTATGGACATTTGAGTTTTAACTCATTGTCTCATATGTGTCAAAATCATATGGTGAGAGGAATGGCAAACATTAGTCAGAAAAATCATCAAACTTGTGAAGCATGCATTCTTGGGAAGCACCACCGTAATCAATTTCCAGTTGGCAAAGCATGGAGAGCCTCAAATCCACTTGAATTAGTTCACACTGATTTATGTGGACCTATGTGCATAACATCAAATGAAGGTAAACGTTATTTTCTCACTTTCATTGACGATTACAATAGAAAAACATGGATTTATTTGCTTAAAGAAAAAGGTGGAGTTTTTAAAATGCTTCAAAACTTTTAAAGCCCTTGTTGAAAATCAGAGTGGTTATAGAATAAAAACTTTACATTCCGATCGTGGTGGAGAGTATGTGGCTTTGGAAAGTTTTTTGTAGGAGAATGGAATTCGGCATCAACAAACTATTTGCTACACTCCTCAGCAAAATGGAGTGGCTGAAAGAAAAAATAGAACCATCATAGAGATGGCAAGAAGCATGTTGAAAGCCAAAGGGATGCCTAATGAATTTTGGGGTGATGCTGTATCATGTGCTGTCTATTTGCTGAACCGTGCAACAACTAAAAGTGTTTAAGGTATGACTCCTCAAGAAGCATGGAGTGGATTCAAACCATGTGTTAGCCATTTGAGAGTGTTTGGTAGTATAGCTTATTCACATTTTCCAGATGAGAAGAGAGGTAAGCTAGATGATAAATCAAAAAAATTTATTTTGGTGGGATATAGTGAAAAATCAAAAGCTTATCGTCTGTATAATCTGATCTCAAAGAAGATAATCATAAGTAGAGATGTGCATTTTAATGAGGAAGAGTCTTGGAAGTGGAATGATACTGATAAAAAGCAGAAGTTAATTTCTGTTGATATTGAAGACAATAAAGATGAACAAGTGGCTGAACCAAACGAAGCTAAACCATCATCCTTATCTTCTAGTTTATCAGCAAGTGATGAAGATTCACCTTTGCCAATGTCAAGGAGATCAACTCGATCACATCAACCATCCAAAAGGTACCCCTTAAATGACTATGTCATGGTTACTACTAATGGTATAGATTTTGCATTATTTGTAGATGTAGATCTAATAAGTTTTAAAGAAACGTCCAAGGCGAAAAAATGGAGGTCTGCCATGAATCAAGAGATAGATGCAATTAAGAGAAACAAGACTTGGGAGTTGACAGAACTTCTGAAAGGAAAGAGTGTCATCGGTGTAACGTGGGTTTACAAAACAAAATTGCATTCGAATGGTGAAATAGACAAAAACAAAGCAAGACTTGTTGTGAAAGGCTACAAGTAGAAATTCGGTGTTAATTATGAATGTAAGGATTCCTATTATTGATTGGCTTATTTCGTGGACAAACCACATATTGGGGTTTGAATTATAAGGGTAGTTTAGGTGTTTGAAGATCAAGCTCAAAGGCTCTTTTCAAGACCTCAAGGTGACAAGCACTCCAAAGGTATATTCTCTAGTGCTTAATTTTCTTTGAAGAGATTTAGAAGCATACACACACTTAGCATACTTCCATATGTGTGCATTCTCTTCACATGTCACATTTCACACTAGCAATTTGATTGTATATCTTGTTGTGTGTTTTTGTGTCTTGCAATTCGTTTCCTGAATGTGTTCAGAAACGTCCGTGCGTGCACGATAATGTGCTTGGTTTTACACAAAGACCGCTCACAGAAAATGCCCTTGGCTTCTCCTTAGTTTCACCTCTATTGGTGAATCGGCGGTTAAGATCGGCGGTCTGGCTGCCGAATCGAAACTATCGATTAGACCTGATGCATTTAATATCTCGGGTCTGATTCTACGGTTAGATTGGCGGTTACAAAACGGCCGAATGAAACCGCCGTTGTTCCCCTGTTTCTCTCGGGATCAATTCTGCGGTCATAATCGACGGTCTGGATGTCGAATGAAACCGCCGATCGTGCATTTTCAGGGGCAAACTTGTCTTTTCATGTGCCCTGTTCTTGATGCCTAAAAATATACAACTTTCTCATTCTCTAAAGGGTAGTTCTCTGACTCTAAGAACCCTAAGCTTCAAAGATAGATACTTGAGAGAAAATCAATCAAGATCTCATTTTTATACACTCAAAACCACATAAACGTGCATCAAAGATCATCTAAGCATTTTCTAGCATAGTTAGTTTGCTTATTTGAATGGGTTTTGCTAAACACATATCCTTTGGTATGTTCTTCACTAATCTCATCTAAGTTTAGTGTTTTATTTATCAAAGAAATCTCTTTTATTATTTGTATGCTCTTAGAATATATTCTATATACAAAATAGAGATTGTTGTGTTGACATGATTGAGTGTTGTATTTTGATAGCAACATCTAGGTTATTTGATCTATGATTTGCTAAGCTTTATGACATGTCAATTAGCTATTGGTATCTAGGATTGCATTTATCGCCATCTAATCATCCTAGATAAGCATATAGAGTTGCCTAGCTCTGATTGCATTTGTTGAGTATTATATATATTCACATAGGTTGTAATCTCTTCATTGAGAAGTAAGACTTGTGTAGCTTCCGGGATTAGGTTGCATAAATCACAAGCAATTGAAGTCTTGTGTGATAGACCAGGATTAGGTGGTCACACAAGCAATAAGACTAGGTTCACTTATACCGAGATTAGGTAGGTGTGTGATTATATACCGAGAGTAGGTTGTAATCGTTTAACACATTTAGTGGATTCGAGGTTCGAGTGTGGCGCACTTACCAGCCCGTGGTTTTTTCCTGTGAGGGTTTCCACGTAAATATCAAGTGTTATTTAAATTCCGCACTATATTACACTTGTTATTATTATTGACTAGATTGAGGCATTTTTGTAATATTGACTTAATGACTTAATGCGATAATTGGGTAAATTTGTTAAAATCTATTCACCCCCCCCCCCCCCCCCCCCCCCCTCTCTAGATTAATATTATTAGAACACACCGAGTAATTTGTTTCAATGAAGAAATTTTCACTCATGTAACTCATTTGGAAACAGTTCGTCTACTCTTATCATTGGCAGCTCAAAAAGGTTGGCAGGTGCATCAAATGGACGTGAAATCATCGTTCCTGAATGGCTTCCTAGAAGAAGAGGTTTATGTTGAACAATCTCTTGGCTATGTGAAGAACGAAGAAGAACACAAGGTGTACCGCATAAGGAAAGCGTTTTATGGACTGAAACAAGCTCCAAGAGCTTGGTACAGTCGAATTGATAGTTTCTTCCTAAAGAATGGATTCAAGAGATGTCCATATGAGCATACACTCTACACTAAAGAGGCTGAAAATGGTAATTTTCTTATTGCTTGCTTGTATGTTGACTGTCTTATCTTTACAAGCAATAGTGTGATCATGGGAAATGATTTTAAAAGGTCGATGATGAATGAATTTGAGATGACTGACATGGGACTTCTTCATTACTTTCTTGGAATTGAAGTTAAACAAACAAATGAAGGAATTGTTATTTCTCAACAAAAGTATGCAAAAGATTTGTTGAAGAAATTCAAAATGGACAAAAATGTCTCTTGCAACACTCCTATAGAGGAAAATTTGAAGTTAAGAATAGATGAAAAGAGTGAAGAAGTAAATACTACTCTTTATCGAAGTTTAGTTGGAAGTTTGATGTACTTCACAGTAACAAGACCAGATTTGATGTTTTCTGTTAGCATGTTGAGCAGATTTATGTGTAAGATCCTTTATTTGTGTTGGCTTGATTCCATTGCAAAAACTCTCTTTATTTGTATTAGTAGTTGCTTAGGTGTTTCTTGGAAGAAAGGAGCCTCAAAGGTGAAGAAGCAACATCTTGTGCAAATATCGTCTTCAAGGGGAACTTCGCTTACTTGGATGCTAAGGTATCAAGATTCTTCTTCCTCTTGCAAGGCGTTAGCGCACACACACACAATTCATATATGTGTGCCCCTGCATCTTAGTTCAAACATTTGGTATAACACTTTCACACACATTTAGTATGCACATGCATTTATCTCATTGTTGACAATCTTGTAGAATTGCATGTTTTCTCACTATCGTTTAGATATGGCATACTTGTGTTGCATAGTATTTATTTGTTTGTGTTTCTTGTATTTTGGACTTGAACATGATCTTATTTGATTCCTTATTGAGTTCCAGTCATTTCGGTTACTCATTTGTTTAGTTTCGAGTTCAAACGATGTAGCTACGCTACTTTTCGTTCTCATTCGTTGAGTTATGTTCGTCATCATTTTCTGTGATGAATTCTCAACCATTTGTTAAAGTTTCATAGTCTTCATTGTGTATGAGGGAGTCACGATTCGTAATCAGAAAACGAATTTGAAATCGGAGTTCGAATGCCAGAATACGACTGAAGAACGTGAGAGGTGCGCGGGAGAAGCACCATGTCCACCACGTGTGGAGGCCGTGTGCCACACGGCCCAACCAGCCCTCTGGTCCCATGTGGCACAGGCACCCCACATGGGGACTGGGCTGAAATGGCCTCTTTTGATTGGACAAAATTTCCCTCCTTCTCCTTCCTTTAAATGTCTTCTCTTCCCTCCATTTCCAATAACTTGAACAACATCAAATTGGAAATCTCTGCAGAAATGTTCTTGATTTTCATTTTCTTAATTTGATCATAACGTCTTCATACGAACTCGAAATCGAGTGATTCAAAAGCCAAAATTATTGGTCTCGATGAGAGCTACAAACCTCAAGCATTTTTAGAGCCATTTGAATTCGTTATCTTTCCCAGCACACTGATTTCAGTCCGAGGTTCTTTGGTTGTATGTGAAACTTCTTCTCTTTCAATTTCTCTTGATCATCTCTATGATTCTTTCTAATTGATTGTTGAAATATATTGAGAAGTATGTTAGATCATATGCTAGGGTTGTATAATTGATTAGTTAATTGAGTTTAGCTTTGTGATCTCTCTTGAACATATTTTTGCTAGACTTGATTTTGCTTGAAATTGCTTTTAGAAATTGAATTGTATGATGTGCTTCATGTTATCTTCTAGATTCAATTTCATGATATAAGAACTAAGTTTTTTGTGACATATATTGAATATTCTAATCTTGTTCTTATTGTTTTGGCATGCTTTGATTTCTAGATAGATTTGTGATTGTGTGTTGATAGTATATTCTAGATTATCATTAAGCATGTTCATAAAGTGTGTTTGATATACTTACTCTATTTGTGTGTGTTTGCATCATTTGCATCACCTAGATCATTGCCTTGTAATAGGTTGAAGTCTCTTGCAAAGTGAGTGAAGCTTTGTCTTGAGCAAGAAGACTTGACTAGGAAAGGATTCCGGATAGCCAAGTAAGAAGCCTTAGTTAGGATCAAGAGGATCCGGATAACTAAGCAAAAGTCTTAGCAAGGAGTTGCGTACTCCGGATGGTTGAGCTTGGGTAGCTTGACTAGGATCCTAGTGATCTAGATTGCTAAAAGAGTAAATCTTCCTAGAGGCTTGAGAGCCTTGGATAGGGAGTTGCTCTCTAGAGGTGTAGGACACATCTTGGATAGAGAGTAGGCTTAGTGATTCACTAGCCCGAGGGTTGATTAGGATTTGATAGCTTGAAGTGGATATCATAGTGTTAATAGCTTTGAGTGTGTAAGTCCTTTTTGTATAGTGGATTTGCTTTGCCGGTGGTTGTAGATTTAACTCGTGGATGTTTCCTCTTTGAGGTTTTACCACGTAAAAACATTGTGTCTCATTTTTGCTTTATATTTCTTTATCTTCCATATGTTCACTTGTATTGATTCTTTTGTATATTGATGCTTACATGAATTGATTCATATTATATAATTGTTATATCATTTCAAGTATTCATTTCATTCTTATATTCCGCATTTTTGAATATTGGAAGAATTTAGGACTATACCTATTCATACCCCCCCCCCCCCCTCTCTAGGTATAAAACACTATTGCTTTAAGGGAATTTCATTATGACTTCACCAAAGAAAATTCATTGGGAAGCTAGGAAGAGAATTCTTCGTTATGTTATTGGTACTATTGATCATGGGATTCATGACAAAAAGTTTCAAGAATCAATTTTGATTGGTTACAGTGACATCGACTAGGGAGGAGATGCAGACAGTCACAAAAGCACATCTAGCTATGATTTTAATTTTTGTTTAGGTGCAGTTTCATGGTCTTCAAAGAAACAAAGTGTTGTTGTGCTCTCTACTATAGAAGTAGAGTATATTGCTCTATGTGCAGCTGTTTGTCAAATTCTTTGGCTAAGATGGATGTTAAAAGAATTGAAGTGCTCTCAAGAGGAAGGGACAGTGCTGTATTGTGATAATACTTCAGTAATTGTACTTAGCAAAAATCTAGTTTTTCATTGAAGAAGTAAGCACATTAGGATCAAGTATCACTACATTCGAGACTTGGTCAAAGATGGAGAAGTAGTGGTCATGCATTGCAAGACACAACATCAAATTGCAGATATTTTCACAAAAGCATTGAAGACAGAAATGTTTGTCAAGTTGAAGGAGAAACTTAGTGTCACACAATTCTAGATTAAGGGAGGATGTTAGAATATTAATCAAGACTTGATGTATCTGGGAATTCAAAATGGGTGTTTAGGGAAGTATTTGGGAATCCTAAATGGATGTTTAGATAATCTAGGTTCATTCATGTCTCTAAAAACAGCATCTAATTTCTTGAGATGATGTTCATGATTAGAAACATGATAGGTAACTCGGTAAATCTTCTGATCAATAGAGCTCAGAACTCTATTTTGTACTCTAGCGTTATGAGACTGCCAGTTAAGTACTTGCTCAACCTATGTAGGGTGTTTTAACAATCCATCAGGTAGAACTTTAGTTCTTTGGATAAAAAGATGGGAAATTGGGAATTTTCTGGGTTTGAAGAAGGTTCCAGAGGAGGGAAATCTTGGTGATAGTTGGAAGCCATGTAACATGGAATAGTTGTTGCTACAGATACGGAGTATACCAAAGAACCAGATGGTTCTATTAAAACTGTCTACAAACCACTTGTAGATTCAGAAGTCTCCTCCAGTTCCAGTACTCCTCTTATCTTCCAAGCCCTAATGATCAGACCAGTTACCACGGAAGAAGACATTCCCATCCACAGCTTTGAAGCTGACGGTTCTGCGATCTACATTGACAAAATCAATGGTAACTTCATTTGGGACGTTGATCCTGAAATGTGCGATGCAGATTGCGAATGTCGAGACTGTTTAAAAGGATACTTATCCCCTTGCAAACCCTCTCGCAAACCATGCAAACCTGATGACCCAAACAGCCCTTGGATAGGTCTTCACTTTATCAAGAACAAGCCATTACCCATCTATGATAGAACTTTAGAGATCTTGAGATTTGAAGGTCTCTTACCCATAGAACTGAAAATACCAATTCCATCTGTTCCTTTACCTACAGCTATTCCATGTTACATGGCTTCAAACCATGATCAAGATTTCCCTCATCTGGAACCTTCGTCAAACCTAAAAAATTCCCGACTTTCCCGTACATTTATCCAAAGTACTAAAGTTCTACTTGATGGATCGTTGAAACACCCTACACAGGCTGAGCAAGTACTTAACTGGCAGTCTCATAACGCCAGAGTACAAAATAGAGTTTTGAGCTCTATTGATCAGAAGATGACCGAGTTACCCATCATGTTTCTAATCATGAACATCATCTCCAGAAATCAGATGTTGTTTTTAGAGACATGTTCTCTGATCTCCAGTCCAGAATAGCCAAGTTAGATGCTGATCTCCATAGATTTATCGATTAGGGTTATTTTGGTCCAGAATTTGATCACAAGGAAAGAGAGATCAGATGCCTCAGGGAACAGCTAGAACAAATCAGAAAGGATCATTCCACAATATCTCCATATGCTCCTAGAAATTATACTCAGTTCCTATTTTTTTTCAACATCTCCTCCTTATTCCCCTTCAACCAGACCTCCTGATTCTTCTCACTACTTCAAGTCAACCGGTGAACTTTTCTGAAGACATCCACCTTTATCATCTCTACCAAAGAAATCAACCAGAAAAGCCTCAACTTCTCGAAAAGATAAACAACCAATGTCAGATCAGTATAAACCAGCTTTGTACTCCTCCCGACATTCCTTTTCTTATTCTGAAAATGAAACAACTCCTAGTGAATCTTCTAATTCATCTTGGGAATCTGATTCAACTTCTCATTCTTACCATTCAGCCTTTGCTAAAGTTACAGATTTAACTCAAGTTTTCATGGCTTCGAGGACAGATCCTCAACTATCTACTCAAACTTACGATTCTCCAGATGATGCTTCTACTGGCCCAACGCCTTATGTTGAAGAACCCTAAGAAAATTCCATCCCAGGACAAGCCCGTGGTTCCAGACTAACCAATGGTCCCTGGTTTACCTTGGATGAGTCTTCTAGATTCCTAGAGGAAGAAAATTTCAGAAATAAGTGCATGGCTTGATCTGCTAATGGCAAAGTTAGAACAAAATCTAGAGACAATTCTGAGAGAATTTGTTTCTAGATTTACTGGTTCCCTTCGAGATTGGTACCAAGCTCTTAGTGAATATAGACAACTTTAGTTTGTTAGAGCTCCGTCCACATCTCAAGCTATGGGAATTATTTTCTGGGAATTCCTAGGAGATCCAGATCAATTTCACAAATAAGCCAGACAAGAATTCTTTAAGATGTGCTGTTGTTCACTCCGCAAGAAAGATATTGAGTTTCATTATAAACGAATGTCAGGCAGATATCACATCCTTGGTGGTATCAATGACCATGTTAGGTTTTTGGTTATTGTTGGCATGTATTTCATATCAAAACGTTGTTTATCTTGTATGTTTATATGGTCATATTGATGATGATATAAAGCTTCAAAGAAATATTTGACTACGGTACATGCAAGATGATGGCTTGATAAGGGGAATTAGCTTTATTGCTCATCAAAGGTATAATTGACCCCATTCCTCTTACAAGGCAAAGGCACACACACAAAAATCATTCATAAGTGTCCCTGCATTATTGTGCACCATTTATATAATACATTCACATGATTTTGTATGCTTATGCATTTAACTCAAATGCTCATACATTTTAGAGTTGCATGTTCTAAGACTATGTCTAGGAAATGACATTCATATGTGAAATTGTGTTTGTATGTTTGTGTTTCTTATATTTTGGACTTGTCCTTGATCTTAATTTATTTTTTATTGAGTCCCGGTCATTTTGGTTACTCATATGTTAAGTTTCGAGTCCAAACGATGTAGCTACGCTACGTTTCGTTTTCATTCGTTGAGTTGTGTTCGTCATCATTTTCTGAGATGAATTCTTAACTATTTGTCAAAGTTTCATAGCCTTTGTTGTGCGTGAGGGAGTCACAATTCGTAATCCAAAAACGGATTCAAAATCGGAGTTCGGATGCCCAAATACGGCTGAAGAACGTGAGAGGTGCGCGGGAGAAGCAAGTTGGCTAAAGGCCATGGCATGGTCACCACGTGTGGAGGCCGTGTGCCACACGGCCCAACATGCCCTCTGGTCCTGTGTGGAAAACGCACCCCACACGGGGACAAGAATGAAATGGTCTATTTTTGTTGGACAAAAATGCCCCTCTTCTCCTTCCTTTTAAATGTCTCAATCTTCCTCCATTAGTTTTCAAGAATAAAAGTTTGAAATCCCGTCTAGAATTTTCTCTCCAATTTTCTCAACTTCCAAACATCATAACTTTCTCATACGAAGTCAGAATTGAGTGATTCAAGTTGGAGATTGTTTGTAATCGAGTCCTCTACCTTTTCCAAGTGATCTTGTAGCTGTTTGATTGATTTTCGGAGTGATCTAATCAGAAAACCGAACCAGCTCGTGAAATCAAGGTAGAGTTTATATCTTGGTGATTTCATCTTTTTAAACCTTCAATTTGATTGGGGTTTCTTCTCCTATATGTATGTGTATGTTTAGTAAATGCTATTGAGAAAGATAGCTTCAAAATCAATCTAATTGAAAAGTCTAATTAGAGACATATGTGGACTAGATTCTTGGATTCTTTGTTTTTCACATGATTGGGAGTTGTATTGTGATTAGATTGACATCTAGGATTATTTGAGACTTGATTGATTCGTTTTATGATTAATAATCCTTGATATGTGTCTTTGATCCTTGATTGATGATTTCTAGGATTAGAGCCTTTGTATGTGTTTTTAGAGATATCTAGGATTGATTTGTTTTTAACAATATCTCCTATCTCTAAATCTTTGGCTAGAATACTTGTTAAATATATTTTGTGATTTTAGCATTTTTATGCATGTTTATAACATCTTGAACTTGTGACTCATGTATATGAATTGTTCAAGAGTTATTTTGAATGAATGAATCTAGGAGTTTTATGTGTTAGTTGATTTCACATGCTCTAGGTTTTCATTCATGTTTTTTGCATCTAGATTTCTATCGCTTGTGTTTTCACATCTATAGATCTAGTTGTTCCATGGAATGTATTGATCACATGTTCTATGTTGTCTTGATTGTTTGCATCATTTGCATTCACATGATCACACTAGGAAGTCCTTCTAAAATGCATAAAGTCTTGGTTAGAGTCGGGATGACTCGGATAGCCAAGCAAGAAGTCTTGCCTAGAGTCTTGAGGACTTGGATAGGTAAGCAAGAAGTCTTGTCTAGAGTCGGGATGACTTGGATAGACAAGCAAGAAGTCATGGTTAGAGTTGGGAGGACTTGGATAGTCATGCATGGGAGGCTTTCTAGGGGCAAGTGTGCCTTGTATAGAGAGTTGGCTTATATATTGGTAGGCCCGGGTGTTTGGTTAGACATAGAGTGCAATAGAGCCGGGTACATGGGATATGTATGCACTCTTGAGGAATTTCTAATCTACCAACGATGTTGGATTGGTATGAGTTCCGATATGTGGTGGTTTTGCATCATTGAGGGATTTTGTATCTTCCAATAGGGATTGGGTAAACATAGACTCCACATGGGTTGGTGATCTAGGATTGGTCACTTTGTGGAATTTCTAATTTACTTTCCAAATATATATAAGTACCCAATGGTTGTAATTCAACCCGTGGATGTTTCCTCCTTGGAGGTTTTACCACGTTAAAAAATCTCTTGTGTTAATTCTTTCTACCTCTATCTTTTATATTTGTTTTTGTGTATGTTTTAATCTTGTAGTACAATCTTCACTTATGATGTTTTTGGAAACAAGATTTTGTAAAGTGTGATTTGTAAGTATATTCATTTTGATCATAATTGTAAATATAATTCTTTTATTCTATGATTGATTCTTGTACATATTGGGCACTATTGTAAATATAAGTATTATTTGTATTAATTTTAATATAGTTTCTTCTCTAGCAAGTTGTAGTGTTCTTACATTGTAATACTTTAAGTACAACTTGTAGAATGCGGTCTTTATTGAATATACTTGTATATGAGATACATTGGTTCTTGGTATATGTTTTGTAGACTAAGTGTGGTGAATTGAGCATACTTGTGCAAATTGTTTATCTCATAACAATCTTGTTCAAGGTTTATTATATGCTCATCAAGGTTTTGACACTAGTCACGAAAGAGTTTTTAAAACTAGTGTGTCAACCTATTCACCCCCCCCCCTAGATTGTTTAGTATAACCTTGTAGGTATTTTCAGACCAAAGCCTGAAACACTTTTATATCAAATCCTTTCCTATTGAGCTCATTGAGGAACAACAACGAAGAATTGACACTTCTGGTAGAGCCTTCCATGATATTACTCTAGGTGAAATGCACATGTTTACCCTGGGTGCCTTAGAAAAACTCTGTGCAATTCAGAGGGTCTTCTCCAAAATGTTGAAAGAAGGGAAAAGATATGAAGCCTAGTGCAAATGACCTTCACTTCAGATAAAGTGCAAATCGTTAGAAATGTGTACCTGCAAACCAAAAAAGAAACACCATTTCAATAAATCCAAGTCCAGGAAATCCAAAAGGTTCAAGTTCTTTAAGAAAAAATCCAAAAGAGCTTGGAATAAGTCATAGAAATGCTTCGTCTGTGGAAAATCAGGACATTATGCAAAAAAATGTCCTAACAAAAGAGCAAAGGCAACTAAACTAGTTCATCAACTAGAGTAGATTGCTGATGAAGTTCCATCTGATGCAGATATTGAATCCATCTTCTTCGAACAATCACATGGAGATGATCATACTACTTTCGTCCTTCAGGACTCAGACTCTGTCTCTTGTTCAAAATACTCTGATTCTTCCGAGACTGAATCAATCCAGGATTCATATCAAGCAACCCAAATTAGCCCTCAATTAAGCCCCCATGTTTTAGCCTAAATCCTAGCTGACAAATTCTCCAAACTTGTTGATGCCATTGCTTACTTTGACAACAGATCTAACAACACCATGATGAACCCCAAGATTCTCCCTTCTCATGCCTGAAAATCTCATGTCCGCCATTTTAGAGCAGCTGATGGCCAGATATTTGCTACTAATCTCATTTCAAAGCATAAGATTGGTATCAAGATCTTCCCATCATACACCCATTGGACTCGAGTCATAGGAACTCCCCTTCCTGACAAGGACATCCTAATTTGGTGGGATGTTTATTGCCAGTGTAAATCTCTTCGAATTCTTCCTGACGGCATCAGATACAAAAGCAATTTCAAATCTTTCTCCATCACTCCTAAAATCTTTTAGTTATCTGAAATCCAACCATCTTTCCAACATATTAAGTAAACGTTGTTACAAATTTGTCCTAATAGTCATGCTGACTTCAATCACCCTTCACCGCTGTGGAAAAACCCAAATTTCTTTATTAAGCTACCATTCAAGCTTAATGAAGATGTTAATCCAACAAAGGTTTCCCATTCGGGAATGATCCCATTTGACCTTAAAATGGCCAATAAAGAATGCAGTGAATTGCTTCGCCAGGGTCTCCTTGAGCATACCTCCTCTCTTTGGGCATGCCAAGCATTTTATGTAGAAAAACGTTCAGAGCAACTTAGAGGAAAAAAGAGACTAGTCATTGATTACAAGCCTCTAAACCTTTTCCTCAGAGATGACAAGTTTCCATTCCCTAGGACAAATACACTGTTTGCTCAGCTCCCTAGAGTCTCCATCTTCTCCAAATTTGACCTCAAAGGTGCCTTTTGGCAAATTAGAATTCATCCCAATGAAAGATATAAAACAACGTTTTGTCTTCCAAATGCACAATAACAATGGACTGTCCTGCCTTTTGGCTTAAAGACAGCTCCCTCATTGTTTCAGAAAGCTGTCACCAGAATGTTTCACCCTATCTTACATTCAGCCCTGCTCTACATTGAAGATATCCTCTTGTTCTCTCCAAATGAGCACTCTCATAGTCAACTTCTCTACGAATTCTATGAATTGCTTGACAAATATGGAATTATGCTTTCAGAAAATAAAAGTATGATTGGAAAAAATGAGATAGAATTCCTTGGAATGCATATCTCAAACGGTCAGTACCACCCTGGTCTTCACCTAGCCCAACAATGGTTACATTTTCCTAATAAACATTTGACTCAGAAACAGATCCAACAGTTCCTTAGAATAGTCAATTTTATCAGAGATTTCATTCCTCAGGTGAGCCACCACACTTAAGTTCTTTTAGTTCTATTAAAAAAGAATCCTCCGCCATGAAATTCAAGTCATACAGCTACAGTGGTTAATCTCAAAAAAATATCACAGTCTCTTCCAACACTAACTATTCCATCCACCAGACAACTCATTCTACAGACTGATGCTAGTGACACGTTTTGGGGTGTCATACTCATTGAAGAAAAAGATGGTCAAAAGAGATACTGTTGTCACGCCAGTGGTCAGTTCAAACCTGCCCAACAACATTATCACACTATCTACAAAGAGATTCTCGCAATAAAAAATGGAATCCAAAAGTTTGATTTTTATCTCAGGGAATAAACTTTATTGTGGAAATGGACAACTCATCTTTTTCAAATATCCTCGAGTTCCGCAATAAGATTTCTCCTAATCCCTAACCGTTGAGACTCAAAGACTAGTTCTCCAGATATGACTTCACTGCTACACATGTGAAAGGCCAGCATAATATAATTGCAGACATGCTTTCTAGGCCTCAACCAACCCATCTCATTACATCACTGAGGTGAATTCCATTGGTCCTCATGGCTACCTCATCAACTCCCTCACCGTGTCTCACAGCTCTTAACAACATGACTATTCCACTAGAGCTAATACAATCTCTTCCCCCAGATCAACAACCCACGCCTGATCAAATCCAAGATTTTACAAAGTCCCACCTTCTTATCTATCCGTCAAAACTCCATAATCAAGGATGCTGTCATAATCTCATCAACCCAACAAAACCTTTCCTTGACCCATTTCTGATACCCCCCCCCCCCCCCCCCCCCCTTTGATTATTTCACTATGCAAGTTTTATGGTTTTTATGGTGTATGTCTGTTCTTCATTGTCATGCTATTGTTTTCCCTCTTGAAGACTTATATAGTCATCTCCATGATCCAACTCAACAACACTCCCTCCTGTGGACATTCCTTCAATGGTTCAATTCATTGTCTTATTAGAGAGATGAACTCACCAAACTCATGGGACAATATAATCTATGGAAACTTGATCAGGAAATAGCCTCCTCTGTTTCTTGCATCTGGATACTTCACGGGCCCTATCGTTATATTCCTCATAAAAGGCTTCTTTGGAGATCTAACATGAGTTATGAATGGCACACAACTTTTGATTATCCACAGACGTTTTCCAATAACCTTCAGATACCCCTGTTGAACTTTCTTTGCGATAACAATGGTTTCCCTACAAATGAATATTTCATCCTCCTAGGAGTACTCAGAGACTCCTCACAAAGTTGGGATCCATTACAAAATTCATACTTGCAGAACTCACAAGATCCTATGGATCTTGATACAGTGCAAGATCTTGATACAGTGCCTTGTTGGATTTGTGGTGCCACCAATTCAGATGATGAAGAGCACAATAATTGTAACCTATCCAGCCTGTGACTCTTTCAGAAAACAAGTTCACCATGTGATAAAATAAAATAATAATGTGTACTTTAATAATGTATACTTTAATTTATGCTTTTTTACTTTAGGCTTTATTATATTGTAAAATAATCTTTGTTTTCATATCGTGTTTGTAATTTCACTACTACTTGTCCCGATAGACTCTATGATTGTTGCTCTTATCTTTATCCTGTCAGACCTCGTGAATGGTCTGTTTCTATATAATATTCTGGCTATTTTCTCCCCACTCCTACTATAAAAAGGGGTGCCTCTCTTGTAAAACAATCAATCGATCATCAGATCATAAAATAAATAAAAGCTTTGTATTACTCTCTCTCATGGCTTTCTAAATTTTCTCATCTCCTTCTTCAATATTTCTCTGGATGATGAACATCAGTCTGTAATTATCTAAGTATGCTCTGTGCTTGCCTCTAATTGAGGATCCTACAGATCAGAAAATGGATATTGATTGTTTGGCTTAAGGTACATGTCCGTCTGTGGTCAGTCACTCTGTGAGTACACTGTTTAGTCCATGGAGTGCCATTTTGTGGGGAAAACTTTAGGACTGTAAATAAGACGGTACAGGGCTCCCTGCCACTTGCCATGGTATAAGAGCCTCTTACCTGGAGTCCAGGCAAAGAGTTAGACTGTTGTTTCATTTAATAGAGAATATATTGTATAGAAGAAATTAAAAACACATGGAAAACAATTCTCCTCCTACATCGTTGCCCATTGTTCGTCTCTCTTCTTCTATTTCTCTTCCTCTCACTATCAGAAGAACCCAATCAGCAAAAATACAAAACCTTGTAGAATATATTCTTATCCTTGATTCTGCTCAGATCAATGAAACTTCCCTTCCTCTGTTAAACCCTTACACCATCTTTAAAAGAAATAAATCCCTTACCAAACAAGTTACTTATCTTGTTCGACACAGGTCTCCTCCAGTCAATAGCTATTGACAATTGCCTCATCCCAGCTTCACCTGCTGAGCAATATGTTGATCTTGAGATTGGTTAACCATTGATTGACCAATGGATCAAAGAAAGCTATTCGCACCTTCATTTTGGTGCAGTTCGTATCATCCTTACCTTACATGAAAGGAAAGAAATACCAGTTACTGCAAGAGTTGCTCTTCTTAATACCATTTATAAGCAATATGAGCATGCAATTATTGCTACTTATCTATCGATGCTTCATGCTGGTAGTATATCACTCACATATTACCCCAATTTCAATATTCCTTTAAGGGATGCCAATCTCCACAACTGTCTCAAAATCCAGCTTCAGATTTTAGGAGCTGACATGGTGCCCAACTCATATATGGCCACTCTCCACCACCAGATCGCTTATCATCTCCAAGATCATGCTTTGGATCTCCCTATCCCAGACCACTTTAGTGATACCATCTTCATCTCATCAAAGCAGAACGGGAAGATGAAGTCCCTACCATTATCCAAATCCCTAAACAATTACCTAAGGCCAAGCTCACGGAGATTATGCCACTTGAATGGATAACCAATTATGAGAAGGCTTTCGAGAATATTACTCCAATAGTTGCTACAGATACGGAGTATACTAGAGAACCAGATGGTTCTATCAAAACTGCCTACAAATCACTTGTTGATTCAGAAGTCTCCTCCAGTTCTAGTACTCTTCCCATCTTCCAAGCCCTAATGATCAGACCGGTTACCACGGAAGAAGACATTCACATCCACATCCATAGCTTTGAAGCTGATGGTTCTGCGATCTACACTGGCAAAATCAATGGTCACTTCATTTGGGACGTTGATCTTGAAATGTGCGATGCAGATTGCGAATGTCGAGACTGTTTAAAAGGTTACTTATCCCCTTGTAAACCCTCTCGCAAACCACACAAACCTGATGACCAAAACAGCCATTGAATAGGTCTTCACCCTATCATGAACAAGCCATTACCCATTTATGATAGAGCTTTAGAGATCTTGAAATTTGAAGGTCTATTACCCTTAGAATTGAAAATTCCAATTCCAAATCCTAGCTAACAAATTCACCAAACCTGTTGATGCCATTGCTTATTCTGACACCGAATCTCTCAACACCATGATGAACCCCAAGGTTCTCCCTTCTCATGCTTGGAAATCTCATGTCCGCCACTTTAGAGCAGCTGATGGCCAGATATTTGCTACTAATCTCATTTCAAAGCATAAGATTGGAATCAAGATCTTCCAATCATACACCCATTGGACTCGAGTCATAGGAACTCCCCTTCCTGACAAGGACATCCTAATTGGGTGGGATGTTTATTGCCAGTGTAAATCTCTTTGAATTCTTCCTAACGGCATCAGATACAAAAGGAATTTCAAATCTTTCTCCATCACTCGTAAAATCTTTTAGTTATCTGAAATCCAACCTTCTTTCCAACATATTAAGGAAAAGTTGTTACAACTTTGTGCTAGTAGCCATGCTGACTTCAATCACCTTTCACTGCTATGGGAAAACCCAGATTTCTTTATTAAGCTACCATTCAAGCTTAATGAAGATGTTAATCCAATAAAGGCTTCCCATTCAGGAATGACCCCATCTGACCTCAAAATGGCCAATGAAGAATGCAGTGAATTGCTTCGCCAGGGTCTCCTTGAGCATATCTCCTCTTGGGCATGCTAAGCATTTTATGTAGAAAAACGTTCAGAGCAACTTAGAGGAAAAAAGAGACTGGTCATTGATTACAAGCCTCTAAACATTTTCCTAAGAGATGACAAGTTTCCATTCCCTAGGACAAATACACTGTTTGCTCAGCTCCCTGGAGCCTCCTCACATCTTCTCCAAATTTGACCTCAAAGGTGCCTTTTGGCAAATTGGAATTCATCCCGATGAAAGATATAAAACAACGTTCTGTCTTCCAAATGCACAATAACAATGGACTGTCCTGCCTTTTGGCTTAAAGATAGCTCTCTCATTGTTTCAGAAAGCTGTCACCAGAATGTTTCACCCTATCTTACATTCAGCCCTACTCTACATTGAAGATATCCTCTTGTTCTCTCCAAATGAGCACTCTCATAGTCAACTTCTCTACGAATTCTATGAATTGCTTGACAAATATGGAATTATGCTTTTAGAAAAGAAAAGTATGATTGGGAAAAATGAGATAGAATTCCTTGGAATGCATATCTCAAATGGTTAGTACCACCTTGGTCCTCACCTAGCCCAACAATTGTTACATTTTCCTGATAAACATTTGACTCAGAAACAAATCCAACAGTTCCTTAGAATAATCAATTTTATCAGAGATTTCATTCCTCAAGTGAGCCACCACACTTCAGTTCTTTCAGCTCTATTAAAAAAGAATCATCCGCCATGGAATTCAAGTCATACAATTGCAGTGGTTAATCCCAAGAAAATAGCACAGTCTCCTCCAGCACTCACTATTCTGTCCACCAGACAACTCATTCTACAGACTGATGCTAGTGACATGTTTTGGGGTACCATACTCATTGAAGAAAAAGATGGTCTAAAGAGATACTGTTGTCACGCCAGTGGTCAGTTCAAACCTGCCCAACAGCATTATCACGCCAGTGGTCAGATACGGAGTATACTAGAGAACCAGATGGTTCTATCAAAGCTGTCTACAAATCACTTGTTGATTTAGAAGTCTCCTCCAGTTCTAGTACTCCTCCCATCTTCCAAGCCCTAATGATCAGACCAGTTACCACGGAAGAAGACATTCACATCCATAGCTTTGAAGCTGATGGTTCTGCGATCTACACTGGCAAAATCAATGGTCACTTCATTTGGGACATTGATCCTGAAATGTGCGATGCACATTGCAAATGTCGAGACTGTTTAAAAGGATACTTATCCCCTTGCAAACCCTCTCGCAAACCATGCAAACCTGATGACCTAAACAGCCCTTAGATAGGTCTTCACCCTATCAAGAACAAGCCATTACCCATCTATGACAGAGCTTTAGAGATCTTGGGATCTGAAGGTCTCTTACCCTTAGAACCAAAAATACCAATTCCATATGTTCCTTTACCTACAGCTATTCCATGTTACATGGCTTCCAACTATGACCAAGATTTCCTTCCTCTGGAACCTTCGTCAAACCCAGAAAAGTCTCGATTTTCCTGTCTTTTTATCCAAAGTACTGAAGTTCTACCTGATGGATAGTTGAAACACCCTACACAGGCTGAGTAAGTACTTAACTGACAGTCTCATAAAGCCATTTTAAATAATAAGAAAACTCATAGTAACTAAAAAGTAGTGATAAATGATCTGGTAGTTAGTATGATTATTGTTTCTTTGTAAACTTTGACGTAATTATATATCGATCATAAATACATGACAACCACATAAAGAAGAAGAATAAACATGTGAGTGATGTGTCGACTTGAATATAAGATATTATATCATAAAATCACGTCGGACGATGATATTTAACATTTTGATACTATAATTGTCATATTTTGAAATAGTAAACAACTTCAACTTAAGTTTTGGAATAGAATCTCAAGCATGATGAGATTTATATCTTAATTTGACGAGGAAAAAGGTCATAGATTTGATTTTCCAATAATTAATAAAATATAGAAGATGGTGAAAAAGAAAAAGAAAACAGAAAATGCACTGACCACATATTCCAATTGAATAGATTTGTTACTTTACAATTTAAATTGAGTGGCGATATTTGGCTATTTACACCGCTGAAAAAGGGTATATAAACCATTTTATATATATATGTATATATATATATACCCTATTAAAAATTATAAAATCTTATAATTTATAAGCAACACTCCACATATTACCAAAAATACCCACTCTTTATTTCTTTTAATTAAATGCCATAAACAAAAACAGATAAACTCATCATTTATAAAATAATTAATTTTTTAACATAAATGGAAGTGATTAAGAGGTGCGACTCCTCGCAGCACACCTTGATTTTTTATTTTTTATTTTTTAAATAATTTAATATATATATTCAAATTAACTTAAATTGTTATCTATTTTTTAAAAATATTTATAATAATTATTTAATGTTTTTTAAAAATATTTATAATAATTATTTAATGTTTTTAATTTAATTAATCACTGTTTAAAATTTTTATTTAATGAATTTTAAACAATGTTTTTATTTAATAAATAGTTAATATTTCGATCAAAAGATATTATACATGTTTAAATATTAAATTTTATATTTATAATTTATTTAAGGGTACTGCTGGATTTTAAACAAAAATATTAATTTGGGGTCCCGGCCCAAAACTGTAAATTTTAGGCCCTTTTCAAGAAGGTCAGAATCCGATTGAAAGAGATTTGGTTTCTGGGCCTAGGGCTCGGAATTGTTCGTAAACTCAGATTACCTTCTGCTAAATGTAAACAACCATTGTCCACTGTCACGATTTCCATTTCATCAGCAATTATTATCTTATTATTAGTAATTGTTACCTTAAGATATTTTGTAGACGTTAACAAATAAGAGAAAGTTAAGTGTGCTGTTGAGATTGCTGTAATTTATAATACAAGTGATTATTTCCTAAGTTTTCACTAAAAAAGTATGTTTGGTAAATTTTTTAAAATCTATATTTTTTACGATAATGCTATTTTGCCCAAATCTAGTGCCCAAATGATTGACATCACTATAATTCATTCATTTAAATTGTATTAGATTTACATGATTTAAATGAATAGATTAAAAGATAAATAAGTTTTCAAGGGTAGTTTAGTCATTTCGGGATACAAATATGGTTAAAGGTTTGTCATAGGTAAAATTCGCTAAAGATGACACGTCAGCAAACAGCATGGATAGAATCTGCCACGTAAGCAAAAAGTCTGGTCGGAAAGAGGCACTGATATTCTGCATGGACAAATCACCCAAGTGTAGTACAAGGACAGCTAACAAGTATTAAAAAGCCGAGCATGCCGAGTATGAAAAATGCTTGACCAACCACATTCAGCACGAAGAAAAGACCAGTCCTTGGAGTTTCTCCACCACCTGCAAGCAATATAGCAAATAGAGATCAATCACAGATCAACTACCAAGAAAAAGAGTTCCACAAGGAAACAAAATGAGTCTTCCTGCCAGCGTGTCATAATTCAAAACAGATTTGGATTCAATCACATTAAAGACAAGATAAACACCAAAAAGGAAAGAATCCTAAAGCCAACTCTGCAATCCCCTACTTGTACGTCACAATACTAAACCCTAGCGGCACCCAAAAAACCCTAGCAACAACATGTATAAATACCCCTACAAAACACAATAGGAGGACACGAAAAATCTTAAGCAAAAGAGAGAGAGAGAGAGATCATAGTGTGTATCGTTCAAATATTATAATGGATTTGACTGAGTTACTTAGGCAACAACCCATGGATGTTTCTTCGATCATCGGAGTTTTACCACATTATATCTTTCTTTTATTTTGTTTATCATTTTAATGTGTATTATATTCATATTTGTAGGGTTTTACTAACCTAAGATCGTTGACTGGTTAACTGACAAAAAACCACCGTCAATAATTGGCGCTAGAAAGAGGGGTAAGTCCTGAACTAAACTTCGAGATCCCCTGTGAAACAATGGTTAGTGAAGGAGATGACAGTAATTCTAGACACAACCAAGATTTGCCAGATGACAAGTTGGAGGCATATACCACACCTGATGCTACCTTAACCGTTGAAAATCAATCAGCCGCCATAGGTGGCATCCAACGTTTCCTTCCAACCAATGAGGAAATCACACAACAGTTCCTGGCGTCTCTGCAACAGCTCATATCCGATGCAGCCAAGCAAGGAGTTAATCTCTCTACCACAAAGGGACTAACCTCGCCGCATCACCTTAATACCCCAGACCAGCAGCAAGGCAGATTGCGCTCTATAGTGGTTAGCCCAACACTAGACACACCTCTGAAGATCAGTCAAAACCCGACGGAACGGCTTGAGACACTATTAGAGAGACAGGCCCGAGATGATAGAAAGCCCAGGGGAGACAGATACTCTCGTAGGAGGTACCAATCCAATCGAGCGAAGCAAAATGTGGGCCGACCAAGGCGGCAAACTCACCAAAGGGATCAATCATCGTTATCCGAAAAGAGTGATTAGCTCCCTTATTGGAAACGCCAAAGAGTCACAGTCCGACTGCATGGTCTGAACCATAAATCCCAAAGGTAGGAACTAGATGAGCAAGGACAAGGACTAACCATCAGTCAAGGCTTTGATCCTATGGGAGAGCCAGAAGGCAACAGGGACATACTCATACAAAGTTTGACCCGAGAAGTTCAGAACAATCATCGGTTGATGGATGTTCTGGTCAAGTGTTATAGACGCAATGAACTGTCATATGAAGAGTTAGGCAACCCTTTCACCAATGGAGTCCTCCGAATGCCATTCCCGGAAAAGTTTAGAATGACACACGTGGAACAATTCAAAAAGGACACGAACCCAAAGGAGCACGTCAGAAGATACAAAAGTGTCATGGCCCAGTACATCAACAAGAATGCCCTATTATGTCTAAATTTCCCACATACGCTTGGAGATTTAGGTTCTCGATGGTTTGGCAGGTTGCCAACAACAAGCATAAGCAATTTCAACAAATTAAGCAAGGCATTCTCCAGATAATTCCTTGGGAACATACATAGAAAGAAATCTGTAGCTCACTTATCTCAGCTCAAGTAAGAAAAGGATGAGCCGCTTAAGAAGTATCTGGGAAGATTCGGTCAAGCAATATCAGAAATCGAAAGCGCGATTGATGAGACCATAGTTGTAGCATTCGTTAATAACTTACAGAATGACCAACTTTCTTTTGATCTAAGAAGAGCTTGTTTGACTAGCTACGCAGATATAATGGACATGGCTGGGGGCTATGCTTTAGCTGAAGAGGACGGGATTGCAACATGTGGTTATTTTGTACATGGTGGATGGCTAGAGGGTCCCAAAGCTAAAGACAGCGCATCTAAGATCCCCAACCAAAAAGGAGATAAACAAAAGAATAATGCCCAAGATGGTCGGGATAGTCGGGGCGGACGTAAAAATTATGACCCAAAGAAAGACAAACCGTACCATAGATTTCGAGGCGATTATGTGAACTACACCCCATTAAAGAAAAGTCAAGAAGAAGTATTTGCAATCTTAGAAGAAAAGAACATGTCTAAAGAACCTCCCAGGCAGTCGTTATTCGCTTGGAAGGATACAATAAAGTATTATAGATTCCACAAGGAAAACAGACATGAGACTTCCAAGTGTTTTCAATTCAGGGACCATATTGAGACTCTTATCCAAGAAGGACACTTAAAAGATATTGTCCAGAAAAAGATAGAGAAAGTAGATGGACAACATGATGGTCGATAAGATAGTTAAGAAAGAAAGTTAAGTCCGAAGAGGCCTGAAGATGAGGGAGCAATAAACACCATCTTCGATGGACCGATAATTGGAAAGAGCAACAGGGAAATAACCCTAGAAATTCAAAAAGCAATGGAGGCGAGAAGAGATCTTGACGTCAACTCTATCGAGCCTGACCTGAAGAGGATCAAGGAAGGTTGGGACCTAATAATATTTACTAAAGCTGACTCACATGGCGTAGATGTCAAACCAAACAATGCGATAGTCATCAGTGCTCGGATCGGTCATAGAGAGGTTCATCGAATCTTGATCGATAATGGAAGCTCAGTGGACATATTGAGTGATGAAGTATATGACCAACTAAGGTTGGACAGAAAAGACTTATAGCTCTTTCACACTCCTCTCCGAGGATTCGGTGGAGTAGAAGTGAGATCCTTAGGCACGGTAAAGTTGTCGGTTAAAATTAGAAGTGCTCACTGGCAGAAAACAGTGTTACTCGATTTCGTAGTTGTAGATATGGAAAATTGGCTATACAATGCTTTACTGGGCCGACCATTCTTGAATAAAGCTAAGGCAGTGACAGATACATATGCCCTCATGATGAAATTCCTAACAGAATATGAGGTAGGTGTGGTCAAAGGGTCGCAAGAGATAGCGCGAAGAGCGAATTTATCAATCAATAAAGACAGAGGGGATAAGAAAGGACACCAAGTATGTGCAATTCTGCCAACCGAACATGCCATGAAGAATCGGAAGATCAGATAGAAATACCAAAGGAGTTTGAGCTCAACCTAAAGAAAGAACCCGAGGATAAAAAAGATGAGCTGACGGAAGATGTAATTCTAGATGATGGAGAACCAACCAAAGTGGTCAAGATAGGCGCCAACTTGCAAGAAAGCATCAAAGCCAACCTAACTTGTCTGTTAAGAGAGTACAAAGATGTATTTGCTTGGAGCCATAAGGTTATGCCAGGAATAAACATGAAGATAATATCTCATTACCTGGCCTTCGACCCTGGATTCGGACCAGTGGTGCAGAAGAGATGATTATTCAACCCACAGAGGAGCGCAGCAATCAAGAAAGAGATAGAGAAGTTACTCGTTGCAGGGTCAGTAAGAAAGGTCAAATACCCCCAATGGGTAGCTAACGTAGTATAGGTCAAAAAGAAAAACAATCAATGGAGAATGTGTGTGGACTTCAAGGACCTAAAAAAAGCCTTCCCGAAGGACAGTTTTCCTCTATCGAGAATAAACCAATTGGTAGATGCCACGGTGGGACATGAATTGCTAAGTTTTATGGACGCTTACTCGGGCTATAATCAGATCCGAATGAACAAAGCAGACGAAGAAAGAACGACTTTTACCATAGATCAGGGATTAAATTGCTACACAGTAATGCCGTTCGGTCTGAAGAATGCAAGAGCAACATATCAGAGGTTTGTGAATAGAATATTCGCTCGACAAATTGGAAGAAATATGGAAGTCTATGTGGATGATATGTTAACCAAAAGTGTCACGACAGAAAAGCATTTTGCAGACCTAAGGGGAACCTTCAATATCTTAAGAAAGTATCAGATGAAGCTTAACCCAAAAAAAGTGTGTGTTCGGTGTACAGTCGGAGAGGTTCCTAGGTTTTCAAGTTCACCAAAGAGGAATCAAGGTAAATCCTGAGAAGATCAGTGCCATTGAAGACATGGTTTCACCAAAGACGCTGAAAGAAGTACAGAGACTAACCGGATGTCTCGCCTCACTCAATCGGTTCATAGCAAAATCAACAAACAAGTGTGCTCCATTCTTCAAAGCAATAAAGAAAGGGAAAGTGCTTGAGTGGAATGAAGAATGTGAAACAACTTTTCAGAAATTGAAAGAATATCTACGACGAGCACCAATACTCTCCAAGCCAATGGTTGGGGAAACCTTGTACATATACCTATCCCTCACAAAAGTAGCAATCAGTTCAATACTGATTCGGCTGGAGGGAGGAGTACAGAAGCCAATATACTACACAAGTAAAGCATTGCTCCCAATCGAAACTAGATATTCACAAGCCGAAAAGATGGCTCTGGCATTAGTCACAACAGTAAGGAAGTTGAGACCATATTTTCAAGCACATACAGTCGTAGTATACACTGACTGCCTGCTCAAACTAATCTTATAAAGGTCAGAATTATTAGGTTGATGAACTAAGTGGGCCGTAGAACTGAGTGAGTTTGACATTCAGTATTCTTCTAAAGCAGCATTTAAAGGACAAGTAATGTCGGACTTTGTGGCTGAATTCACAGAGCCGGATGTCGAAGTAAGTAGGATGATGGAGGAAGATCAAGGAAAGATTTTCCACTGGAAGTTACATGTGGATAGATCGTCTAACACTCTTGGCAGCGGGGCTGGGATAGTGATATTAACCCCAGAAAGAGATGTTGTGGAATGCGCCATGAGGTTTGATTTCAAAACGACTAACAACCAGGCCTAGTATGAAGCTCTACTGGCCGGTTTAAAAATATGCTTAGCATTAGGAGTAGACGAAATAGAAATTTTCAGCGACTCACAAGTAGTGGTCAACCAAATGTTAGATGAATACCAAGCAAGAGATGAGTACATAGTAACTTATTTAGAGATAGCAAAAATGTTGCTCAGAAGGTTGAAGGAATACAAGATCACTCAGATCCTTCGAGAGGATAATGAGAGAGCAGACGCTCTATCCAAGCTAGCATCAGCAACAACTTGCATCAGGTCAAAGACAATACTAGTCGCACACCTGACTTAGCCAAGCACAGCATAGCCAGAAGAGCTTATAGTGGCGAAAATCCGATCACAATTGAGTAACTAGACAACCCAACTCATGAGATACTTGGAGGAAAACATTCTACCAGAGGATATTTCAGAAGCAAAGCATATCAAGTATAGATCGATCCGGTACATAATTATAAATGGCGAACTGGACAAAAAATGATTCTCAAAAGTATTACAAAGGTGCGTTCCGGGTGAGGAAGCCAAGCAAATTCTAAAGGATATCCATAGTGGCATATGTGGAAACCATACTGGGGGAAAGAGTCTGGCACACAAGGTACTTAGGCAAGGATTTTAATGACCAACCTTGTTTGCCGAAGCCCAACGGTTCGCAGAAAGTTGTGAAACCTGCCAGCGAATTGCCAATGACATACGACAACTACCAAAGTTACTCAGAAGTTTAACATACCCCTGGCCATTCGCAATGTGGGGCCTCGATTTTATAGGACCAATGCCCACAAGAGTAAAAGGAAGAGTAAAGCATGCTATCGTGACAGTAGATTACTTCACCAAGTAGGTAGAAGCAGAGGCACTCGTACACATCACCGAAGCAAACACCACCAACTTCATCAAGAAAAACATACTATACATGTTCAGGATTTCGAGTACCAACATAACTGACAATAGGACCTAATTTGACAATAAGAAATTCAAGGACATGTGTAAAGGACACAAGATTGCAAACTATTATGCCTCACTTGCCCATCCTCAAACTAATGGCCAGATGGAGGCAGTAAACAAGGTAATTAAGCATACTTTGAAAGCAAAACTAGATGCAAAGAAAGGAAACTGGGCAAACAAACTTCATGAGGTACTCTGGGTATACCGAACAACTGCGAGGACTTCCATGGGGAAAACCCCCTTTTCTTTGTCATTCATAACTGAAGATGTTATCCCAACTGAGATATTCTTCATCTCCCCAAGAGTCCGATTGTATCACCCAGATCACAACGTCAGCATGCTATTGTAAAATTTGGATGAACTGGAAGAGGTCAAAGACAGATCCCAAGTAAGAAATGCAGCGTACCGGCAAAAAGCAGCAAGGTACTACAACTATCGTGTCTGCGTGCATAGATTCCAAATCGAAGATTTAGTAATAAGGAGGGTATCCTCAAATACAAAAGTCGGAGCAGAAGGATCCCTCGCTGACAAATGGGAAGGACCATACATTATCGACGGTATAACTGGACATGGGGCCTATCTAATTGCCCGACCTGGTGGCGGACTAGTGCCCCGACCATGCAATGCTTAATACTTGAAAATGTTCTACCCTTGAATGATTCCTCGATTTCCTAATGTTCAATCGTTATCATTTCAATTCTTTAGTTTTTTAGTTTTCTTTGTTCAGATATTTAGTTCCTAATAAAAAGTAGCAATCTGCTAAAATTCGTGTTCAGCCCAGTTTAGCAGAATCAATAAAAATCCTAAAAGGAAATCTTCTCCGGAAAAAACTGGCCGATTAACAAACAGGAAGGAGATGAGAGAAGCCCTCTAAAGTAAAGAATAAAGCTCTCTAAAGTAGAGGATGAGATTTAGTCTCACAAGGAGCTTGGGTGCCACGAAACTGCAAATAACGAGTGGATAGTGTCCGAAGGGCAGAGAAGTTAAAGTAGCATGCCTGCCTAGTTGGGATGATGCAAACGCATCACCCAGTGAAAAGGCAAACCCGAGGCACTAGGATCCCTGGCAAACTGCTCGGGGCGCTGCCAAAATAGATCTGGTGAGATACGCAGCTGTGATGGCCAGTATATGCTATCCCAACGATTCAGAAAAACCCTGTAGCAAACAAAACCGAGAGACATCCTAAGTGACTTGCGTAGGGAACTAAGTGTATGGTCATGGTAAACCTTAACGTAACACATAGTTTAGAAAACAACTGCTTGTTAATAAGATACTCGGCGTAATAGTCAACTGTCAGTTAATAAGATACTCGGCTTAAAGCGATAGTTTCCAGTTAATAAGATACTTGGCATATTAGACAACTGCCAATTAATAAGATACTCGGCCTAAAGCGATAGTTGCCAATTAATAAGATACCCGGCATAATAGACAACTGCCAATTAATAAGATACTCGACCTAAAACGATAGTTGCCAGTTAATAAGATACTCGGCTAAGAAAATAATCACCAGTTAATAAAAACACTCGGCATAATAAAGAACTGCTAGTTAAAACTTGGTGAAAGTTAACCCATCCTAGATCTACACTTGTTTTTGTTTGCGTTATTCATCTTTTCAGGTATCACATTCGATACAATTAGTTGCTGGAAAGTAAAGTAGAGCAAAAAAAAAAAAAAAAAAAAAAAAAAAGACCAGTTATGAAGAATTTGTTAATCAAAAAATAGTTATACACTGAAAAAATCAGGGGAACAGTACAGAAACTGAGTACAATTAAGAAGTTGGTGTTGGGGGTCGAGAACTGCTGCCAGGTTGAGAACTGCCACCCATAAGACTCGGTTCCGGTATCATATCATATTCACTCAGAAGGCTCGCATCAGAGGGCCACACAATCTCATCCTCTACATTATCCATCCAGGCGCTGTAATCCCTACCAGGCATGGGCTCAACATCCGGTTTCTCACCATCTATCCCAGCCTTTTGACAGGCATAGAAAGTAGAAAAAACACTCTCAGTAGGCATCTCCAAATGCATAGGATGAGGCGCCTTACCTTTACTACAACAATACGTGCACCACACCTTCATTTAGGCCTAAAGGAAATCCAAAGACGTGTCTACATGATTTTGAATCGAAAAATTCTAGTTAGCCCTAGCTCGGTTGAACGCTCTGTTCTTGACATTGAAGAATTTTCTGGCCGAGACTATCCCTTGATGAAATTCCTTGAAAAGTAAGGCATCATAGGTTAGTGATCTCTTGAAACAATCAACCCTTTAGATCTCCAGCTCCAGTCGAGCCTTCTTTAACAAAGATTTGACGGTTAAGGCATGGTTCTTCAAATCTTCAATCTAGTGCTCATAGGATAGCTTGGCCTCCTCCGCTTTTTGCTCGGCCTGAAGCATCGTTTCCTAAGTAGAAGACAGCAGACCCTAGAGATTTTTTATTTCATTGGCAACTAGAGACGCCTTTTGCTCGGCCTCCATTTGACTTGCCAAGCACCGATCCATGAACTCCTGATGTAACTTTATTTTCTCTTGACAAGCCACCTCAGTCCGAGCACAGTCATCCTCACTTTCCTTAAGTTGGGCTTCTAGACACCTTATTTTGCTTGCTTAGGCCTGGCTAGCCAAGAAAGCCCCCAACATCTCAGCAACTATCTGCACAGCAAAACAATGAAATGAAATACTTACGGAAACCATGACAATAAAGAAGAAACAAATGACTCACATAAGAGGTATAGCCCCTATGTTCACTCGGTGAATGTCCTAATAGCCGACATTAAAGACAAAATCATCCTGTTCATTCGGTTCCCTACGCTCATGTGGCTTGATCTTAGTATCGCAGGGAACCTCCTTAGGAATGTACTCGGGTGCATCCCCGGCATCCTCCTTTAAATGTTCTTCAGTAGAGTCCTCACCCTCTGACTCATCTGGAGCAACTGCCTCAACATGTTGACTAGTGGCTTCCTTACGACTAGCCTCCAAGATAGCTTTCCATTTGCGGGCCTAAGCCTAGCAAATGACATCTGAATAGTTCACTATAAAATGATTCTGCATCAGTCTCATGAATCAGCTAAGGAATAGAGTAAAGAGTAAAAAAATAAAATAAAAATTCACAGAACTTACATCGCTTGCGAGCCGCGAACAGACGAGGAAAGAGACTAGCCTTTATCATCTTGTCCTCATTGAGAAGATAAGGCTCCCTCTTTTTCTACAATGCCCGAACAGCTGCCCGGGCTAGATTCTTCAACTCCCCATCTGATAAGATTGGAGCAGTGTTGTTCCAAGACTCGGGAAAGCAAAAATAGCGAAGGACTTTGCGCGTTACCTGAACACCCTCAATGTCGAAATCAATCGCCTGTCCCTAATCACCATTGACGAAGAACCAGCTGTTCTTCCAATACTTGTTGGAGGAAGGGAACCCCTAAACAAAACCTTTAGTCTTCTCATTCGTAGCCGGTTTAACCTTCCCGACAATCTCGACGCCCCTCGGGATCTAGTGGTCAGATTTGCTTTACAGGAGGAAATATGTTCCCGACCTGCCCGATTGCCTAAGGGGAAAAAAATGCCTGATCTCACGAGGGGTAGGGGGTGACAACTTCATTTTATACCATATATGTCACAAACACATCAGAATGTGGTAGCTGTTCGGGGCTAGTTGGGCCGAAGAAATCTGAGCTTCAGCCAGGAACTAAGTAATGAAAGGCTTGAGAGGAAAGGTAACACATAGCTTAGCATGGCCCCATAAATCACTACCATCCCAGGTGAAGGGTTCCATGCAGCCCTATCTCCAGTCGGTTCAAGCCGAACTTGATCCTTATCCAGATCGAACCTTCCCATGTATTGGCGAGTTTCTTTTTTACCGACTACATTCAACTCAATATCGTAGGCGCAGACCCGCTCAAGTGAAAAAGGAATATGGGTTGCCCGATGCTCCTCCTCCTCCACATCATTTTCATCTATCCTTTGGGGCCCGATCGTGCTAAGGTTGGTAGTACTTTTACGAATCGTACGTTGACTATAAGTTTTGGATCTTGTCATTGGAGGACAAATATCACTGCAAGTAGAAGAAGAAGGATCAGATTGATGAACCTCAGGTCGAGGAACCCCATGAGAATTAGTGTTAGGAGGAGCCTCATGGACAAACCCCGAAACATCAACATTTAAAAAATTAGGTGGGTTTGGGGGTGGGTTTCCCAATAAATTTTGAAGGCACTCAACCAAACGGGTATCATGGTGCTTAATAGCAATCATCGAAGCAACGAAAAGACGATGTCTAACCGAAGGGTCCATAGATGAAAAACTAACCTCAAAGAAATTCGAAAATCGCAAGAGTGGGACGAACCGCAGAAAACCTCAAGTAAGAACAAGAATCGCCTGGAGAATTGACGAAGCGTAGAAAACTTGAAAACTAATGAAGGTTATAGCAATTATCAAGAAACAAAAAGAGGATAAAAAAAATCGAGCTATGAAGAAATTTGAAGGCAAAAGAGACTGAGAAAAGAAAAATCTAGGTTTAAAGCTTAAGGAACAGAAGACAAGAATCACTTTAGAAAGAGTTTAAATAGGCATGTGGCATTTGATTTCGAAAAGTGGAACCCTAGGGCAAAAAAGTAAAGAAACGGGAAAATGAAGAAACGTGCGAGGTGACGCACAGATTAGAGCGAAGGTTATATCCCAAAAATGCAAAACTGACGTACCAAACCCTGAAGAGATAGGTGGCAATAGGAGGATACCCTAAGCCGTCAAAGACCCCAAACGTCACCATCAAGAGATTTCTGATCAAAAGGAAAATTGAATGTGCGTAGACGCAATTAAGACACGTTAGGGCCCATCCTGTAACGTTTTTGAAAGGCCGTTTTTGTTTTTGTTTTTGTTTTTCGAAAATAAAAATGAAAATGAAAACAGTGTTTTTGGTTTCAGTTTCGAAATTCAAATACGCGTCTGGTAACATTTCCTGAAAGCTGGATTCCGAATATGAAAACGTAAAAAACGTGTTCGGTAGGTTATCCAAAATATATCAAAAATTATAATGAGTTGAATTTTATTTTATTTTAGGGTTGTTTTTCATCCCTCAATCTGGATCTCCAGATCTCCATCAAAAAACAAATAACAAATTCATCTTCTTAACACAGCAAAATCAAACAACCCAGATCCACCACCATCACCATCTCAGATCAACAACACCACAACCTAGATCAACAACAACAAAATTAAACCCAGACAACCCAAATCAACAACAAAATTAAACCCAAAAGAAATTAAAAATAAAAAATAAACCCAGATCAATTGAACTTTCAACTGATCCATCTCTCTGTCTTTACAATCCACATCCATCTCTTTGTCTCTCCAATCCACCAAACCCAGATTTGAATTAAATCTTCAACCGAACCAAACCTTCAATCAAACCTTCAACCTAAATCATTCCCAAATCTCTTCAACCTAAATGAATGGATGGATGACCTTTGAAATTACAAATTTAAATCAAAATTTGAAATGAATATATGCTGACCCCTTTGTTTTTGGTTAATCGATAATTTTTAGCATAATTCTTGGGATAGAATGACTGGAACATGAAGCATCAATGTGCTTCTGTCAACTGCTAGTTAGTTTGACTTTAGAAATGAAGACCATGTCAGATGATCCCTAATTGTCTGCTTTGCAAGAAATCAACTAAAAAAATAATGGAAATGCAAATGAGCCAACACATTCAGGTCTCAATATTAAAAAAATTAAACATCGATCGATCGATCGATCAAACCCAGCATCTTTAAAAAAATGAGAATGGGAGAGAGATAGAGAACAAGAACAAAGAGAGAGAAAGAGAGATGGGGTGGGTGGGCGTCGTCGGGCTTCCGATCATCATCGCGCTTTCTGTCGTCATCGTCGCCAGCCGCTTGATCTCTTATCGTCGCGTTGCCGCTGATCGATTGTGGTCTGGGTTCTGATCTGGTCTTGATGAGAGAGAACGAAGATGGGTTTTGTTTGGTTTGATTGGGATAGAGAGAAGCAAAGGAAGAAGAAGAACTCTGATGGAGACCAGAGATCAAGCAAGAAGAAAAGAAGAAGAAAAAAAGAAAAAAAAATGAGTGTTTTTTTTTTTTTTTTTTTTAGATTGAAAAACAAAACAAAAAACAAAATGAAAAACATCAAAAAGTTGTTTTGAAAAATTTTTACTTTTAACACTGTAGTTGTTTTTGTTTTTGTTTTTGTTTTGGAAAATAAAATGAAAAACGAAATGAAAAACGGTAACGAACGCGTATTCGAAATCGGATTTGGAAAACAAAAACAAAAACAAAAACAAAAACACCCCTGTAAAACGATACAGGACAGGCCCTTATTAATGTCTTGGATTAGTAAGGAATATTAATCATAGCATTTATGAAGAAAATGACAAGGGTCAAATAAAAACTTGCCCAGCCAAGAAAGGATTGAACGGGAGTTAAATACTTCCGCCGAGTAAACAAACCCGTCCTAAAGATGAGTAAGTCCACTCGGCTCAAATATTTAAGGGGGTATTGTTATAGGTAAAATTCGCTGAAATGACACGTCAGCAAATAGCATGGATAGAATCTGCCACGTAAGCAGAAAGTTTGGTCGGAAGGAGGCACTGATATTCCGTATGGACAAATCACCCAACTGTAGTACAAGGACAACTAACGAGTATTAAAAAGCCAAGCATACCGAGTATGAAAAATGCCCGACCAACCACACTTGGCACGAAGAAAAAACCAGTCCTTGGAGTTTCTCCACCACCTGCAAGCAATACAGCAAATAGAGATCAATCACAAATCAACTACCAAGAAACAGAGTTCCACAAGGAAACAAAACGAGTCTTCCTGCCAGCGTATCAGAATTCAAAACAGATTCGGATTCAATCACATTAAAGACAAGATAAACACCAAAAAAGAAAGAATCCTAAAGCCAATTCTACAATCCTCTACTTGTACATCACGGTACTAAACCCTAGCGGCACCCCAAAAACCCTAGCAACACCATGTATAAATACTCCTACAAAACACAGTAGAAGGACACAAAAAATCTTAAGCAAGAGAGAGAGAGAGAGAGATCAGAGTGTGTATCATTCAAATATTATAGTGGATTTGACTGAGTTGCTTAGGTAACAACCCTTGGATGTTTCTTCGATCATCAAAGTTTTACCACGTTATATCTTTCTTTTATTTTGTTTATCGTTTTAATGCGTATTATATTCGTATTTGCCAAGTTTTACTAACCTAAGATCATTGACTGGTTAACTGGAAAAAAAAAAAAAAAAAAAAAAAAAAAAAAAACCATTGTCAACAAGGTTAAAGTTAACAAAGTTAAATGACGGTAGGGTATATTTATGTAATTATTAGAAAAAAAATGAATATTTATATAATTACACCTAAATTCAGGGTTGTTTGTGAAATTTACCCACCAAAATAACCTCTTCCTTTTTTCCAATGGCATTATTGACTTTCCATACTCTAAGACCCAAGCACATTTCAATTGGGATGTTTGTGTTTGATTAGGGTATTTATTTGAAAATTTGCTTTATTAGATAAATAGAGAGTATGCTTGTGCAATTAATCCTATTTTTTTATTCCAAGATTTTCTTTAAGTACAAATTTGGAATTCCACTTGAACCCTCAAATTGGGTTTGATAGGGTAGGGGCAGGGGTGTAGCTAGAAAAAAAAATTGGGATGGGCTAATCTAAATTTTATTTTCTTATTTAAAAGTACAAAAATTTTGACTAACCACTAAACAAAATTTTTCTTTGTAATAATAAAATCAAAACGATACAAGAGATATTTCATATAAAAAACATCAATGCTATTCATATAGCTAGTTAGAGGGGACATAATGAGCTTTACCCTCGAATACATACCATATGCAAGAAAAACACAAAAACAAATGCAAAAATATGCATAACATATACAACAAGATACTATCGAATTGGTGCACTATGAAGTTTCAAAGCATAAAAATATCAATTATTGATTCAGAATCAATAGTATCAGCAAGTTTCCTCTCAATGTAGATGACCAAACAATTCACAAGAAATTCGTCATTCATCTTGTTACGAAGTGATGTTTTTGAAAAACTGTAAATGAATATGAATTCAAAATCATTTTTGAAAAACAAAACCAAAAAAAAAAAAAAACAGTTTTTGATGCTACTAGACGGCCTCTTAGTTTTTCTAAAATTTTTCTTCTCTTTTCTAACTTTGTTTTCCCATAAGAAGGCTAAATTAGAGTACAAAACCTAAATCTCAATCATAAAATACAATACTTAAATATCAATCGCAAAATACAAAACCTAAAATAAAATTTATTATAAGTAAACAAATAAATAAAATATTAAAGGTAAAGGAAATTACCTACAAATTGTGACTTGAGATTTGTGAGATTCAAGAGAAGAGAGAAGTTAGGGTTTGGGATTTGGAAAAATGAAAAAAGAAAGAAAAAGTAGGGTGTGGTCGAATGGCTAATGCTGAAATCAGAGAGAGTGATTTGGGAAAGTGAAAAAAAAAAGTGTTTGGGCACTTGGACTTATTTTATTATATTAAGGTTATTGGGCTTTTTTTTTTAAGTTGAAGATATTTTCTTAAATGGACTGATAAGAATTATTTAATTTGGGTTTTAATTAATTTATTTTTTAAATAAACCCAAACTTAACATTTTTTTTTCAAAAAACTTGGGTGGGCTATACAGCCCACCCCAACCCTTGAAGGGCTCCGCCCATGGGTAGGGGCCACCTAAACTATTTTCTCTCTTTCAACATTTTTATATGCATCTATTTAATTAAATCTATGTCATTTAAATATCTTATTACTTATGATGGGTTTTTTTTTTTTTAATACAATTTTCTTAAAACCACACGTTAACATACTCACTCTTATCCATTCGTGTTGAAATATCTAAAAAGTAATATATGGGTGTTGTTCACTTATTCACCATATATAATTATCTATGTTATGATAATGACTATTTCTTTTGATATGTGTTCTTAAACAAAACAAGATCATATTAATTTCATTAGATTTTCTTCAATTAATTAAATTTTGCTGAATTTGTTCTACACATTTTATTTCTTCCATCCATATACAGTACAAGTACAAATGTATAATCCTACAAAATAATTACCAATATATATTACATGAACACCAAAATCTAAAACAATATCTCCCAATTTCTCGAAGCAAATCCCTAGCCTAATCAATTCATCTGACTCTGAGTCAGGGACTTTTTTTCAAAGTTTCATAATTAAAGAGAGAAGTACATACTAAAAGACAATTTAAGCATGTAAAGGTGTGTGCAAAATTTGGATTTATTCTCTGAGGATTTTTGCCATGTTTGAGCTATTTACAAACATACCTAAAACATTTGTCTTCTCGATCTTAGTTTTTTATTTTATTTTATTTTATTTTATTTTTTATATAAAAAAAAAAAACTCCTTTTAGTTAAACCTCATTTCTTTTTTCAACATAAAAAAAAAAAAAAAAAAGAAGGGGAGGATTTAACTACTATATTGGAACTATACAATTACAATTATAAGAGTGATATATTTTCTTTTAGTTTTTAATTTTAATTTTTATGGACCTCCGATTACATACAGTGACTAGCTTGTAATCAGTCTGTAACAATACAGATACTGGATAAGTAGCATGACCAAAAAAGAGGAAAAAATAAATAAATTAAGAAGTACTAATCTTCTGTACAGAATTGCTGGCAAAAGTTCCAAATCTCAATTGTACACGTTTTTTGTATTGGCCAATATAGCACAACAACTGTCTCACACACTTCTTTTCCTCTCAATCTCATATTTATTTATACCGAGCTTAAAAATTCTTTTCTTCATAAGAACTAGCAAAAATACTCTTACATGTAACGAAACTTACCCATGTAGCTAGCAACTTTGTTTATGATTATGGAAAAACAACAATGTGTGCATCTTCTTCAGCGCTCAAACTCTCTGGAGGCAGAGCCACGTACAATGTCCAAGGAAGAATTCAAAAAAATTGCGGTATTTTAAGACACATAATTTGCTTTCTCAATTATATATCTTCTTAGCTTTTATAGTACTCTTGACTTTTCTAACTATATATATTTTGTTATGTTATATAGGAAGCGGCTAGGCAAGCTTACGAGAAGGAAACCGTAAAAGTTGAGGAGGAATGCATCCTAGTAAGTGATTGGACTGCAATATCGTTACATGAATGTACTTTTCTTAATAGGTGATCCTTATATGATTTTTAAATTAACTTTAAAATTTGTGGAATATTATTGATCGATCAGGAAATGAAGGTTGTGGATACCACAAAGGGAGCGAGACAAAACTTCCAACACTCCTAGTTTAGGAGGCTTCTTTTTCATCCATCTACTGTCTCTCTCTTTGTGTGTTGTAGTTATGTGATGTAAAGGGAGCGACTTACGTTCTTTCTTTCTAGAACGTTATAAAATGTGTCTTGATTGGATGGACATTTGATATGATATGATATGATATGTGACTATCTCTTTAAATAAAGAAATAGTAATATCGTATGATGTATTATTGTCTTCTCTTACGGTTATTTTATAATTAGTTTCCAATTACTTGATTTGTGTTCCATTTCTGTTTCTCATTTTATTACGAATATGTAACATTCAAAACCAACTAGATCAAATTCAAAAATACATATGCTGAGGTGATTTTAAGCTCTGTTGGGAAATGCTTTTTAAGTGTATCTCTCTCATGTTTTTAGCCATATTTAGAGGAATAATTTTGCGCATAAACAAGCTTGCGCGTTTTTTTTTTTTACTCTAGCACACACCGACCATATTCTATCCATATACAAACATTAATTAAAAAAGAAGAAAAATTCAAAAGTGGTTTTGCTTTACTTGTAGTGAATACAAACAAACTAGTCCATGGTAATTATAAGGTCAAAATTAACGATTACATTTGAGACAACACGAAGTTGCCAAATGGAGAAATCTTTCTGTCAACTCATTGCATTATGCTCCTCACACAAACTTTTTTTTTATTTTTTTTATTTCCTTTATTTCTTTAATGGCCATCTACAATAACTGCATAGGTAGATGATCAGAGTGTTTATTTAGTCTAACAATGTTACATGTTCGAATAGCGTTATCGTATATGATATATATATATAGGTTCGAAAATTTAATAGCACTCTTTAAAAAATGAGTTTTAAGACAACCACCCAACTTAATAACTTAAGTTTTAATACCATCTAAAATATGGATCTTATAAAAATACTCTTAAAACACACTCACAAAAATAAGTCTCGCGTTTATTTGTGATTCCGAGACTTATTTTTGTGATTCCGAGACTTATTTTGGTTTTTTCAAGACTTATTTTACATTTTCGAGACTTATTAGGTAGTTTCCAAGACTTGCCAGATATTTTCTGAGACTTATTAGGTATATTTACAATTTCTTAGACATATTGAATAAAAATGAAAAATTTTAAATTTATTTTTTGGTCATCTTCTTCATCGAAACCTCCAATGGAGGCCAATTTCAACCTCCAATGGAGGTCTTTCATCTCCATAGATGGAGGACCTCTATCAAAATGGAGGTTTTTTAAAGGAAAAAAAAAAAAACTAAAAATAACACAATTATTATAAAAGAAGGAGATTAGGGTATTTTAGTCCATTGGTGCCATTTAAACTTAACTTATTAAACATAAAAATTAAAAAATTAAAAAATGAAAAAGAAACCAAGTGTCTAACAGTGGATTAAATCAATTTTTTGTTGTTGAAATACTATATAAATTTGGGATTTTTTTGTGGTGAAGGGAAAGACTCGAATCTACAATCTTATGGCGTAAGTGTAATCAATCTTGCATAGGTAAATTCCAACATATTTTAAGCGGTATCTCTCGCGTTTTTATCCATATTTAAGGGTAAAATTTACTAATTACAGAAATTATCTATCTCGTTTCTCTTTAGATATCTTCTAATGATCTAATTATTAATTTTGTGGCTATTAATTAAAGGCGGCACTGGAAGGTCAGATGGAAGTTCAAGTTCAAAATTACATGATGAAGAAAGTGAAGTTGAATTGGCTTTGAAGGATCTAAAAGTTAACTTATGAAGTTGAGTTGGTGTCTTTAATTATGCAGTTGTAATTAAAGAAGAGGTACACTCTCTCAATTGTCGTAATTTTAATTTAGGTTAAAATTGTCATTAATAAAAATAAAATAAAAATTGGAGTGTGAATAAATAATTTGTGGATTGTTAGGAGAAGTTAGCTCTCTTTAATGTGAAGAAATTGATAATGTCCACATGTCAGCACATGAACAGAGAGTGTGTTAAGAGAGTGAGTTGAAAGAGGTAAATTAATTAAAGAAATATAGACGTTGGTGTCTTTATTAATTAAAGGTTGACAAAATTAACTATCTCAAGAACAAACAGGTAAATTAATAATTAATAAATGAATACATGTCAACACATAGGAATGGAGTAATGCTCACCTGCCTTAATGGTAGTGAGTAAAAATGAACTCTATAAATTATGACAAATTGTGTACAAATTTAGAATTCGGGAAATTTTAGTTAAAATCACTGTAATTTAATCAAATTTATTACATATGATAGTTATATTTAAAAAATATATAACTTAGTTTTCAATTAAAAATTATTAATGAGGTTTTCTTGCGACAACACATTCATTGTGTCAATCGCAGCATTAAGCAAACAACCAATAACAAATCTACCGAATTAACAATGCACATTCTAAGACAAGCATTCACATGAATGATATTATGGGTTGGGATCAAGTCCCTCTCTCTTTATTCTTATTATTATTAAATATTACATTAATTCAAGATTTGAGAAAAATGATAGACTCGAATTCACAATCTCATGGTATAGGTGTGATGGGCAAATCATTAAAAGATACTTTGATAAGTGCATGCAGTTAAGTCCAAAAACATTTAAATCTACTGGTCTATATGCAAGGAATTGATATATTTTATATCAGTTTGAATTGATAATAGAAAAAATATATATATATATATATATACATATTGATATGCCATATGCAGTGGTAAAAACTCAAATCTGAGATATTGCGCGCTAGATTGAATTATTGCGAGTCATGTTGAGCCAAAACCTTCTATTCATAAATATCAACCATACACCTAATACCTGTATTTAATTTCTTTTATTTATTCTTTAAGAGAGACTCCAATGTAATTATTCCATTTCCGTTAGAGATGGTGGACGGCTCACCTGTAATTTTAATATTAAATTATGAAATATGAATTTTTGTTAGAAAAGAGGTATAAAGATACATATGGACTTTTTTTTTTTTTTTCTTCATCTTTGTGCTTTGTAATTCCCCAAGCCCACTTTCTTGACCAAATTAGTGTAGTGGTATTTGCACCCTTTTACTTACTAAAATGCCCCTCTAATAATTGTTTTTCTTTTTCTCAGTAAAAAACTACAATTCTTCCATAAAAAAATAAAAAATAAAACTACAATCCTAATATTCATTGAGTTGCAATAATTACACCCTTCAAAAATTGTATGTACACCCAAATTTATATATTTTCTTAACTATTTTACTTTTTAAAATTTTTTACTAATCAAACTAAATTAAAATAAAAAATAAAAAATAACAAACAAAAACAAAAACTTAGAAAAGTGGGAGTAAACTATTGCTTTCTCCTAAGCTTGAAAAGATGGAGGAGGAATCAAACTCTTATAAAAAAAAATTAAGGAGAAGGCCGTTGCCTCCTCCTCCCAAATGAGGTGGGATCCTCCTATTTTTGGTAATGTGTGGACCATGGGGTGTGCTTACTAGAGAAAAAGGGTGTACATAGAGATGCACATTTGAGGAATGGGGATAGATATAGGTCCCCCCATCCCTATTTTCCCATTTTCCCCACAATTATATTGAAATACTCATTCTCATCCCCATTTCAATTTAGGGATGATTTTCATCCCCATCACCCCATTTCTCCTCCCCACCCCACCCCCCCAAAAAAAAAATAATAAAATAAAAATCCCCAAATGGAGATGGGGACGCGGGGAATTGGAGCCCCAGGGAAAAATGTGCATCTTTAGGTGTAAATAAAACGAAAAATGTTATTTCCGGGTACCAACTTTGTCACAAATAAAACTTTAATGAAACTCTAATATTAAACTATAAACTTTTAGTTTAAAAACTAATTTTAATTTGATTTGATTTGATTATTTTTGAAACAATTTCATTTGATTCTTATACACAAATGAAATGTAGAGTGGAAGTAGTAGCGCAAAATGCAAACAATTTAAAATGACAAAAATGTTAAATTATTAATCTGACTAATTGGATCCAATCAAAGGCAAAATGGCAAATTGATCAAAGCACCTTAGGCATTGAAATACTTTATTTGGCCCAAGAGCAGCCCAATTAATTTTATGCCCAGTCTGGGTTCCTATCTTTTGACTCCCAAAAGGGCCCTAAATTCTATCTGTCTATTTTTTATTTTAAAAGGCAAATTACATAAACTTACGCTGATTATATGTGAAATTGCACTAAAACCTACAAAAAATTATAATAACAATAACTTCTCCTTGACCAGTTGACTAACCATTGACCATGTTAATTAATCAAGGAAAATATACAATGTCCGTTTTGCCCTTGCTCTACATCAGAAAAAATAAGAAAAAAAATATATTTAAAATTAAATAATATTTAAATGGTTTATAAAATTAAATTAACACAAAAATTATTTATTTTTTAATTTATTTTTTAAAGATACACAGATTTAGGAAGATCTTAAATAAAAATTATTAAAAAACAGTTACAATTTTAAACATAAAAAAATTAATGGATAATAGAAAATTATTAAAAAAAAAATGTTAATAGATAATTCAAAAAATAAATTACATAACTAAAAAAGAAAAAAGAAAAGAAAAGAACTATGAAACGATCTCTATGGCTTCAGGCCGCGATGGAGATTGACCGGATCTCCACTCGCTCGGCGAGACGATGACTCAACGATGGACCTCAGTTTGGAGTAACGATTAAAATGATTCGTAAGATGAAGGTCCATCATTGAGTCACCGTCTCATCTAACATACAAGTTGTGCTTTTGCGTTCAAGTTTCGATCCACTAATTACCTCTAAATTTTATCTCAACAAATTTTCTGATTTCCCATTCATTACTCAATTAGTTATTTTCAAAGTCTATTATTTAGATAAGAGGACGTTGGTCCAACGGTACCATTTGCACATTTCAATCATAGAGAAAAAGAAAATAAGGAGAATTCTCACATATTTTCTTGAAGAGTATTGAATTTTCAAAAAGCATGAACAATAACTGACGAAGTATTCTTTCTTTTTGTACACATCTTCGTCATCATCTAATTTTGCTCTGTCATTAGTTTACAGAAAAGTAAAGGGATTTGAGACAAAGCAGTCCAAGTTTACAAATATTCTACACGGTTAATGTTTTCTGGTTCACTTGGGATTTTTCTGGGCCTATCTCTACCGACCCATTCGATGTTGGATCGGGTTTCTTTGGTCCACCCTTGTTGCGGTAGATGAAGTACAATATCAACTGCAGTGTTCCCAGCCCAGACCCAAATCCATTTGGGACCTGTAAATTATAAGTATAAGATTACGGATTTAGCTAGCTATTATACACTGTTTATATGAATTATAAAGAAAGTAAACTTACAGCAACGAAAGGATCGCGACCAAGTAGACCAAAGATGAACCAAGAAGTGCCGCACAGGAACACAAACAGTGACAAGAAAAATGGCATGAACTCCACGCTCTTAGTTTTGATCACCATCCTCTGCAATATTTTTTCAAACACTTTAGAATTTTTGATTTTTCCCTAAAAGGCTTAAAACAAATTAAAAAGAGTAAATAATTGTGCTACTTACCACAATAGAGAGGGGTGAGGCATACATGATAATAGAGAAAATAGAAGCAGCAAAACCACAGAAAATCTTCCTAGTGTTGCCATGCATGGCCAACAGCGACACCAGGGCTACCGCGGCAAACACGCTAAGCACGAACATCAGGAGCCCGAATATCTTTGCTTTCTCCTTCTTAATAGCGTAGATTAAGAAGATCAACACATAAATGGACTCGATGAATGCACCTGTGCCGTTGATTGTTGATACCAAAATGTTGTTCTTAGACACAAATGGAAGACCATACCTGCCCAATTTAATTACACACATGAGAGGGGTAAAAAGGTAAAGTTCAAAAAAAAGGCAGTTGAAGAAACGAGAAACAACATACCAAGCAGAAAGGAGGTTGTTGAGCAAGGTCATGACGTAGGGTATGCCAGAGAACTGCTCTGTGGATTTGCCTCTTATGATCCTCTTGAATGTGATCCTACACCAAATCGAAAAATAAATAAATATATACAAAAAATAAAAATGACACAGTACTTGTCCTTATTGCATGTTGATTGGATATTCCCTTTCATAATTGCCTTGATTTCTCCTTCGAATAGATCAACAAGAGTTAGAACAACATGAGAGTTCACATTTTTTCAAGAGAAAAGGGTTGAATTCCCGAAGAAATCTTGTTCTTCATGAACAAGAACCCAGTTGCAGTTCTAACTCTAATTTTTGATAGACTAAAAGCCACGTACAAAAAACTGATCCGAGAGAGAGAGAGATTTTCGGTCTTACACTGGAGCCAAGAAGAGAAACAGAGCAGTGGCATTTCCTGTGACGAACAAAGACAAAAAGAAGAAGAGAAACTTAGTGAATGATGAATCAAAACGAGGCATACACAAACAAGTTTGCAAGAACTGGAAAAATTACCCACCAAAAATACCGAATATGAAATGTGCGATTTCCATTATCTTCTTCAAATCTTCTTTGAAAGAAATACAAACAACCCAGAAGAGGAAAATCGAGAGGCAGATCAGAGGATTTACTCTAAAACAAAAAACCAGCACGAGTTTCTTTGCCTATGATGATAATTAGTTGTGAGAAGCAAGTGGGTTTAAATAGAAAAGAAAAAAAGGAGGTGAGATAATAAAGAAAGGTTTAAAGAAAAATAACTGATTAACCGCTGAAAAGTAAAAAAAAAAAAACTGAAATGGATGCTTTTCAAGGATGTTAACTTCTTCTACTCGGAAACTGTTGCTAAATCCGGCTAATTGGGTCAAAAAAATCAGTAATTATTATTATTTTTTTTATTTTTTTATAAAAAAAACAGTGAATTATCATCATTCTTCAGGCATCAGTCCCACAAAGAAATGCGAACGGTGAGGATGAGGATTTCTCATGATTCACTTTGGTTGGGCCCGTCCTGCTCTTCCACGTGGATGTTATGCCACAATGTAGAATTTTATTGGGTTGGTATTCAATGTGAAGGGGGTGTAACATTTAAAAAGCAGTACTTGTATTTACACATGTATTTGTTTTCAAAAAGTGGAAATAATCGAAACAAGCTAATGTTTGTATGATTAAGATATAATTTAATTTCAATGTTTGTTAATTTTAATCTGGCTCTGACCACTAGGCTTATTTACATACAAGGAAAGACTGAAAATGAAAATAGCCACATAGAGGTGAGGTGACGAATCATATATATGTTATTGAGTCTTGAAGTTACCTTAATTTACTAGTTGTGTTTGTAACTTGATTTACTAAAATTATCTCGTTATCATATCATATACATGTGTTATGTCACACTGATGTATTAGGATAACAGTGATAAACAATATTAGGTTAGATGGTACCATATACAATACACAAAAAAAAAAAAAAAAAAAAAAAAAAAAATTGATAATAAAAACTACGAATCACTTTATTAATTGTTCACAGATATTGATGCTACTGATAACTAATGTTTTAAGTTCGAATTGCTACCACCACAAAATGATATATATATATATATATTTTCTAATGAGAACTTTTATAATGCACATTTTAAGTACCTTTTGATAAAATTGCATGTAATCAAATGTTTTTTTGATGAAATTTTTTGTATGCATCCTAAGAAAATTAAACTACATATTTGGTACAAATTTGGAATTTTTTTGGATTTGAGAACTATAATACAAATTTTTTTGGATTTAAGAAAATTACGGGTATGAGGACTTGAACCTTAAACAATAATAGACTGCTAATAATTTGTGTGTTATTATTATTTAGGATTTGTTTTTATTTTAATTGAATTGTTTAGATAGTGACATAGTGGATACTGATTTTATTAATAACATACAATCATAATAACATGTAATGAATATGCAATGTCACGGTAATAACGTGCAACATTGGCCATTAGACTAGATTAGGATAATGGATCGTTAGACTAAAATCCAAACATTATTAAACTTGGGCGATCGTTAGACTCATTTCTCTGAAAATTAGTTGAAGATCTAATGAATGAAGCAGGGAAAACAAAGAAAGGCGAAAATGGCTAAAAACAAGTCTAAAACCAACCAATTGTTTGCAGAAAATAATGAATTTGAGAGAGTGATTTAACTTCGAGCTAAAACGTATGCTGATAGTAGTTTAATTTCTTCACATTTTTTAATGCATGGTATGTGATGCAGTATTAGCTAGTAGTTCAAATTAACATAGATGGCACATGCACCTACATAAATTAATATTTCTTCTCTCGTGAGATGTGGTTCAAAAATAGATAGATTTTGATGATTTCAAATCAGTGTTGGGAATTTGAATCGATGAACACGGAAACGACATGCTTAATATTCGCTCATAACTTATAGCAATTAACGTCTATAGCAGAAAAATAAGATGAGAGAAAATAAACAATTACATAACACAAGATATATGTAGAAAACCATAAATCATGGAAAAAACCACGGGCTGTCAAGACGACAGAGAAAGTTCCACTGTATGATAAATTGTTACAACCATATACTCTAGGATTCTCTCTCACACCTCAACCCCAAACCACAGAGCCTTACCAAGTCCCCAAACTCACAACCAAGCTTTACATCATGACTCTCAGCTCACAACGCTCACAAGATCCTCATCAAGAACCCCCCAATATCCCCTAGATCTCCCATGAATATCACCCATGGATCTCCAACTTGATCCACTGATATTCCTTGGTTATTCATTAGGGTCTTCCCTGGATCTCACCCACTCTTTGATATTACATGGTGTTATTTTTTGCTCCACACATAAATAACCTAATTATAAGGTTCTATTTATAATAGTTATATGGAGCTTATACCAACAAGGAAATCCATCTCCTATACGTACAAGACTTACTTGTTCCGCATAAATACTATTTCCTTTTATGACAAGTCTTCTTGTAGAGATAAATCATTTTCCTTCAAGCACAAGAACTTCCAGAAACAAACTACTTTCTTTTTCGTTGCAGATTTCTCGTTCCACGTATGCTTATGATTGACTACGATTTGGGTCACAGTTGCGCACCTGCTTCATAAACCATTATAAGTCACATGAAATTACATCACTTAGAAAAACACAATCCATAAGCTGAAACGAACTACTTCTTCAGTTCTTCATGGTCTTTAATTCTCCCTCAAACACCATCTCCAACTTCCAAACGTTTTCCTACGTTTCCAGGAAGCAGCATGACGCAGCGGGGTATGACGAAAATAAAAATGATCACTTTGTTGAACCCTGAGGCACACCCAGATGAACCTTGACGTAGCGACCGGTAGTTACCCAAGCATGAACAGCCATGCAAGGACCATCATTCCCTAATCTTTGTTAGAAAATTGTGCTCTTGAATTCTTAAGAGAGCATGTTGAATCCACGACAGATAAATGTTCCAAAGGAACGATTTTATTAAAATCAATCAAAGGTTACAAATAAAAATTCTGATACTTGCTTAAATAGAAAATAAAACAAATCAGAATCCTCTAGGATTTTGGACTCCTAACTTGACTCAAAAGAAAAGAATCAAATCTTACCAAGAAAGTAATTTTGATTTATTTCTTAAAAATAAAAAGGAAAAATAAATCATAACTAAAATCCTAAACAAACAAGAAGAAAGAAATCTCCCTAAATTGAAAATATCCCCTAAATCACGCCTAAAACATAAAAATAGGAAATCTTCCGAAAGTGTCTTACATCAGACACCCCCTCTTACAAAAAAAATCGTCCTCGAGTTTGGCAAGGTCTTGTTTGGTGGATAATACTTGAGATATACCATCTTGTCAATTATTGACTTGAATGAGCATTCTTCAAATGGTATGAACAATGTTGGATCTTCAAAATCCAAACTAAGAAAAATGATCTTTAAATTACGTCTGAAAAAATTGTGTGGATTTTCAAATCTGCCAAGAAGAAATTGTAAGTCAATTTGCTTGAATATCCCAAATGAATAATAAGAATCTCTATCAATAATAGCACACAAGTTGTCACTCTTGGAAACTTTATCAATGGAAATCGATTTAGCTTCCAGTTGTGCTTCAACCATATCTAAAGTGCAATCAATATCAATGATCAGATCGCAGTCTTCAACTTCTAAGATCCAAGGCTCGTCTTCAATTCCTTCGACAATTTCTACTTCATACGAAATATCTTCAACTATATCTTCTGCATGACAAAAATCTTTAAAATAATCATTTGGAAGATATTCCTCCTGCATTACTTGTTTCATAATAGGCCACGATTGGATCCTATCAATTCCAAATCTTTTTCGATCTTTTTGAAAGTCTTGCCACCAAATTAATGCATCGTCTTTTAAATAAATTTCTACAAATAAAACTTTTAGACTTTCTTCAGTTTTCTGAGTTTCAAAATATTCTTACACTTCTTCCAACCAATTAATGAATTCTTCAGTTTTCATATGTCCAGAAAAAAAAAAAAAAAAAAAAAAAAAACCAAAGTCTTGGTTGATAATCATTACTGTTTGAAAAATAATTATTGGAACCAAGAAAACCATTGAAACCCATTGAGAACTGAAACTAGAGTACGATTTTTTTTTTTATAAAAAAACGTACCAAAAATTGAACCCTGAGAACTGCTTACGAAAAATAAATTCACTTGCGGCTTCAGGTGCGTGTGACACGCATAACTTTGATGGGTGAGATGGAGGACACGCGGTTGAAAGTGGTGGATATGAATGGCAGCATGCGATTGTTGGTGATGATGATTGTAAATTCTATGAACTATCTCTCTCTCTCTCTCTTTTCTTTTTCAATTCCTTTTATTTTTTATTTTTTTTATAGGCAAATATGGAAGGTGAATATGGTGTTTAGGAAGGTAGTTGGTTGTGATACGTGGACGCTGAGCCTAGCACAGAAGTAGACTCGGTAGCTCTGATACCAATTGATGCAGTGGGGTATGACGAAAATAAGAACGATCACTTCGTCGAACCCTGAGGCACACTCAGACGAACCTTGACATAGCGATCGGTAGTTACCCAAGCATGAACCACCATGCAGGGGCCATCATTCCTTAATCTTCGTTAGAAAATGGTGCTTTCGAATCCTCAAGAGAGCATGTCTAATTCACGACAGATAAATGTTCCAAAGGACGATTTATTAAAATCCAATGGTTACAAATAAATTCTGACACTTGCTTAAATAGAAAATAAAACAAATCAAAATCCTCTAGGATTTAGGACTCCTAACTTGACTCAAAAGAAAAGAATCAAATCTTACCAAGAAAGTAATTTTGATTTATTTCCTAAAACTAAGAAGGAAAAATAAATCATAATTAAAAAGGAAATCTTAAATAAATGAGAAGAAAGAAATCTCCCTAAATTGAAAATATCCCCTAAATCACGCCTAAAACATAAAAATAGGAAATCTACCGAAAGTGTCCTACATCATAGCACATCAGTTTAGTATTTTTTGGTTCACATTAAGTTCACTTGAGAATACAAGTCAAAACCTAACAATTCTCCCATTTGGCTTGAATTCTCAAGACCTTTGTCCTCAGCCACAATTCTCATCACCGAGAATCACCATATCCCACCACAATGTATAACCATTTAGGAACAAACCATCCTAAGATATATATATATATATATATATTTTTTTTTTTGTGTTTGTTGTTCCGACACCATTTTAAAATAATTTGCTGAAATTATGATGCAACTCCTAACGTTATATTTCCAGGGAGTTCGTCAGCTATCGATATCTTTATCCACTCACACACCTTGCATCACCTTTTGATCGATGCCTATATGCAAACCTATGGACAACTAGCAACAATATATTCTCTTCCATGGCCAGTGGGGAAAAGTGCCAAAAGGATAAACCTGTCCTTATATCACCCAACCTATGAAAGATCTTTTTTCCTTGCATCACTTGTACCAAGAGTGCTTTGCCGGATAAGCCCCACACCACAACAGAGACTTTGAGCATTCAATTTTTTTTTTAATCGCCTTATGTAACCCATATTGGATCTCCATGACTTGTACCCGCCACCACAAGCCAAACTTCTCTTCCATCAATATTTTTCCTTTTCATCAAACCCTTCCGATTTCAAAACTGCTTTCAAGACATATCTCCTTTGCTAAACCCATACTAGGCAACCATGAATAATCATCCCAATACCACCAAGTCTTCCATATGATCTCCCGTAAAGACTTGAAACCGCTATCGTTAAAACATGTGGCTATGATACCAATTGTTGGGAATTTGAACCGATGAACGCAGAAACGACATGCCTAATATTTGCTCATAACTCATAGCAATTAACGTTTATAGTAGAAAAATAAGATGAGAGAAAATAAACAATCACACACCATAAGATATATGTGGAAAATCCTAAATAAAGGAAAAAACCACGCACTGTCAGGACGACGATGAAAGTTCCACTATATGATAAATTATTATAACCATATACTCCAGGATTCTCTCTCACACCTCAACACCAAACCACAGAACCTTATCAAGCCGCCAAGCTCACAACCGAGCTTTACATCATGACTCTCATCTCATAATGCTAACAAGATCTTCACTAAGAACCCCCTAATATCCCCTTAGTCTCCCTTGAATATCACCCACGAATTTCTAACTAGATCCACTAATATTCCCTGGATCCCTCCCCGGATATTCCTTGGAGTCTCCCACAGATCTCACCCACTCTCTGATATTACATGATGTTCTTTTTTGATCCACACACAAATAACCTAATTGCAAGATTCTATTTATACTAGTTACATGGAGTTTAAACCAACAAGGAAATCCATCTCCTATACATACAAGACTTACTTATTCCATATAAATACTATTTCCTTTTATGACAAGTCTTCTTGTAAAGAGAAACCATTTTCCTTCAAGCACAAGAACTTACTAGAAACAAACTACTTCATTTTCCACTGAAGATTTCCCGTTCTACGTATGCTTATGATTGACTGTGATTTGGGTCATGGTTGCCACTCGCTTTCTAAACCGTTACAAGTCACCTAAAATTATGTCGCTCAGAAAACCATGATCCATACACTAAAACGAACTACTTCTTCAGTTCTTCATGGTCTTCAAACCTCCTTCAAACACCATATCTAACTTCCAAATGTTTTCCCATGTTTCCAAGAAGTAGCACATTAGTTGAGTCTTATTTGGTTCACATTGGGTTCACTTGAGAATACGAGCCAAAACCTACCAATCGGTCATGTATGGATTTTTTCATAAAACCGGACAACAATTTCCTTCATAGCTAGTGTGTAGCAGAGCTCAATTATTTATTAAATTTAACATCTTCTCTTACAACGTGACTCCTTCAAAATAGAATTTGTTTTATTCCAACTCTGCTTTCAGAAAATCAACCAAAAAAAATTGACTACTATGAATATCGACAAGAATAGAAAAGGAATCAATTACTGAAAGAATATAATTGTTGCAGGGCATGATGTATATATGACTGAAGAATTAGCATTTTTTATTTTTTGATATCGAGGATCCCGGACTTCGTCCAATCACCTACCTGTCTGTCCTCCCCCAACTGCGTGACTCGCCGTGGTCTATATGTTGGAAGTAGGCCTCCAACTACGTGACCCGCTGTGGCCTGTAGAATTAGCATAAGTTAATTAGCTTGAAGAAGGCAAAATTATTGGAAGGGAACATTCCCATGAACATTAATAAAAGAAGATTGTGATTTTAGATATTTAATACTTTTGAGCACTAATTTAGAAAGTAGAATATTTGCTGTAATTAGAAGATCAAAGCAACCTCTAATTGCTAATCAAAACCTACTACTTTCATGCTAATTAGTATCCACAGCTCTTAGTGGCGAGCATGAATGGGACATACCAAAACTACTCACTCACATGGGATATAAGATATAGAAAGCTACTTATATTCATTCTCATCAAAGCTTTCAACTTATTCTAATGATCTTATAATTTATCTTCAGATTGTAGAGAATTCCTCTTTCTTTCTTTTTTTTAAGCATACCTAAGTGACCAAAGAAAGCAGTTTAGAATCAAATCCATTTTTAAGTGGAGAAAAACTTAGTGATATAATATCATCGTGGGAAGACAATATGTGACGCAGTTGAAAGTATTCAAAAATCATATATATAATATATATATATATATATCATCTTGCAACATGTATTTTCTTTTGAGTGATGGACCCATCGTAAAATAGTTTTTTTTTTTTTTTTAAATGATATGCTTTGCGTAAATGAATACTAATGTTAATTGTTATGTGAATTGGTGAATATGACAACCAAAACTTATAATTTACAGCAAATAAATGAATAAGGTAATTACCAAATAAGTTTCAAATTTTCTTTCTTAATTTCAAGTAGTTTTTGACCTTTTGTATTAGGCCAATTCACCATTTGACCGTTAAGTTGACTAACAAAATTTTTACTTTAGGGTCTCATTTGAAACTTCATAATAAGTTAGGACTAATTTGGTAAAAAATTAAAATATGGTAAACTATTTAGAATTAAGAAAAAAGTTTGGAACGAGAAGAATAAACCGAATCCCCTTTCAAGGTTTTTATTTTTTATTTTTTATTTTACCCCTTTCAAGGTTTGATTTGAGGATTTTTGACCTTAAAGACTATAGAACATTAGAAATGCAACACTAAAATAGCTTAAGACAGCACATTTATGTCCTATATATGGGACTGACAATTCGGGTTTGCGGGTTGTATCTGACCTAACACGAACAAGACAGTTTTTTTTTTTTTTTTTTTTTTTTTTTTTTTGGTTAACAATAACATGACATAATTATTTGTTGACGAAAAAATTTGGTCGACAAAATGACACGTAAATCGGTCAAACAGTCAACAATACACGTTAGATAGACAACAATTTCACCTAAATAATAAACTTACAAGGGAATCTTCAAGTTGCATCAAGAGTTCTTAGCCAAGGATTTCCCTTCCCACTCAAGGCTTCATAAAACCTAGAAAACGATAACGAGTAAATCATTAGGAGCCTTGGTTGGTGACCGACTTGTTGTAGAAAATCCGTAATCACAGGTTACGCAAATCACAATCATACATACAGATAATATGAAAGCAATAAAGAAAGAAGAAGACGATACAAAAGATTTTACGTGGTTCAGCAATTGCCTACATCCACAGAGCGTACCTTTACTCCATCCACTATCAAAGTTAGATTACAATCTCTCTATCTCTTTTTTCAGTCTCTCTACAAGTTGCTCTCATCTTTACTTGCTATTTTATACACAACCCTAAGCATAGGGAAATAATAGTATTTATATGGGTTCACTAGGGTAAGCCAAAACTCAAAAGCAGTCATTTTCTTCTCGCACAAGATTTCCTGTTTTGCACAATTTTCGTTGCCACCGCAATATGCAGCCAGCGCTTGAACCACTGTCTTCCTCTGTTTTCCACTGCTCAGGAAACCGCAGTGTGTGTGCACCACGCTTACGTCGTGGTAAAACCTCTGGAATCCATTGCTGTATGTACCACGGTTTGTGTACCAGGTTCTCTCTACAGTTACACCTCTGGATTTGACCGTGGTCGTCACTGCGGTTGGTGCCCTATGGTCTGTGCTGCAGTATCCTACGGACTTCACTTCTTCGACTGATTTCAGGCTTCACAAATCTCAATAATCTCTCACTTGAATACTGAACCTTGAATATGCATTCTACCTCCTTCCTCGATGACTAGTGGATAGTTACGGTGTATAAGTGTCTCATTTTTTAATTGGCTTATTTTGTTGACAAAATCACAATGGGGTTCAAATTTGTAAGGATAGCTAGGAACCTTTAGGCCGAAGCCATCAATATGGCTTGTTACATAGGGAATATAGTATTCCTTAGGCCCGGTACTAAACAAACATCCTATGAGTTATGGAAGGGTAAAAAACCCAATGTGAGCCACTTCCACATCTTTGGAAGCAAGTGCTATATACTAAATGACCGAGATCAACTTGGCAAGTTTGATGCCAAGAGTGATGAGGGTATTTTCATTGGGTATGCACTTAATAGAAAGGCCTATAAAGTTAAAATTTAAAGACTCAAAATATTATGGAATCATCAAATGTTGTCGTCGATGATTGTAGGCCCAAACATGATGACCATGAAGAGGATGTTTGTGAGATTGATGACCTTCCTTTGAAGGAGTGTAGTGAGACTTCAAGTGGTGTAAAGTCAAACCAAAATGAAGTGGATGATCTACCTCTTAATAAAGTTCTTCATTTGGACTCTAGTGAACCCGTTCATTGGGTAAGGAAATTCCATGATAATGATGATATCATTGGAGAAATTAACGAGGGTGTTAGGACTAGACATCAAATAGCTAATCAAATTAGCTACACTTGTTACACCTCTCAAATAGAACCCAAAAAGGTTGATGAGGCATTGAATGATGAATTTTGGGTTCTTGCCATGCAAGAAGAGTTAAACCAATTTAAGAGAAATGAGGTTTGGACTCTGTTCCTAGACCTAGAAACACTAATGTCATAGGCACTAAATGGGTGTTTAGGAATAAATCCGATAAGGATGGCAACATTGTGCGAAACAAGGTAAGGCTTGTTGCACAAGGGTGCTCTCAAATTGAGGGTATTGACTTTGAGGAGACTTTTGCTCTCATTGCCCACCTTGAGTCCATAAGGCTTCTCTTGTCCATTTCTTGTGTGTACAAGTTCAAATTATACCAAATGGATGTCAAAAGTGTCTTCCTCAATGGCTTCTTGCATTAGGAAATGTCAGTAGAGAAACCCAAGGGGTTTGTGGATCCACACCACCCCTATCATGTTTATCGCCTCAAGAAGGCTTTATATGGGTTAAAACAAGCACCGAGGGTTTGATATGAGTTCCTCATTCTTTATTTTTGTTGACCACAATGGCTATTCTAGAAGTAGTATTGATAAGACATTGTTTATCAAGTGCAATAAAGATGAGCTATTCATAGCTCAAATTTATATTGTTGACATTGTTTATCAGGTACAATTTGTTGATGTCATGTCTCATGAGTTTGAGATGAGCATAGTTGGTGAACTAAATTACTTAATAAGCTTACAAATTAAGCAAATGCATGATGTGATCTCCATATCCCATGCTAAATATGCAAAGAGCCTAGTGAAGAAGTTTGGTCTTGAAAATGCCTAACATTGTGACAAACCCATGAGCACCACCTTGAAACTAAGCAAAGATGCTAGTGGAAAGGATGTTGATCAAAGTTTATATCGTGGCATGATAGGTAGTTTGCTATACTTGACCACAAGTAGGACCGATATTTCATTTAGTATGGGTGTTTGTGCTAGATACCAAGCTAATCTCAAGGAATCTCACCTTGTTGCAGTAAAGAAGATCATTCAGCTTGTGAATGGTACCTCAAACCATGGAATTTGGTACTCATTTGACACTAATCGAAGTCTTGTTGGATTTAGTGATGCCGATTGGGCTGGAAATTGTGATGGTAGGAAAAGTACATCGGGCGGTTGCTTCTTCCTTGGAAACAATTTGGTTTCTTTGTTTTACAAAAAGCAAAACTCAATTTCCCTATCCACGACCGAGGTGGAATACATTGCCGTCGGTGGTGCTTACACTCAATTGATGTGGATGAAACAAATGCTAACCGATTATGGCTTAGAGCAAGGTATTTTTACTTTATTTTGTGATAACATGAGTGCCACAAACATTTATCAGAATCCCGTCTAACATTCTAGGACAAAGCACATTGACATTACACACCATTTCGTAAGAGAGCTAGTTGAGACTAAAACCATTGTATTAGAAAATGTGGGAATAAATAACTAACTAGCGGATTTATTTACAAAACCCTTAGACACTCTTAGATTTGGAAATCTTAGCAAGTTTATTGGGATTTGTCACTTGGGTTAATATGATGTGTCTTGACCCCATATGGGGAGCTCAAGCAAAGAGAGCAAAGTTACATGATCATGCATTGTACTACATTAATATATTTTATACATCTTATTTAATTGCTTGAGATGATTGGTTGTACTTGCTTATATGTAGTTTTCTTAATAAGTGTGCTGCATTGCCTTGCTTGCAATCCATATCTTATTTATGATTAAACATGCAATTTTGAAATAGGAAATGTATTTTTGGAGTACTTTTTGAATGACCTATAATTGATCTCCATGACAAGATGATTCTTTTTAATGACATGCTTAAAGTGAAAAGTGTGAAATGAAAATGATGATTGCTTTATATTGAATGCAAACATGTGTGCAAAAGCAATATTGAGACTTAAATAAATAAGGATCTTAAAATTCATAGTCTCTCTTTCTTTATTTATAGAACAAGGCTACTATTATACAGGTATCTCACCCAGAAAAATCAAATAGGGTGCAAAATCGCTTATGTCTTGTTTTACTTATAAAGTTGGATATAGTTGCTCCTTAAATTGAAATGCTTAAACTCTATATCCTTGCTTTTTCCATGACAAAGGATGAAATTGGTTTGAATTCTATTGGAAACCCTTGTTGTTTGTTTTGCCAAATACCATTGCTTTTGAACTTGAATACAGCATGTCTTGCATGCAAAGTATCTTTGTCACAAATTTTCTTAGAATAAAACTCCTTGAATCTCTCTTACTTAATTGAGTTGCATAAAATTGCTTATATGATTATGCATATGTGATTGTGCTACAAGCTCTCCTTGCTAATGCTTACCTATTAGGGGAGACTTTCTTTGCTAATCTCATGACAAAAAGAGGGAGTAAGGTTGGGGAGAATATGTGACATTCTTGACATTGCATTTAGGGGGAGTTAAGATAGAGTAACCTATATATATATACATTTTTTTTGGATGTTGCATTTAGGGAGAGTTGCATTGCATTACATGATTACATTATTTGATTGTATCGATTTATTTTTGGCAATTGCAATTACTCTTATTATAAGCACCTCTTACACGCATGTTCTTGGAAGGTATCTTTCTTGTTGATTGAGTGTAGGTTGGATTTTTCTACAAGCTTTGGATTGACTTGAAGATGCTCAAGACTTAGACTAGGAGCTTTATTGTAATGTAGAAAAACTTGTTGACCAACTATTTTTTTTGTTTTTGTGAGGATGCTATGTGAGTGTTGGTTTTGTCACGAAATAGCCAAAAGGGGAGATTGTAAGTGCCTTACCTTTTGATTAGCTTATTTTGTTGACAAAATCATAATAGGGTTCAAATTTGTAAGGGTAGCTTAGAATTGAAAAAATCCTCCTCAAATGCTAATGGACCTCATTGTGGACATTAAAAGCTTCTATGAATGTAGTTTACTTGTCTTGACTCTTAATTGAAGAAATTTAGTTGCACACACACACTACTCTAGTATGTTGGTGTGTTCTTTACATTTTGAGTGTATGTGTCTCACATTTCACACTTGCACAATTTTTATGTTTGATTTGAGTATGTGTGCAGTGCGCTGGTCCCCTTACCCATGCACACTAGCACAGTACGCTAGTCATCATGCGCCAGACCAGCGTAACCTTGGTAGAGGATTGTCATTGGTCATGCGCTAGACGTCATACACGGCTCACACCAGCGCAATCTTCACAAAGGTTGTGTGTTGGTTGTGCGCTACTCGTCTAGCACACACACCAACGCACATGACGAGAAGCTGGACCTTTTTTTTCCAAAACGACCTCACTTTATCTATGTCTCAGATATATATATATATATATATGTCTTGATAGCTTTAGCTCGTTTTTTAGAGCAAAAATTACAACTTTTGAGAGTCATAGAGTGTCTTCAAAGCAAAGGCATAAAGACTTGATTTTTAATCATCCAAAACACAAACACCCTTCATCTTTCATGATTCATACATCATCTAGCATGTTCTAGGTATAATTTTTCTAGGGTTTTCATTATTGTTCACATGACTTGTTGCTAGAGCATCGTCTATATCTTTTCACATGTTCTTGCTTTACAAGATATCATATTTATGACTTGAATAGTTTCAAGATAGCTTTTTTTATTGTGTTTTGTGAGTTGTTTGTGATAGTTATTGCGTATAGGGTTTGATTTGCACATATAGCTAAGTTGTATGCATGTCATATAGCTACATGATATCTAGGAATGTCTTTAACATGTTCATCCAAGTCTAGATAAACTTAAATGCTTGACCTTGCATTTATGCACTTTGAATATTGGTCATACGATACCCTAGCCATGAAGTTCTTCTCCTCGTCCGTCTTTGGACTCGTTCCTTGGACAATCTAAAATGAGTAGCCAAAGATGTTTTGATTGGCTTTACATCGCCCATGTTGAACCTCTGTAACACCTTGCAAACATACTCTACTTGAGACAGCTGTAAAATACCTATCTGTTCATCTCTGTTAATCCTCATTCCAAGTATATGCTTTGCTGCACCTAAGTCCTTCATCTCGAACTCACTCGAGAGTTGCTTCTTCAAGTTGTTATTCTTCCAAATCTGCACCGACTACTAACATGTTATCAACATAAAGAAGTAAAATAATGAAACTCGACTTAACCTTCTTAAAGTTAAAGCAGTGGTCAACATTGCATCTGAAGTACCCATTCTGTTGAATGAACCCATCGAACTTCTTGTAACATTGTCGGGAAGCCTGTTTCAAACCATACAAGCTCTTTGTCAATCTGTAAACCATCTTTTCCTTCCCCATTTTGCAAACCTCTCTAGTTGCTACTTGTATATCTCTTCCTACAAATCTCCATAAAGAAATACAATCTTAACATCTAATTGCTCAAGATATAACTCCTTTGCAGCGACAATGCTTAACACTAACCTGATCGTAGTTAGTTTAACAATAGGAGAAAATATATCAGTGTAGTCAATATCTTTCTTCTACTGAAAGCCTTTGACCAGTAATCTCGCCTTGTATCTCTTGGAACCATCATGCTCCTCCTTGATTTGAAACACCCATTTATTGTGTAGGGTTGTCTTTCTTTCAGGCAACTCAGCTAACTCCCAAGTTTGATTGGATACAAGCAATTTCATCTCATCATTCATAGCAAGCTCCCACTTACTCCCATATACACCCTAACATGCCTCATCATAACATTCAGCTTCTCCCATATCTATCAGCAATAGGTATGGCAAGTATCTTATATTTGGTACATGAGTGGATTTTTGCAGTGTGCTCTGAGCCTATGGGGATCTTCTCAAAGCATTCTCAATCTACGGATTTAGAACTCTCTAACCGATTGGACTCTGTGATACTGGAACTTCATCTTGTGGTATAAGTTCTTCTTCTTGGGATTACACACATTGCTCTTTATCTTTCTGACTACCACGTTCCACAATCCTACCACCCAATACATTCTCTAACCCAAAGTAGTCTGACTTTCCCTGCTTAGACGTTTATGTATTCCTTTCCTTGTATATGATTTTTTCGTTGAAGATAAAATCTTTATTCCTGATCATCTTGTGGTTTTGGTCATCCTAGAGTTTATATTCAAACTCATCTTCACCATAACCCACTAAGGTGCACTCATTGATTTGGCGTCCAACTTGCTCTTTGTGTGATCAACTACATGTACATAAGATACACACCCAAACATTAACAAATGAGAATGTTTTACCTCTTTCTCAGTCCAGATCTCTTCTAGTATAGCGAGATCCAAAGGCTTTGATGGTCCTCTGTTGATCAAGTACCTGTATTGACTGCTTCTGCCTATAATTGCTTCGACAACCTTGAAAGTAGTCGCATACTTCTGGCTCTCTCAGTTAATGTTTTGTTAATACGTTCTGCTATACCATTATGATATGGTGTACTTTGTACCCTCCTTATGAGCATTATCCTGCTCTGGTAGCAAAAATTCTTGAACTTGTAGTCTTCGTACTCTGTACCATTGTCTGAACGCAGCTTCTTAATCTTCAACCTTGTCTCATTCTTAACCCTAACTTTCCATCTTTTTAAAACCTTAAACACATCAAAACTTGTGTCATAAGAAGTAAACCCACACCTTCCTGGAATGGTCATTGATGAATGTGACAAAATACTGTTTACCTCTGATCGATGAGACTGAAAATGGACCTCATACATCGGTGTGCACTAGTTCCAGCTTCTCATTTTCATATACTCTTCTGGTCTTCTTGAAGCTAACCCACTTTTACTTCCCAAGAACTCAGCTCGCATAGAAATCTACTTCAACGGACTTCAGCCCTGGTAGTTTACCTTTTAAATGCAAACACTTTAGCCTCTAACTACTCATGTGCCCAAACCTCTAGTGCCACATATTCAGATCCTCTCTACCATTCGCCACCGCGGTCGATCCATACCCATTAGTAGTCATGTAAATTGGCTCGTTCTTAGTTCCTCCAAAATCGGCAAGAAGTGAGATATCTCCAAAACTATAACTGAAACAAGAGATTGAGACAGAGAGGAAGATTGAGGTCACTGACAATGTTAGGTGGTTTCAATCAAAATCACATTTTATTTTGATTTTGTAGACCGCGTACCCACCCATTATCCGGTATAGTCAAGTTCATCAAATTCCTCTCTTTCCTCGAATCAGAAGGTTCCCATTCTCTCGATCACAATCTTGTTTTCGATTTGCTTTTGTTCTTATTTGATTGATGATGCTACTAACCAATGTGTAATTCTTTTTTGAAGTTTAAGGTTTGCTTAAAGATCATTTAATGTTTGATTTGCATTTGATTAGAAAGATTTGTTAGCCAAATTATGGATCTTTGAGTTCATATCGTTGAATTAAGCTTTCAAGTCCTTGATTTTGTTATTTTCTATTTGTTAATTAATCAATGCCTCAACTATCTTTTTTTTATTTTTGGTTTTTATGATAAACAAAATTGTACTTCAAATTGTTTGTTTTGCTTTATGCTTTTATCTTATATTTTGTTTTTATTGATCGACCGCGTCAAAGTGATCCAAGTAACTAGGTTTTAGATTAGATATCATAAAAATGAGTAATCTATAAATTGTGGTTCATATTCTCTGATTCCTTGTTATTTAGTTTGTTTCGGAATATGTTTGGCTGTCCAGAGTAATTTTTGTGTAAATTTTTGTTTTAGATATTCTAGCAAGTTTTTTTTTTTAGTTGGGTTTTTAATATACTGTGTAGTCATTGACAATGATGCCAAAACTTAAATGATACAACCTTCAGGGACTAGTATATTGGAAGTTCTTAAGATTTTACCTTTAGTTAGCGAGAGTACTTTTGATGTATTGTAGTTTGTATAGGTGGACATTTCAAAGGATTCATTGATTGAATTACAAAAATAATTTTTATCCTAAACGTGTCTCTAGATAAATTCCCAATTTTTGTTTTTTCTTAGTTTCAACAATGCTTGTTGTTGTTGGGGATGGCAGACACCTTACTAAAAGAATCTGTGTAATTTTTGTGTACGTTTGTTTTAGATATTCAAGGAAGTTTTTTTCTGAGTTGGTTTTTTTTAACCTACTCTTTCATTGTTGACAATGATACTGAAACTTAAATATTAGAAGTTTTTACAGTTGTACATTTATGCACCATTTGATTTTTTGTCTAAAGACTGAACAGTGTTGAATGTTACTGAAGACTGTATAGTGACTGAAAACTGTATAGTGACTGAAAACTGAAAACTAAAAAACATGTTTGTTTTTTTTTTTTCACTGAAAACTGAATATAAGTGATAAGTTATTTGTTTTTTGAAGTTATAAATATATGAAAATAAATACTTTTACATCTATGTTTTTCTAACTATTATTTGTTATATATTTACATTTTAATATATTAAGGACAACTCTAACATGTAAATTAATTCTAAAATAAATTTATTTAGTTATTAATAATATTTCATACATTATTCCATTTGTTGAATTACATTGAAAATGAACATAATATTTGATGATGATACATTCTAAAATTCTCAAGAAATATTAACAAAAACAAAAAATCAACTACTACTTGATTTTTGACCCAAAAAGCTTAACTAGAATACCTTCATGGACTACAAACAACTGATAATGTCCTGGTGGCACCATTGCCCCATTGGCCGGTGCATGGCCTCTCACAACATGGTTCCAAGAACCGATCTTTCGAACCTGCCCATCTAAAGCCAAAATCAATAGCCTATGATTCATCACAAATGAGTGCGTAGTGAACGATGGAGCCACCATTGTCACATAAATATTGTCACCAACATATGCATGATCATGATTGTCACCAGCTCTCAGTTCAAACTCTATTGAAATATTTTGATTGTATTCAAGCAACACCCTTGGCTTGATAGCATTGGAAATAGAATAAATTAATGAGGATAGTTTTGGAAGGAAAAGTTTGCATTAAGTGAAAAGTGAAAAATTTTCACTTTTCAAAACAAGTGGTTTTAAGGGTCCATTAAGTGATTTTATCACTTAAAAAATCAAACAAAATGACTGAATGAAATACATTAAGTGACATTAAGTATTAAGTGGAAAAATCAAACAAGGCCTTAGTCTGCGATACTATTAATGTATTAGAGTTTGTATAGGTGGACATTTCAAAGGATTCATTGATTGAATCACATGAATAATTTTGTTTTAAAATGTGTCTTATTTTCTAGATTAATTCCCAATTTTAATTTTTCTCAATTTCAACTGTGCTTTTTGGGGATGGTAGACACTTTACTGCATATGGCTTTCTAGAGAGGATTGTGATGAGTTAGTCTTTGGATCTTTGCAAGGAGTGTTACACACAACATGATGTGCCAATTATTCTCATGACTCTTGAGTAGATGAGTTAGTCTTATGTATCGCTGGTTTTAGAACTATCAGAGCTTTTAGAAGTATCGGTGGTTTCAAAACTATCATTGTCATCCACAACTGCATACTTCGTAGTTGATGCTGGCGTCCCCTAGTCATTCCCTGCTAATGTAAATCCCGGTGAAAGATGGGATGCAAGCGGATTATTGCTGCCACTAACTGATTTATAGTGTGGTGTACTCATTGGAGACTGTGGATTATTAGTTGGTTGAACAGGAAACACTATACATGCTGATTGGATTGTTGTATTGGTTGGATTTGTTGGAGGTTGAAATTCATTTTCATTTGTTGCAGCAGGTTCAGATTTGTCAACAAATTTGACATCAATTGTAGCCCAACCCTTTTCCTTTTGAGTAATCACAAAATCTACATCGTTGTCACTCAAAATATACAATGTAACTATATCATCCTCCGTTTTCACATGCGAAGTTATCTTCAACTCAATTTTGTCTCTACTAACCCCTGTCCATTGGTATATCGTTTCCACTAATTCATCGTAGGCTCAGTTGTCTTTTTTGGTTTGACGAAATGCAAACGAAATAAGACCAGTAAACCGGTTACCCTTCCAATGCTCACCGCACTGCACTAACAACCCAAATATTGTATCCTTAGACCCTGAAAAAAGTATTAAAATCAGTCATTGACTACTATACCAAGGCTCAAAACGTTTATGCCGGGCTCATGACTTATTTCCAGGGCTCAAAAAAATTTATAATAGGGCTTAAGAAGTTCTTACCCCGCCTCAAAATATGGGTTCCATATAACAATTAGAGTATCAAACAAAAAATATGTATTTCCAAGGCTTCAACATATTCAAACTCTAAATAGGAACAATGTATAAATAGGCACCCCATGAACTAGGCTATTACATTTCAAAATAAATGATTCAGCACAAACTAATTCATCTAAGAAAATTCATTTCCAGTGAACACAAATTATAGTTCCATAACCACAAATTTATATCAATGTAAGTAGGCACCAAACAATAGTACAACATAGACTAAAAATGAATCCACGACATGTAAAATCATCACAAATCACACTAGTTTTCTTCTACACATGCCACTACAAGTAAATCATCACAAATCACACTAGTTTTCTTCTATGCCTGCCACTACAAGTAAATCATCACAAATCACACTAATTTTCTTCTATGCCTGCCACTACAAGTAAATCATCACAAATCACACTAGTTTTCTTCTATGCCTACCTCTTTGTTTCAGCTACATAAAAATTTTTATAAACCTGTTAATTGTGTCACTAACTCTTATTTGATTAAAGCTCCCCTTCTTTGCACCCAAGAGTAGAGCATTTGGATGTCACACCCATTTTGTCATAACAACCAATCATCTCAGTGTTACTTTGTTTACCGCTTCAAATGATAAGTTTCAAAAATCTCTCAGAAGGCTAGAACTTCGTAGTAACTTAATCCAAGCAATTTTTGATTGTTTTTTCACTCCCTAACAGGCATTTCATGAAACACCTTAACTACACCCAACAATACTACATACACAAACCCCAATTCATGGTCAACAAATCCACTACCCTCAATCCCTCATTCTATCCAAAACATTTCAAAGTTCAACACCAATACTGGTTTTTACCAAGGATACAAATATTAATTTTAAACTAAAACACATTACTTTCATTTTAACAATGTGATTTGGGGATTTACATTGACTGTGAGAGACTTTGTAAGCTCAATTGAAGGAGGTGGCAACAAGATTCCAGCGGTGGAGAAGATGAAGAACATGATTTGAGGGGTGGACAACTCGATGGAGAGGATAAAGGGATTTGGATTGGTAGGTATTGAAATGGGAAGAATGAGTTTGCAATTGGATGGATTTGTTGCAGGAGAACACGATGGAGAAGATAAAGTTAGGTTTGAAGATTGTGATTTTCTTCAGTTAAGTGAAAAGAAAAAGAGTAGGGGTAGTTTCGTCCTTACAAATTTTAGGAGCATAATTTTGACCTTCCACAGGGTTTAATTGTAGAGGGTATTATTTTCATCCAAAGGCTATTTCCTAGAAACTAAACATTAAGAAAACACATTTTTGCAACTTTATAACTCGAATGCTATTTCCTAGAAACAAAACGTTGGGCAAAGAGCCCTTATACGATCAAATATGGTGCATAGTTTGGATCCGACATGTAAAATAATCATGTGATCGACTGACGATATCACATGCCGCACCAAACAATTTAATGGCAGAAGATCTGAACAATAGCTCCAATTGTATGTACAAAGCTTACTCGTTTTGGACCAATCAGTGACTCGTGAGTCGTGACATACCCTGCGATTCTCCATGTGAAGTTTAATTTGTATATATTGAAGTAAGCAAACATCCCACCTTGTTTAGTCGTTGAGCACAGCTAGCACATCATTCAAATTGCTTGCCCAAACACATTTTTTTTGTTTTATCAATTACAACTGTTCCTTTTTTACTTTCTTATGCACAATTGACAATGTTAGAAGATAAAAAGTTCAATGTATTGTCATGCACTGTATTTAATAATAGCTTATATAAATAACCAATCAAATATATTTTTCATGCATACAACAATTTCAATAGCCAAATGCATTGTATGTGTCTAAATTATGATAATCTCATAGTTGAAATACAAATTGCACTGTTTAATAATATTGGTTAATGGCCAATAAGGGAGTAGTTCAACTGGTAGATGGACGAGTTTGGGGTTTGGATAAATTTAATGACTCCCAAATCAGTGGCTCGAATCCTATCAATGGCGAAAACTTTTAAAAAAAATATCTGATCTTAGATTAATAGATATCGTAAAAAAATAATAATAATATTGGTTAATGTTCATTACCTCTTATAGTAAAATTGATAAGCATCTAATCAAATTATCTAAGGTCAACTGGGGTCCAAAACCAACAGTTTACCAAAATTAGGTCCCATAAAAATCTTAAATCCACTGCCAAGAATTCCTCTTATTCTCTCTCGTAATACCTTTCTCATTTTCAATAATGTGTTCGACAAAACCGTCTTATCTGGATGAGTAGGAAAATGCCTTGTGTTTCTAGTAGGCAGTGGGGGAGCAGCCAGCATAGGGAAACCATTAATATAATATACAATTGCTTTTTATGCTAATTACACTTGTTTGCTTCTAATTACTACACGATCGAGCTGCTGTTCTCTTTTACGATTACAATTGATAAACGCGTTTTAAAAACTGAAACGTGTTTTAAAAATATAATTCTTAAATTAGACCAACTTGGAGCTTGAGATTTTGTGTGGTTCTTTTGAATAGATTAGACTCTTAAAGATATGAAAGTGGGCATCAGTTAAAAGTGGTTGAAACTGGTCACTGTTAGCAGGCAGTAGCAGAAGGTATTTCGAACTATCACGATCCTCATAATTATTAATTGTTCTAGAGAATGATTAATTACATTAACGCAATCCAAACTGGTGTAGGTCCAACATGACAGACGACGACTCTTGCCTGCTCCCCAGGAAATTGTAACATTGTATCAATCGGGTCAGCTGGTTCTTTTTGGAGCTTTGTGGAAACTTATTTATTGGCCCAGGAAAGTAACATATAACGTACATTACTTAATTCTGTCTCTATCGCTTGAGAATACAGAGTATCTTCGATTTTGTTTTCTAAAACACGATCTTCTTGAATGGAAACCACAAATCAGAAATTGCGGACTTCATTCCTGTTCTGGTTATTTGAAAATAAAATAAAAAATTACAATTTAATCCCTATATTTTAGCAAAACGTCACTTTTTTTTACCTGATATAGGGATATTAGAGTTTTTGGTCCTAAACTTTTCGAAAATAAAACAAATGGTCAATTTGTCAGTCAACGGTTAGTCAAACTTAACGGAAACATGTGTATATTTATTGTGTATAACGGGGTGTAAATACGGAAATACCTCTGTTTCCATTAAGTTTGATTAACCGTTGACTGACGAATGAACCAATTTGATGTAATTTCAAAAAGGTTTAGTACCAAAGACTCTAATACCCATATGTCGGGTCCAAAACATAAGGACTAAAGTGTAATTCACTGAAAAATGAAAAAGAATCCGTGTAAAGGTGTGTATGATGTGTGATGATTGACAAATGAAGAGGGCACACCCTTTTTTGATGGAGACCATTGTATTGTATATATCTGTATATAGCATTGACAATTTGAAAAGCATAGTACAATTGAGAGGCGTCATTGCCCCGGAAAGAGGGGCTCTCTCAAGCAGTGGCCAGTGAGCAGATATAGAAACCCTAAACATTTATTATTCTAATATTGGGACGGTGACAAAATTAATGGCCGAAGGACATCCCTCAATTATTCAATCAAACTATGCAAACACAAATCCAACTTGTGGACGCAACTTCATCACCTAGCTACCATTAAATTGAATATTGATGATTTTAGTGTCCTCTCAGCTAGGTAAAGTCTGCACAATTAAAAGGTCATATGCGTGCACCCAAACCTGTTTTGATCACTTCTAATGTTAATCTAAGGGAATGTTTAGTGTCCTCTCAGCTAGGGAATGCTTGATCAAGTTACTCTAGTAAACACTCTGCTGATCGAAATTTAACAGAATTTGAGAGATATATATATATATATAGTTCGTCATAATCTATATATTTATGCAGTTCCATGCATGGGTGGGGTCCTGTATCAATATTCAATAATCAGAGAATCTTTTTGCAAAGCTAGGAGACCATAAATGGTTGTGGACCACTAAATATCCTATCCATGTGAAAAGCTAAAGGGATAACCTCTACAAGCTTCTGGATGCATTATTTTCTTGATTGAGATTTAAGAATCCATTTTCATTCTAAAATTAGATGAATTGGGTTGGGATTGAAATTGAATTTTGAAACCATTAAACATGCACATTAGGCCATCTCCAATAGAGAGAGCTATATGCTCATTTTAAGTCTTAAAACCATCTCCAATAGAGAGTTAAAATAGGTTGAGAGTTATTTGAGTGAGTTATATTTAGTAAAGGTGTGAGTAAGAGTTATATGGTGGGACCCATGTGTAAGGTGGTGGGGCACATGTACCAGATGAATAAAATAATGATATTTTGTTTTTTTGTGGGACCCATACCATAATTAAGAGAGATGAATGTGTTTGACTCGATTGGATTTGTTGACCGTTGGAGATGGACGGATCAGATTTGTTGACCGTTAGAGATGAACGGTCTACAATTTTTTAGACATTTAAATTTGAAATAAATTAATTTGTGATTTACATTTATATTTATGCTTTCAATTATGCATTTAATTTTTCCTTATGTTTGTGTTTATGTTTATTGTTTTCTAATCTATGAAATTTAAATTTTATGATGTTTCTTATTTAAAAATTAAATTTTTTAATGTTATCAAACTTGGTAATAATTTATAAATATTTAAATATATTAAATATTAGTACCATTTTAAAGATCTCATTGAAAAATTTACAATGGTATTATTTTTATCAACATTAAAGTTTATACATTACAATTTATTGACCACTTATTTAAAATTAGGCATAATTAAATTTGTTACAAAAATATCACTCTCAGCATCACTAGAGCAAAATTACATATAAGTATCACTCTGAGCACTATTTGAGACCAAAATATAACTATAGCTCTCACTCTTTATTGGAGATTGCCTTAGAGAATAGGGTGCTAATATTGACACCCGTAAAACTTATTAGTACACTCATATTTTATTTAAAAATTTAATTACAAAAATATCTCAATAGAAATTTACCAATAAGGACAAATTACTTTAATTTAAAATAAACCAAATACTATATACACTCATTAATTACACCCATATATTCAACTATATTTTTTTATTAAAAAAACTTACCTTTCAAAAAAAAAATTATGATAAACTTTAATTAAACTCTAATTTTATTTCAAGTTTCAAACTTTCTCATTATCACATGATTATTCAAAAAAAAAAAAAAAAAAAAAAAACTTATAATAAACCCTAATTAAACTCTAATTTTATTTCAAGTTTCAAATTTAATTTCTTATTATCACATTATTATCATATTGTTTTTGTTTTTCTTTTATGTATAGTTATGATAAGTTTTTTCTTTTCTTTTATTTTTTTTTTTTTATTTATTTATTAAAATAGCTGTATAAATAATAGAATTCCGGATTAAAAATCTTTTGACTCTATATACGGTTCCACATATTCCCTTTTATAAGACTCCTACATTCTAGATATTTCTAAAAGTAAATTAGACCATCATTAAAGAGGATTTAATTCCAAAAATAATATGATTTTTTAAATTGGGTGTTATAATAATTTTAGAGTGTTTATATATAATATGTATTAAAATGAATATATTTATTTCAATGAGGGTACTATTGGCATTAGGATATGTGTTTATAGTAATATTTAATTTTTAAATTTTAGACATGGGTATACTTATAAAATGAGTATACTAATAAGTTTTATAGATGTCAATATCCATAACCCAGAGAATATCATGTTTATTATACTTACAACAACAAAAAATCAGAACCCAATTACCTCATCTTTTAGGTTTCCCAGCCATTGTTTCCTACAACATTCGATGCATGAATTCTTGCAATTTTAGTGCAAATACCTTTTAATTAATAACTATCTCCTCCGCCCCACTAATTAATATATATTAGAAATTATTAAGTACAGGATTTCGTATAAAAAATTCATACGGTTTCATTGATTCCAATCGGCTAGAATTATTGAAAAAAAAAATACACTAATTCCAATCGGTTGGAATCAATAAAACCGCACGAAAATTTCGTACAGGATTGATTTTGCTTTATTCGTTTTCTGGATGATTCAAAAGAATTGATGTGATTCTAATTGGTTGGAATCAGTGAAACCGCACGAAAAATTCGTACAAGACTGATTTTGCTTTATTCGTTTTCTAGATGATTCAAAAGAATTCATCAACTCTAATACCTCTGCAGCAGGATCTTGGTATATATATATATATATATAAACCTGAGAGACAAAATCGCCAACTTTTACCAGAATAACCTTTTGCCTTGCTCTCTTGTTCTACATTCATAGTCACCGAAAGTCCACCAAAAGCCATTGTTGCAGGTTGGTATATACTTTTATAGTTTTATTTATTACGTACACATAAAATTTGGATAACTTGAAATATATGAAAAGAGAGAATGAATAAGCAATTGACATTTACAAGTAACAAAACACAACTCGATCGATCCCTTTGTATGAGTACTTGTCAGTGGTCGGTAGATATATCAATATTCAGCTTCTATTATATCATCGCATTATTGACTACTAATGCTTTTCAGTGCCTGTCACGTAATCGTTTATTCACACAAATATTCCTTGAACATTCATTGATTTGATTATACTTCACATAACCAAAATCATAATGAATTCTCTCACTTAACTCGTACGTTTTTTTTATGTCACATGACATGTTATGAATAAGTATATTCATAATGTTATAGGTATATCTGTCTCACCCAATAAAATTGTTTCCTCTCATGAATAAACTACCTATAATTCTGTAGAGGAAAAACTATATATGTACACCTACTTGGGCCAATTTTATAAGTTACTTTCTTTTACAAAATCCACAGGCAAAACCTACACCCAAACCCGTTTAATTTCACAGGTTTGGGTATGGGTTTGGTAAAACCCGACTCATTGCCATATCTAATCAGGTCATGGCAATTAACAAGCTGTGTATAACTCCATAGACCTATACCTTTCAACGCTCCATCGAATTTTTTTTTTTTTGTTGACATATCCAATGAATGTTATTTATTCTGACTCCATTACCAACAGGAGAAGGTGACTTTCCACTATGATAAAACTAAAAAAAAAAGCACAAACAATGTTGATTTGTGTAGAATCTTCAATATAACCCATACATTACAAGAACAACTATAAATCCATATACACACACACCTGCTGATTATAACATTCACATTTTGCATGAGTTCCCAACAGCAAGAACATATACATATGACCACAATACCATTCAAAAGTCCATTAGAAAGTGTAGAACATTGTACCAACACCTATCTAGATCATGGTCTTCAGCTCTTCGTCTCCTTCAACGGTCAGAATCTCATCCTAGAATATTCAAACATCAGTTCAGTAAATATTATTTCTGGCTAAAGCTACAAATTAAATGTCATTCATGTCAGATATTATTGATACAACCTTAGAATATGTGTTGCTACAGCTCCTAGACTTCGGGTTCCAATGGCAAAGAGAACCCAAAGAAACAGAACATGACTGCTCAACAAAACTGAGAAAATTATTACACAGGCCGGTACTCCAAATCCTCAACCTTCTCAAAATGGAATGAATACTCTCTTTCCATCTCTCTAAATTTCGACAGCAAGGTGTACTAAAAACTCGAGAACCAAACTAAGAGCATAAATTTTAAGGATAGAATTTTAGACATCAACACAACGATGTTTACCTATTCAATTCATTACCTGCTCATTCCATAAGTTTGTAGAAAACACATGGTTCTAGTCACCTATATAAAGTAAACTTCCAATCTATTTTGCACACTTGAAATTACTGAAAAAATAATGTACCTTTCTAGCTATCTATCACAATCATTATATGACCCCGGCTGTTCTCTGGTTTACTATTTTTGTTTCACCAGACCATTCTACATTTGTAAACATTCTCACAGCTTTTAAATGTCCATTTAAACTGTGCAAAGAACCATAAATTTCTTCTCTGCACATGTCTGGTGTCTTTGGCTAGAAACTTGTGGACACTGTCTCCCACTTGAATTGAGCTACAACCAGGAACTTTTTCTACCCCATGCTGTCTCACTGCGATCCGAAAGCTCGAAAAATCTTCCCATTTTCCAACTGATGCACTCAAATTCGAAATCAACATTAAATAGCCAGGATTCGAAGGCTCCTGATCTATAATCTTTCTGGCCACTGATTCTAACATCTCTCCATTTCCATGAATCTTACAAGAAGCTAACAAATTGGCCCAAATGACAGCATTTGGATTCAGATGCATGCTTTCAATAAACCTGAGTGCTTCTTCTAACTTCCCTGCTCGACCAAGAAGATCAATCATGCAACCATAATGCTTGATTTGGGGTCGAATATCATATTCCTTTACCATCTGTTCAAATGCCCATTTACCCTCTTCAACCAATCCTCCATGTGCACAAGCTGATGAAACAGCAATGAAAATGATATCATCAGGTTTTATCTCTTCCGATTGCATCCTATCAAAGAGACTTAACGCTTCTCTACATTGCCCATTAACAGCTAGCCCGGAAATCATGGTTGTCCATGTAATTATACATATACTAGCCATCTTATGGAAAACTGATTTTGCATTTTCTACATCACCACATTTCACAAACATGTCTATCAAAGCATTACCTAATGAAACCGACAATTCGAACTTCTGTTTCTTAATATAGGAATCAATCCATTTCCCATGTTCAAGAGACCCCAAATGTGAACAACAAGAAAGCACACTAACCAAAGTAGTTTGATCAGGCTTGCACTTTGCATCAGTTAGCATCAGGTGAAACATATTAACAGCTTGATCGAACATGTGGTTCTGAACATAACCAGAAATCATAGCATTCCACGAAACCACATTTTTAAATGACATAAGATTAAAAATGTTGCTTGCAGTTTCAAGATCACCAATCATGGTATATCCTGTTATCAAAGCTATCCAAGAAACGACAGTTTTCTTAGGCATCTGATCAAAAATACACTTTGCAGCTTTCATATCACCTATTCTCACATAGCCTGAAATCAGAGAAGTCCAAGAAATCTCATTTCTGTCTGGCATCCTCTCAAAAACCTACGAGCCAACTCCATATTCCCCTTCTTAGAAAGTCCTGAAACAACTGAATTCCAAGTGACAATGCTCCTTACTGGCATTAATTCAAACAAATCGATTGCAGCCTCAATCTCATCATGCCTCATATATGCACCAATCATCAAATTCCATGACACCACTTTTCTTTCGGGCATTTCATCAAACACCTTCCAAGCTAACCCAGAATTACCACAACATATTGAGTAAAGATCCAAAATATTATTCTACACAAATACATTAGAGCCAAACCCGAGCCTCACGGTCTCACCATGAATGACCTGACCATATTTGAAGGCCTCAAATGAATCACAACACTTGCAAATGAAACTAAAAGTGTAGCTATTAGGCGTGACCACAGACGCTTTCATTTGATTGTAAGCAAGCAATGCAGCTTTGTAAGATCTTCCAATACAACATTTTATTATTGTATTGTATGAAATGACGTTGGGATTTTGTGAATATTGGAAGATTTTAATGGTGTAGTCAAGTCAATGATCAAACTGTGAAGAGAGAGTGATGAGCTTGGGTATTATAAAGTTGCTGTTTTGTAGTTTATGCATTAAAATTTGAAGATGGATTTGTTTCAGTTGTTCGGTTATTTTGCAATTCTGCAATATTTCGAGAATTTGTTGCTTCATTTTGAGGAGATTGGTGTTTCAAAACATAGTCATGGAATGGTCCATAAGAAAACAACATTTCAGGTTATTCTTTCAAAACGTTTAATTTTTTTGAGTTTTTTGTTTACTGTCATACTGTTAATAAGACTTGTAGTTGTAGGTTAGTAAAATCCTCACCTTTCTTTTTTATTCATATGTATTAAATTAGTTCGGGGTTATTTTTTTTGGAGGGGGAGAACTCGACCCGTAACTACCGGACTAACATTATCTTATCAGTAAAATCCTCACCATTTTATACTGTAAATACAAGTTCATGTCATGTGAACTGTAGGGGGTCGTCCTACAATTGAAGTGGATCGGGTCGATATTGAGTTAGGCCCAAAGCAACTTGAATAGATCCGTTTAAACGATGTTGTCGTCCGGTTTATGTTCCTGCAATAGACTTGGTCGATCGACCTATTCACCTGCAACAAACGAATTAGAACAGAAAAAAGTAGATGAATGATGCAAAGAACAAAAAGAGTGATTTAAATCGTTAGCCTTAGTTATGCTTGGGCTAAGGCTGAGCAACAATGAACGTGAAGATTGGATTCCGGTGACTGTGATTCTCAGAAGCAGAGTTTCAGTATGCCTTAGTAAGCTTGAGTTTCTATCCCCTTTTTTGATAAAATGTTTTGCTATTTATAGGAAACTCTAGATTACCGTTTGAAGTAGATAGGTAGGATCATGGGCTGATCGTGGGCGAGATTCTCGGAGAGATTTTCTCTCCAGAATCTCGCTTTTTGAAATACCTGGCTGACTTGGTCTTCAAACGACCAAGTTATACTGTTACCATTCTAGTTGGGCTCCCCAAACTTGGGCCAAAGCAAAATAAGCCTGGGTTTTGCACTTTTGGGCCTATGAGCCATTTTTGGCTACCACAATGTGAACTATTAATAGAAGGGTTGTGTTTAGGGATGACAACATATCAGATCGGGTCAGGTTAATATGTCCCATACTCGAAACCTGGTGACCTAACCCAGGCCCTAATCATTCAAGTTCTTATGAACTATTAATAGAAAGGTTGTGTTTAGGGAAGACAATGGATTGGATCGAATCAGAGATAGATCAACATGCCTCATACTCGAAATTCGGTTGGGGCAAAGTGCCCCATACCTAACTCGTGTCCGTTTGGGTAGGGTGACCCATATCCGACCCGAACTGACACATTTAACCCTTTTTTTTTTTTTTTTTTCAAGTTCAAACCATTAAATATACAAATTTTACCATACAATTGAACATTGTAAGACATAAGAATAAATTTTAATATTTAATTAAATTTAAAAATGCATTTAAATTAAAAAAATAAACTTTAATTTAAACATTCACTTAAATTTAAACCTAAACTACAAATAATTTAATAGATATAATATCTATATTATATCAACCTTAAATTCAAATATAAAAAACAATTAGGATAGAGATAAAATATTAAACTTTTGTTTTTCCTTTTATATTTTTGATATTTTAAGAAATAAGTGAGCATCTTTTGACAATTCGATTTTTTCTATTTACACTTTTTTTCCTAAAGACACTTCATTCTAAAAATTTTAATTTAAAAATATTCTAAAGACACTCCATTTTTAAAAATAAAATTTCTAAACACACTCCATTTTATTTTAATATTATCCATTATTATTTTTAAATTTAAATTTAAATTTTAGCATATAGCAAAACCAAGAAGAAAAAAAAACAGTAAATTTTTTTTTTTTTTTCTATATATGGAGATTCAATTTGTTTGTTTGTTTGGTGGTGGGTGAAGATCTATGGAGATTATGTTTCTGTTTGTGAATGAAGAAGATGTTGGTGATGGTTGAAGTAGAAAAAAAATATTGTTGATGATGGTTTTTTTTTATTGATGGTTGAAGAAGGAGATATAGAGACATGGAGATATGGGCCTAGATTTTCGGGAAATAATTTTTATTTTATTTCTTTAGTTCATGTTGATGTTGATTGAAGGGGGGATGGAGATGGAGATATGAGAGATCTCTTTAAAAAAATAAAAAATAAAAAAAAATTAAAAAATTAAAAATAAAACATTTCCTTAATTTTTTTTAAAATACCCGTGAAGTAGAAACTTTCTCTCACATCAACGTGAAGTAGAAACTTTCTTTCAGATCAATTTTTCTTAGGTTGTGAATTTTGATTGAAGATGGGTAGAGGGAGATCTGAAAATAATAATAATAATAATAATAAAATTAAAAAAATTAAAAAAAATTAAAAAAAATAAAAAATTCTCTTCTAGAAAAAAAAAATATTTTATTTAATTTCTTCATAAATATATTTGGGAACTAGAAAATTTATTTTCCAATAAGATCTAAGAAAGTTACCAGATCTCTTAAATTTTTATTTATTTTTTTGGTTTTTATATAATCTCTTAAAAATTACGAATCAGAAATCTTTTATATTTTGTTTTTTTTTTAATTTTTAAAAGTAAAATGACTTTATTGCCCTTATGACACTCTGACATCTGTTAACTTTAACCGTCAAAGGGTTAGTCAAGGGTATGTTTCTGTAATTTTGGCAAAAGTACGATTTTGTTGCACTTTCATCAAACATTAGGGTATTTCATTGCAATTATCCCTAAAAAAACTGTTTGGAGTTTTTTTTTTTTTTTTTTTTTTTTTTTTTAAACAAATAATTTATGAGAGCAAATTACATAGAACCTACCTAAGGTTTGCCTCGTGACGCTTATAGTCAACTTTTCATAAAATTGATATTCACAACCCTTGAAAGTAACAGAATTTTGTTAATTTTAACATCTGACATTGCCATATGTCAGAATAGACCAAAATATCCTTCTGTTTAAATGAAAATCATTTTTTTGACTTTTGTTTTACCTATGAACGAAGACAAAAAAAATAATAATAATAATAATAGAAATGGCGAGAAAGTTGTCTATAGGCTTTTGTTGTAATATATATTTTTTTTTAACTGAAATATATATACTGAAAATGAATATTTACGAACCGAAAAAAATTATTATTTTTTAGGTTGAGAAAATATGGTCTTGCTTTTTGACCATTTGCATCCACCGATTCATTTTTTTTCTAAACAGTTAAAAAATTGTTTGTTTCCTTTAAATGGCAATAAAAAATAAATAAAATTGAAACACTAACACTATGTTTGATTGGTGGAATAGGCGGCCTACGGCCCAGTAGTTGAGCCCGTCATTGAACAAAGGCCAAAACGTGGCCCCAAGTCCAATAGCCCACTGTCTAAAGGATCAAAAAGGTCCAAAGTCAACCATTCCGATAAACAAAGGCCCACTTAAGGTAGGCCCATAGCTTGACCCGACTCATTAATAGACTAACTTTAAACATAGTCAAAAGCATGATAAATAGCCTTTAATGCCCTTTAAACCTTGGTCGAATATTGAAAATACAAGCAATCAAGCACCCTTATTGCCAGGTTCAATGCGAATCGAAACGGGCAATAAAGGGTCCAAGATCCCCGCCCTCACATAAAGAGGTTGAGTGGTGAAGGCTCCAAGCCTTCACTATAAATATCAAACTCCATTTTCTCACACAAGAACTCTTAAAGTTGAGCTTCACAATTCTCTCTCAACATTAATTGATGTTGAATGATCTAACAGAAATCAACCAAGTCATTCTTGAAAGTCGATCGACCCAATCCAGGTTCGATCCACATCTAGTCAAGGAACCTCATAGACATCGATCTATCAAAGGCACAAATACATTATATCAAGCAAATCATCAATCGACCAGCATCGAACCTAGAGACCCCCACCTAGGCACCGATTTATCTCCACCATCGACTCTCATAGTCGGTCCATCAACACTCGATTAGTCGACCCAACCATATCGATCCATCGCTCGATTCGATACATCGAGCAATATGGTTTGTCACTCTTTTAACTTCCTCTTTCACTCTATCAAATGATATACTGACTTGAGTGTCGTAGAGTCCCCCAAAATAACTGCCCCCCCTCTGTGGCTCGACAATCTCTACCTTTTTGTCTACTCTACAAGTTGCTAGTGCCGACCCCAACGATCGAATTAATTGTGGATTTTTCTGTCTACAATTTGGCACCCACGGTAAGGCCTTGGCAATCACTTTGGCAAAACTAACATATTTGCAGGGTCAAATGTCAAACAAAATGGCACAAACACCCTATTTGACGAACGAATTACGACATTCGATCGACCAAAATTTTTTGCAATACCTTACGACGATATACTACTGTAATTTCATTTACTCCTTGTTTTTGTTAATTTGTAGAGTCAAGATTGCACCTACCTATTTTACTGTTCCATGAAAGATTGATAGATCGGTATTGTTAAATCTAACGAAAACACTTTTTCAATTATTGTTTTCCTTGTTCTTCTTTTGTTTGTTTTGCTTAGTAGATCCTTAAAAAAGATTGTTGAGATGATCCAAGCACCAGGCTGACCAAATATATATATATACATATATTTATTGTTGACCCACAAGTTTATTGGATAGCGAAATTCGAACAAAAAAGTGATTCAGATCCAACTGCATGACGTAGTCCTACAAATTCTATATCAGATATTAAAGAAAAGGATGGTAACAAAGATGTTGAGTCGAGCTTTCAATCTAAATAAAGTTATGTAAAGTTGTTAGTTCGACGAATGACCTTATGAACCGAACAAGCAATGAAGATGATCGATAAAGCATAAAAAAAAAATTATAAAAAAAAAGTCTTTCACAATCCTCCAAAGTGCTGGTAGACCAAATCACAAAAATTGGGAAAGGTTAGTATATTTCTCAGACATGTTCTTTTTTATTTTGTGTTATCAAGTTGCGAAAATTTAGATGAATATTTGATGTATTAGTCAAAACTTTTGCCATGATTTGAGCTACAAAACAATATATATCGAGCAACACGCCGATCTAAATAAATTTTGTTATTCTACATCGTAATCTACAATTATCAAATCATATTCTCCTATTCTACGATTAAATATAAATGCATCACTCTATGTCGAGCTACAACAATCGATGAGATGCTACACATCGTCATTCGATTACATGCTGCATTTGACAAAACTTAAAAAACTATTGTCAAGTCTTGGCTAATAATTTGAACTAAAATATTTGCCTTGCTGATCAACATCCCTTTGAAGGTCAAATTTTACTTTATCAACCTACAATAAATATCGAACGAATTATTTATTTCAAGCTACTATTTGAATTTATGTGGTTGGATTATATTGTTCAACTTTGAGGATACTTTGAATATAATTGCTCTAAGTCAAGCTACGATATTTTGAGAAATATTATGCATTAGAGCTCTATGTCAAGCCGACTTAATTATATAATCGCTCTCTATTGAGCTACGTTTAATGCTCCTAGCCAAGCTGAAATTCTTTATATAATCGGTCTCTATTGAGCTACGTTTAGTGCTCCAAGTTGAGCCGAAATTCTTTATATAATCGCTCTCCATCAAGCTACGTTTCGTGCTTCAAGTAGAGCCGAAATTCTTTATATAATCGCTCCCCGTCAATCTACATTTCGTGCCCTGAGTCGAGCCGAAATTCAATATATAATCGCTCTCCGTCGAGCAACATGCCATGCTCTAAGTCGTGCCCTCTCTGTCGATCCGAATTAATTATGTTATCACTTTACGTTTAGCCAAATTTGTCAAAGGAATTACAAGAGGTTAGAATATTTTTTCTGACATTGTTCTTTTGCTGCCGTGTTAACCGAAAATTTTGTTTGGTCTTTTGATTTTAGTAGTTTGATACTCTTAATGTCGAATCATCTATTTCTCTGCTACGGATAATTTTTCAATTCTGACTTTTGCTAAAAGTATGGCACGCTCTCCATATATTGTCTTCATATTTGCCCATCTAAAAAATAAATAAAGAAAATTGAATGTTCCACATGATAGAATCTAGAAGCTACATTAGAGAAGCTTAAAACACTCGACAAGGAGATACGATTTAATTTATTGGCATTTTATGTCACACCTACAAAAATTTGAATCTCGCTTTTGCACTATAGTCGAGTTATATTTTTTGCTCCAAGTCGAGCCGAAATTCTCCAAGTAATGTCTCTCCGTCAAACTAAATTTCGTGCTCCAAGTCGAGCCAAAATTCTTAAAGTAATGGCTCTCCATCGAGCTACACTTCTTGCTCCAAGTCGAGTTGAAATTTGTTATGTAAAAGCTCACCATCAAGCTACATGTCTTACTGGACTTGGAAATTCATTGAAAAAAATATTCAGTTACAAAAATATTCGGGGGCTATCTAAACAGTCCATCTCCAACTCATCATTCAATCTCTCAAGGTCTCACATACCTTTGCTCAACACTCACATCGACTTGGAATTGTCATTCCTTTTTATCATATAATCACATTATTCTACGCTTGACATGTTCGGTGCATTACACAAGCCCAATGTGCTAGACTAGCTTGATAAACTCGACATACTCCACACATTCAACTTGTTTGACAAGCTCAACACATTCGACTTGTTCGGCAAGCTCGACATACTCCACGCATTCGACTTGTTTGACAAGCTCAACATACTCGACACACTCGACTTATTCGACAAACTCGACATACTTGACACATTCGACTTGTTCGACACGTTCAACATATACGACATGTACAACATGCTCAACATCAACTACCCTCTAACTCAAAAGCTTCGACTTAGAAAGTGGGGGCTAACTATAGTAGCCAAAAACTGGCCTACGGCCCTATAGTTGAGCCCGTTATTAAACAAAGACCAAAACGTAGCCCAAGTTTACTAGCCCACTATCAAAATGACCAAAAAAGTCCAAAGTCAGTCAATCTGATAAACAAAAGGCCCACTTAAGGCAGGCCCATAGCCTGACCTGCCTCATTAGTAGACCAACTTCAAACATAGTCAAAAGCATGATAAATAGCCCTTAATGCCCTTTAAACCTTGGTCAAATGTTGTAAAGACAAGCAATCAAGTGCCCTTGTTGCCAGGTTCAATAAAAATCGAAACGGGCAATAAAGGGTCCAAGATCCACGCCCTCACATAAAGAGGTTAAGTGGTGAAAGCTCCAAGCCTTCACTATAAATATCAGACCTCTTCTCATAGTTAAGGGTCCTGATTTCTCCATTTTCTAATAGAAGAACTCTTAAAGTTGAGCTCCATAATGATCTAACAACATTAATTGTTGATTTCTCCATTTCTGATTTCTCCATTTTCTCAAACAAAAACTCTTAAAGTTGAACTCCACAATGATCTGACAGAATTAACAGCCTTAATTCCTGATTTCTCCATTTCTCAGTATAAACATAGTTAGCAAAATTTTGTAATATAAAAATATGTGTATTGATATTGCTATAGAACATTTAAAAGGGGTCATTTCTTTTTTTGAAAATTATAGAGAAAATGGGTTTATCATTCACTAAAGTTTGAACTCGCAATCAATGGCGCAATTGTTCTGAAGAATGCTCTGATGTCACTCTTGACAATGACATCAACTGCCACCATCATCAGCGTGGCTGACGTAGTATCGCTGCTTGTCGGTATTGTAAATGGTCGGCTTATTGCTGTTCTCTGACTCCCGCAACAGAAATTGTACACTTCGAATTTATCGTTGGAAACTTTGTCGATCTAGACATTAAAACGATGATTGGTTTTATAAATTTTCTTTGTGATTCTGTCGGCGGCGATATCCCCTTGACTATTAGCGTTGCTGCCATTGAAGGCCATGGAGATGTCATGTTGACGGTGAACGCTGCCAATATCAAAAATACACAATTTACATCCTTTGGTATGGTTTTGAATCAAGCTCTAAATCACCATACAATTTTCTTTAACCAAGAGAGGATTTATACATTAAGCATCGGGTTAGCTGCATCATTGTTTAGTGGGATAGTTGTGTGCATGGCAGAAAGTTTTATACACACAGTTACTATGACTATAACAGGCACTCATGTGGTATTTGGCGGCTTTGGCCAAGACATTACCCTTGACCACAACTCTTGTGTAATTGCTGGTGATCTTAACAATGTGTTAATTCAATTTGTTTTATTCGTTGTGGACCTATTTTCGATTGTAAGGGAAAAAGACATTTATAACTCAGACATGGTATAGATTAATGGATCTTATTTTGCACCGCCTATGCTGAATTTCCCTGTTCCTTCGATCGATGAACTCTTGTTCTTCTTTGTTTGAAGCAACTCTTGTGCAAAAAAATTTGAAGAAGTTGCCAGCCAATCCATCATCATATATCCAACTCTTGAAAATGGTTTTATTAGACTTTCGGGACATGGTACTGTTTTCTAAGTTTTGAATCTACTTTTCATGGAGTGGGTAAAAACCTTGATGACTATCAATAGTTTGTCAAATGTGATGTTTACCGTAATCATAAAAGGTTGAAAACTGGTTTGGATATTGTTATACGGATATTGTTCATTCATCTAAAAAAAAAAATAAAAAAAAAAAATTGAATGTGATATGGAAATTGAACCAATTTTTGTTTTTAAAAAAAAAAACTTCAAATTCGTAGAAAGAAAAAGTTTGATGAGAATTCATATAAGGATATTGAGCAATCGACTAAAGAATCTTGTAGATTGAATTATTTTATTGTTGTAGTTGAAGTTGCTATTGCTTCCTTAAAGAGTAGATTTGAACAAATGCAAATATTTTAAGGTATTTTTAGGTTTTTATATAACTCGTAGAAGTTACTTTCATTAGATGATAATAAATTGAAAGAATATTGTGTAAATCTTGCATGTGCTCTAAAACATGATATATTTTTTTAGATGTTGATTCAAATGATTTATTTTCTGAATTGAGAATGTTAACAATTGTTTTATCAAAAGAAAGAAAGACTGTCATTGAAATACTTGAGTTTGTAAAAGCTTCGGATTGTTATCCGAATGTATCAATTGTTCATAGAATATTATTGACTATACCTGTAACTATGGTATTCATAGAAAAAAGTTTTTCTAAATTAAAAATGTTGAAATCTTATTTGCGGTCAACTATGTCACAAAAAAGGTTAAATAAGTTAGCAATCTTGTATATCGAAAAGGAAATGTTGGAAAATATTGGATTTGAAAATATTATTAATGAATTTACTTGTCAAAATGCTAGAAGAAAACATTTTCAATGAGATTTTGATACTCTTTACTGTGTTGTGATTTTGTTTTGTAGGACTATATGATAGTTTGAATATTATTGAAGAGTTGTTGTCAGGATATTTTGGAACTTTGCAAATATTTAAAAGTGGTCTATCTTTATAATTTACTTTGCAAATGTTTACGAGTAATCTATATTTTGTAATTTTGTAAGCTATTAGAAACAATTTTGATGCATGACATTATATTGATAAATAATTTAGTACTTCTAATCACATTTTACTCAACTTATATAATAAATGTATTTATCATATGATATTATTTTATCTTTAATGAAATTATCATTTTCGGGCTAAATATATAAAAACGGGTTATATATATATTGAAAAAAACTATGAAAATGAATAAAGGGTTCATTTTAGATTTTCGCCTCGAACCCCTAAAAAGTCAGGGCTGGCTCTACTAATAAACCACACACACAATTTACCAAAAGAACTTAAAAATACCCAAATCAATCATAATAGTAGACACTACAAACTGAGAAAACAGAGTGGTACAACCGACCAGTGATATTCCGACACATCAATAAGTGTTAAATTTTTTTTCTTATTTTTTAGATTTTCTCTTTCTTACTTTTTCTCTTTGTCTTACATGATTGATTTGTTTAATATTTTTAAATCTAACACATATTGACGTGTCAAAATATCAGTGGTCGAGTGCACCCGATGAATTGAAGATTTTCTCCTACAAACCATTAAACATGCATAAATAGTAACTATCATAAATAATAATAATTATACGAACAAACACAATCAAAATGGTAACAAATCATGAAAATAAATATGGTGTGTCTAATACAACCTAGAGGGGGGTGAATGGGTTATTAATTGATTATTACCAATTTTTTCGATTAGTTAATATTAACAATAAAACCCAATTCAAACATACAGCAACAAATTAAGTAAAGTGCGGAAATATAAAGAACACTTGATTTTTACGTGGAAACCTTCAATGAGGAAAAACCACAAGACTAGACACCAATGTTCTAAAAAAACGTTTTCAGTTTTTAGACGATTTCCTCTACTAAGGCGAGGCGTGAGCCTCAATGATTAATGAGGCGTAAGCCTCATTAGGGAGAGTAAAAATACATAAAAATATAATATAAACATCATATAAAATTCATAATTCACAAAACAACCAATAAGTTTATAATTCATCATTCATAAAACAAGTAAACAACTAATAAGTTCATAATTCATATTCCATAAAACAACAATTAAGGCAATAAATTCATAATTCAAATGATAATTGAATAAAATAACAAGTTCATAACACAATACCCACGAAATATATTTCATAAAATAAAGGTTTTTCATCACTCATTCACTCCACATCATCATTCTTCATCACTTGAAAGATTTAGTGACGAATCACTATCGTGTCCAACACTTATATTTGCCTCTCCATCCATGATGTGATCTATCAATCCATCATCTTCATCATCTATCAATACTAATGTTTTTCCTTTATCTTTGGTTGGAGGATCCTTTCTCTTCTTTGATGATGTCCCAAAATTCACATTGTTGTTAGTAAGTATAGTAACATCCCCACCTATAACATTGAAATCAAAATCATCATCGCATCCATCATTAACATTCACTTCATCAACCATCCACTCATCATCAAATGGCACATGATCAAGAACCAATAGATCTTTATTTTCCTTTAGTTTTTGCCTCCTCAAGTGTCTATCATTTAGTTTCTTGTTGTACATTACGTAAACCAACTTATGCATCCTTTTTGTAGTCAAACAGTTTCTTCTCCTTGTGTGGACCTAAAAAATTCAAAACTAGGAATGAGTATTTATTTTATTTTAGAGTATTTAAGAAAAAAAAAACAAGTGTAAATTAGAGATTACTTGATTAAATGTACTCCAATTACGCTCACATCCCAAAGTCATACAGGTTAGACTCAAAACTTTCACTGCAAACTTCTTCAATTCAGGAGTTTCATGTCCAAATATATTCCACCAATCAGCTACATTATACACAAAATAGGCATCAAACTTCCAAACAAATAAGTGAATAATATATTGAAGTTTAAGTAACTGAAAATATTAAAAGTATTAGTATTACTTACCAAGAGAACGCTTCTTAATTGTTGATTAAGCCATTGAATACCCAAATACTCCCTTTTTATCAACAAAAGCATCCAACTAGACATTTGCTAGCTCTCTCTCTTCTTGATCAACAATAAGTTTTTCCATGACTTTGAACAAACCCGATCTAACCTCTTAATGTGTGGAGAAATTATCTGCATATTGATATTATGGATTCATGAAATAAGCAGCTACATGCAAATGCCTATGCATTTGAAACTCCCATCTTTTGTCAATGATGTCCCAAATCTCCTTATAAGCACCCAACTCTCCTTTTTAAATTCTTTGAAATCTCATCTTTTACTTCATCTATAGCACCATAAAAAAACCCCATAGTTGGCTCATCACCATCAACTAACCTTAACACTTTAACCAAAGGTTGTGTGATTTTAATAGCATAAATCACACTTGGCCAAAAGTATTTATCATGCAACATAATATGTTTAATCTTCTTCCTTTCTTTCTTTTTAGAATATGTAGAAGACTTCCATTTATCTAAAACAAACATCATTTCCAAAGCATTCTAAGATTGATAAATGCTTTGTAAGGTCAAAAAGGCAATGGCAAATCTTGTGGTGGCTGGGCAAATAATTTCATATTTTGTGTGCTCCCTCATTAATGCTAAAACCCACCCATTGTTATATATGTAGTTGCTCACTTTTTTTTCCTTGAACAAAGCTTTCTTTTGTTCATTCAACTTCCTCAAGTCTTCAAGAATCAAGTCAATACAGTGTGTTGCACAAGGAGTCCAATAGAGATACTTTCTTTTCTCCATTAATAACCTACCTGTGGCTTTATAAGCTGAGACATTGTCTGTTACAACCTAAACTACAATGTCTTCCCCAACTTCCTCCACAACCTCATCAATCAAGTGAAAGATCAAATTTGCATCTTTCACCATATTATAAGCATCAATAGTCTTAAAAAAATAATAATAAATAAAATAAAATAAAAAGTTCCTTTAGGATTGTTGACAAGGAAATTAAGCAAACTTCTTCCTTTAATGTCGGTCTAACCATCTAACATTATACTTACTTCATTTGTTTTCCATATCTTCTTCACATCATCAACAATTGTGTTCGTTGTTTCTACTTCTTTATGCAACACCCAAGTAGAAAGATCATAACAATTTGAAACTTTGTAACCCCGACCATAATCTCCAAGTGACCTACATATGCTAGAAAATGAAGGACTTGTAACTATATTCATAGGGATTCCATTCTCAAAAAAGAATCTTCCCACATCTATTGTAAGTTTGTAACAAGCTGTCGTGCTTCCTTTGCATCCTTTAGAGGAACATGTCATTTTCCATGCTCATTGCCTTTGCGTGGAAAGAATCGATCAATTAGTCCTCGAACTCCTCTTGAACTTATTCCACCACTACCACCAAGACAAGATCATCCCATTTCTTAAATTTCTTCTAAAGATGGATGTGCATGGTAATAATAACTATTCTTCACCTTCTCATCAAAACTCCGTTTGATAGCTTCCTTAGTAATCTCCTTTTTCCTTAAAAATGACTTCATTTCATCTCTAACTTCTTGTGGCACTAAAGGGCACTTCCTCACATCTTTTTGTGTTTGAGCAAGGTGATGTTTTAACCTTGGAACACCACCTTTGACTTCTTGGTTATAATAATTACATACCACGTACTTGTAAGACTTTCCATCTCCCCGTTCCACCTCTTTACAATGTTTCCAAGCTGGATCGGTTCTAGCTCTACCTTTAGTAACACTACTCTCACTTGTCAACATGTTTGATTATCAAATAATCAACACAAAGTTCACAAAAAATCTGTAAAAAATAAAAACAAAACATATAGCAAACACTTTTTAATATGCAATATTAAAAATAAAATTAAAAAAATAGCTTCAAATTTTAGTAGTTTAGTTATACACTTATACTAACTAAAGCAACTGAAGCAAAAGAACACCAGGCCACAGAAAAACAGAAGCCACAAGCAAAAAACAAAACAAACATCACCAACACAGCAAAGCAAAGCAACAACCTAGCAAAAACAAAAACTAGATACGAAACAAATCCAACGGGCATCACCCATCTTAACCAAGACGAGCAGAAATAGAGCAAAAACAAGAAACATATGTAAATGCATCAGCTTATAATTTATAACTAAGTTACAAAAAAATTAACAAGATAACAGTTTATAACTTAAAACGAGTTGGTTGGAGAAAGAAGAAAGATGAAAAAAAAAAATGAAGGAAAAAGAAACAAAAAATAGGCACACAAAAAAACGAAAAAAGAAGAAAGAAGAAGTAACATACCTGGTTGTTTGGAGAAGAGTAGCCATAGAACACACAAGAAGTTGTTTGGAGAAGAGTGGTCATAGAACAATATCAGGCAGTCAGGCACAAGAGAAGAGATAGTTGAGTTAGTGAATGGTTGATTAACAAACCCTAAAAAAAAATGGGTTTTGACTAATGGGTTTTTTTTTTTTTTTTTTTTTTTTTTTTTTTTTTTTTTTTTTAATGACAAATGAGCTCTTATTTGGGTTTTAAAAAAAAATTAAAACCCATAAGTTTATAATTTTGGATGGGCTGCATTAAAAGGGTCAAATTGGGCTTAAAAAACCATTACAACCCAATAGAAAATTGTTCACAATAGAGGCGTAAGCCTTATTACGCCTGTGAGGCGCACTTTTGAGGCGTAAGCCTTATTGACCAATATTGAGGTTTAAGCCTCATAATGTTTTTTTTTTTAATTTTGCTACTGAGGCGCGCCTCAATACGTTTTTTTGAACACTGCTAGAAACACTAGCCACTTAAGTCACAACAATCTACTATATGAAAAGACGGTTACACCCTCAAGTAATAAACGGACTCTCACTCTAGACAACCTCAGGCTATATACATTAACATTAACACTCACCACTCTTGGTTCAATCCTAGTGATATCCCCCGATCCACTACTCTTGTCGCTATTGAGACACGCATCAATACGTTTTTTTGAACACTACTAGACACACTAGCCACTTAAGCCACAACAATCTACTATATGAAAAGACAGTTACACCCTCAAGTGATACACGGACTCTCACTCTAAAAAACCTCAAGCTATGGACACTACCACTCACCACTCTTGGTTCAATTCTAATGATGTCCCTTGATCCACTAATTTTGGCGTGAGCACCTTATAATCTACCTTGCGGGCCTTTTATAGCGGTACTTGGCAATGCATGTTAACCAACCCTTTGGTTGCAAGACTTCACTTGCTGTGCAACTACCACATGTAGCTACAAAACTTTGACTCATTGAAGATAATTAAAAATCTAAGTAAATATGACAATGATGCTCAAATGCAATAATATGTAAGACCACACACAAAATGTCTAACTAGATGTTATAATGCAATTTAACAACCTAATTATCAAACAATGCCTACATGCTCATACATGAAGACTCAATTAGATGTGTAGAGTAAATCTAACAACCTAATTGTCAAATAAACATACATGAACATTTAAGAGAGCTTGACTATATAAATAAATATGAATATATCAACCTAGTCGTCAAACAATCTAACAAGAACATTCAAGGCTTAGCTATTTAGGTAAAACAATCTAATCATGCAAGCTATCACAAACAAACCCCAAACATGCCATAATTTCACTAGACATGCAATTAAAATGAAGATTTGCTAACCTAAACAATAAAAGACATGTCTTGATTAAATAGAACAATAAATGAGTTGAGATGTTTGTTCTACTTACCAAGTGAAGAAATTAATGAAGACTCATGCTAGATAATGCAAGATGAAGATGGATTTCAGGGTTTGGAGAGTTAACGAAGCTTTCTTGAAGATTTCTCTCTTTAAGGAACTCTTGATCTCTCTCTAGGGTTTTGTACTTTGAGTTCCTCAAGATAAATGATGAAAAAGAGATGTATTTATAGTGTTTAAATGATAACCCTATAAATTTCATGAATTGCCTTTCAAAAATGAGCCAAATCAAACTCTAAATGAGTGAGATATGACCAAATTACAAAACATGGGTGGAAACAAACTTGCCGCTGCCTATGTGCCACTGTCTACCAAGACGGCACTTGGGCCACGGCAAAACGTTACAGCACAACAGCTTGATTTTCAAGCAACTCAAAACATGACCAAACGACATCAAAATGGAATGGTATGGATGTCTACTTTCTACTCCCTTTTACAAAACAAGATTTTGATATCTATAGAAAGAGTTATGTTCATTTGAGTGGCCAAAGGTCAAATTCAAAAAAAAAAAAAAAAAAACAGAGTTGCCCTATTTTACTAGTCAGTTTGGAGATTTTAAAACCAATTCAAACGGTCATAAAATATTACGAATGATATACCATTGGAAAGGTATGAAAGTCTAATTTCTACTCAATGAGGTTTTGATATATGTAGAAAGAGATATGGTCATTCGAGCAACCAAAGGTCGGATTTGGACAACTACAAGATTGCCCAAACTCATGGTATAAAACCATGTGACCCAAGGCCAATCCAAGAGAAGAATGAGACCTTCTCAAGTGGTCACTCATCGCACTAAGACAAGCACACCATCGTGCATGCTTAGATGTTTCTGATCAATCATCGGGAAACAAATTACATCACACAAAAACCACACTTAGGACTAAGAATGAAGTGCAAGTGTGATTGTGAAAAGAATGCACACATGAGCAACAAGAAACAAATGCATGTCAATATAAATGCATGAAGTGTGTGTGCGTGCGTGTGTGTGTGTGTGTGTGTGTGTGTATGTGTGCACCTAATCTCTTCAAGAGTCAAGTCAAGTGATTTACCTTTCGCTCTTACTCTTGAAGTCATAAAGATGCTTGGAAGCTTGCCAACAAGAACCTAAGTTACCCATTACAAAATCATTCACAATATAGTTTGTCATGAAATAAGTCAATCATAAAATAGAGGTCCTTACAAATCATTTTCTTAACATTAAATAGACAATAATATGATGTTGGTTTGGTGGTAAACCCCTTATACCTGTACCACGAGGTTGTGGGTTCTAACATCCAAACAATATATATACAAACAAACTTCATATAAAGCAACTCTAAGATAAGAAAATAAATCAAATTTTTGTTCTTATTTTTCAAACAGTTTGAAGAAAAATACAGAGCATCAACAAACATCAACAAAAACCCAACCCATTTTTTTTTATAAAAAAAAAAAAAAAACGTAATGTTCTTACCTAATTACTATTAAAACTAAAATACAAATCCTAACTTCAAAACACCAAGGGTTGCGGAGAAATCTAGAGAGAGAAATCCATGGACTTAGAGTTACAGAGGTAGAGTTAGAGAGGGAATGGAGATATGCAATTTGATGGTTTGTTGGATTGGTGGCTCTCGAAAGTCTTTTTATTTTTTTTTAATTTTTTTTTTCAATTCTTTTTAACAGTCAAATCTAATTAATAAAGTAAGTTGAAATGATATGTCAAGTGCAGTGCTTAAAATGACGAGTTTTCCCTTCAGTAACCTAACCTTAATAGACTTCTGTTACTTTTAACGGGTGTGAGTGTCAATTTTATGAAAAGTTGACTATGATGGTATCCCCAACCCTACGCCAAAACACCAAATTACAAATTAGAGCAAGATTTTCTCTCCAACCCTATGCCAAACATTTGTGCTATTTTGCCTCCATCAACAGTGTTGGGACAGATGTGGCGCAACACTTCCTTTTTTTTTTTTTTAATTGTTTCATTTTTTTTTATTGGCTGAGCGCACTATTTTTTATTGAGAAATAAAAAATAAAATAAAAAACTAAGGGAATATATATATTTTTTTTTAATGTAACATTTGATGTAGTGGATTGGAGATGGAAAAAAAATAAATAGTGCAAAAGTTGCACCATTCTAGTGCAAAAGTTACACCAAATTGGGTTTTTGGGTCGGAGATGGCATGAGTGTCACGAGGCAAACCTCAAGTATATTCCATGTAGTTTGCTCAATTTGTGAAACATAAAGAGAAGCTCCCAAAAAATAATTATATAAATATCTGGTCGACCGAGGCGGACGGGCGGGGTATAATGATTTGATCCATACCCAACCTATTTACAAACCCAACAAACAACGTTTGACCCGATCCAATATGAGTTCCGTTTTAAGTACTCTCAACCCTCAAACGGATCAGATTTGCCAATCCTAGTTGTGTTGAGGACAGCACGTGACTCGTACGGTTACTGTGCTCTTGTTATTTAAAAGAGTAAAAATTCCCTCCCTATTACATTATTACAGTAAGTGACAAATGAGAATAATAGTACTGTCCCGGAAGCTACATGAAGTTGGAAAGCACCTTCATCAAAACTTGAACCATCTCTCAAATTCGAACTTGCTTAAACGAAACTCTGAATTTTCCCAAACAAAAGCATACCCAGATGCAGATCAACCCAGTTGGTTTTACTTCATAAGAAAACACCTCTCTCAAAATTCTCCAAGAGAAGCCCTTGTTGTATACAACCAAATTCGCCGTAAAGAAGAATACATTTTAGGTGTAGTCCCTTTAATTTTCAAGGCTTGCGCTTGGCTTTCTAGCCTTAGTTATGGGAAAACTTTGCACGCTGAATCTATCAAGTTTGGTGCTGATTTCGATGTTATGATTGGAACCTCATTGATTAACATGTATGCGAAATGTAACGACATTTTGGCTTCCCGTAAAGTGTTTGATTATATGCCTAAAAGAAATGTTGTTACCTTGAATGCAATGATTGGTGGGTACTTGAAGCATAAATATATGGATTCTGCATCGATTTTGTTTGATCAGATGTCGAATAGAACGGAAGTAACTTGGATAGAAATGATTCGAGGGTTTGCGAGAAATGGAGATACGGTTAAAGCTAGGCACTTGTTCAACAAGGTACCACCTGAGTTGAAGAATGTGGTGACATGGACCGTGATGGTTGATGGTTACACAAGCAATGGAGAGATGGAGGCTGCTAGGGATCTTTTCGAGGAGATGCCACAAAGGAATTTCTTTGTGTGGTCATCAATGACTTCTGGGTATTTCAAGAGATGTGATATAAAGGAGGCCAAGGCTATGTTTGATCGAATCCCGGTTAGGAATTTGGTGAATTGGAATTCGTTGATTTCTGGTTACGTGCAAAACGGATTATGCGAGAAGGGCTTGGAAGCTTTCGGGAAAATGCGGGCTGAGAAGTTTGAACCGGATGAAGTTACTTTTGCTAGTGTTTTATCAGCTTGTGCTCAGTTGGGATTGTTGGATACCGGTAAAGAAATCCATAGTATGATTAATCATAACAAGATAAAGCTTAATCAGTTTGTTTTAAATGCATTAGTTGATATGTATGCAAAGTGTGGCGATTTAACGCATGCAAGATCAATCTTTGAAGAAATGGGGATTAGGAACAATGCTTGTTGGAATGCTATGATCTCAGGTTTTGCCATTCATGGACAATGCAAAGAGGCTCTTGAGTTCTTTAGAAGAATGGAGAGTTCGAACGAGAGGCCCGATGAGATCACATTCTTGTCTGTTCTCTCAGCCTGTGCACATGGTGGGCATGTTGATGAAGGCTTGCAAATTTTCTCAGAGATGGAGAAATATGCTTTGGCAGCAAACATTAAGCATTATGGGTGCTTGGTCGACCTTCTGGGACGTGCAGGAAAACTAAAAGAGGCTTATGATTTAATTAAAAGAATGCCATTTAAACCAAATGATGCAGTTTGGGGGGCTCTGCTTGGAGCTTGCCGGATTCATGGAGACACAAATCTGGTGGAACAGATTATCATAGAAGTAGGCACATCAAATAGCTTTGAATCTGGCGATGATTCGCATTATGTGCTCCTGTCAAACATATATGCTGCTTCTGATAGATGGGAGAGGGCAGAATCAATGAGAGTGGTCATGGCGAGTAAAGGGATCCCGAAAAATCCAGGGCGCAGTTCTGTAATGCTCGGCAACACTGAGCAACAGATTGGTGCCGATAGTAGATAAAACTGTGAGGTAACTTCTAGGGAGCTTTTCTCAACAATATCTATTTAACTTAAATAATATTGATAGTATGTGCAGTAGATACATTCTATTTTGTTGTACATTATAGAGAGATTTTCCCAAATTGGGTACTCTGAACGAAAATGTATAGTTTCAATTTGAACCCAAAGGTACAAATAAACTCAACTCTTGTTTCTCTAGTTGATGTTAAAACTATAACATACTATCTTTGTGCTGTCCCGGATTTAGAGATCCAACTAGACAACACGAAAAGAGTCAGCTATCTTCTTCAAATCCTTGTAATGCCTCTTCCATTGAAGACCTAAAAAATGATACCAAATAAATATAGTCGTTGCATTTAAATCTATAATAGTTTACTCAATTTATGGTATGAATAATTAGAAAGTGGGCTAAAATCCTTACCACTTCCAGTAACATTGAACATATAGAATCGATTTCCAGCTGCAGTTGCTGTAATCAGCACATGAGGCGGCTCCAACTCATACTGGTAATATGTTCTTCCGGAGTGTTCTGCTACCTCCATACTTAAAACCTTCCCTTCTACATTCTCCCCGATCACTTCGGGTCCAAATGCATTAATAACTTTTTCTGGAGGTCCAATCTTCTCAATCGTAGCATTGTCGCCTAGATCTGTACATCATAAAAGTAAAAGTTTTAGTTAAATTGTATGAATCCTGAATCTATCCCAACTGCTAAATACATAGATCCAATAGCAAAAAGCGATTAGAAAGATTGGAACTCACTATCTGCGAATCTGAGAACAGGAGCAACAATGACAAACAATCTTCCTTCCTTAGGGCTGGCAAATCTCAGGTCAATCTCAGTGCCACCTAAATCTGCAATTGATACTGGAACCTGTGGCACAGATAAATTTCTCAATTGAAGTATAGAGTTAAGCATATTGTGAATTGAAGGATGAAGAAGAACAATACCTCGTCCCATTCTTGAGGGATCGAAAAGGCGTAGGGAATGATTGGACTCCATCCAACACCGTGCCCTCCAGATTTCTCATCTGGTCTGCGATAAGTCCTCCAACCTGTCTGAGCATATATTTTCCTTATGAAGGTGAAACAAGATTCAAACATTCTTTTTAAACAAACAAGATTCAGTTGATCTTTTGTGGCTCGACATGGAAACTTGAACATGATATCTATGAGTTCTACTACTGTACAGTTTCAAGAATCTGAGAGTATACAAAAATCAAAGATATAAAATTAAAAATTAAAAAGTAAAAACTAAAAGGAAACAACCCTCTCATAACTACTCCTGCAACTACGTAGGTTCTGTATAATAGCTAAATCAGATATAGAAATATAGAAACAAACATCCTTCAATATGAATATGCATACAACAATAAAGACCAACCTTGTTCATCTGGTTCAGATAAACCAGGAATCCTCCCAGCTAACAGACCTTGCTTCACAACTGCTAGACCCACTCCAGGGAATCCCAAAACTGTAGAACAACCCAAAGAAGCCCCAGATAGCAAAACCGATCTTCTATTCACAGCTCCACTGTGTATCTCAGTTTCTCCATCAGTTGCTCTGTAACATGCAACTGTTTTATTAACCCTCGAAATCCCAATTTCCGGTGAAGTATGGTGATATCTCCAGGAAAAGCTACAGTTAGTGAATAAGGATGTTCCCATTTTCTTTAAAAAAAAAATGGTGGAGAAATGAGAATTATAGGTGTTCAAGGGAATTCAAGAGCCAAAAAAAGAAAGCTGAGTTTTAGACTTTTAGTTTCTTTGAAGAAAATAATTAAAGAGACGAATCAAAGGATAAAATTGTGGGTGGGAAAATGTTGAGGCCCTCCTCGAGGTGATTTTTGTGGACATGGTGTCCATAGTGAGGACTGAGGATTCTCTATGATAGAAAATCAGCATTTCTAGCCTGACACGTGGCACGATCAAAATGAGTCAGTTAGTTGAACACCGTCTAACTTCACTGTCGAGTTAACATATCTACTACACAAGAATTTTTAAAGGGGTTTTACAATTTGATCCCAACTTAATTGGAAACATCACTTTTTTACTCCTTAATTCAAATTTCATCAATTTAGTCAAAGTGCTTTGACTAATGGTAGGACTAATTTGATTAATTTTCAATTATATAAGGGCCAAATTACCAAATTGATGAAATTTGAATTAAGGAGTAAAAAAGTGATGTTTCCTAATTAAGTTGGGACCAAATTGTAAAAACCCATTATTATTATATATGCCTATATTAAATGATACCATTTTTTTTTAATACAGTATAACATAGAAATAGTTACTTTTATTATGGCTGCGACACATGGTATACAATAAATGATTCAATATTCTTAAGATTTTTTTTTATATTCTAATATATCTAATTATAAAACATAACATGTAATATTAATAATATTTATTAAAAAAAATATAATAATAATCTTATATTTCCAATTTATGATATATATATATATAATAGTCTGAACTTCTAGAGTTCACAAAGTCATTAACATACGCATTAAATGATACTATTAATAATAATCATATATGTAATAACAATCATACTTCGCTTGGTTCTTGATGAAGTTATTTCGGAGGCTCAAAGTGCGTTTATTCCAGGAAGACTCATCTCAGATAATGCTCTCGTTGGCTTTGAGTGCCTTCATGCAGTCCGTAACAGGAAGAGAAAAGTAGGGTCTTTTGCCCTGAAATTGGACATGTCGAAAGCCTACGACCATGTTGAGTGGAATTTCGTCGCTCAAATGATGCTCAAGCTTGGTTTTTCTGTCAAGTGGGTTTCGAAGATGCTTAATTGTATGTCTACGGTGTCCTTCTCCTTTGTTATCAATGGTAAGGTCAGGGGTTCTGTGAAGCCTTCCAGGGGCCTTCGTCAGGGGGATCCCCTATCCCCGTATCTCTTCCTTTTATGCGCGGAAGGTTTATCTAGTGTTATCAATGGGGCTATTATGAATTCGGCTCTGTCAGGTTTCCAATGTAAGCAATCTGTTCCCATTATCTCGCACCTTTTTTTCGCTGATGACAGTCTTCTTTTTTCTAGTGCTTCGGATGGAGATTGTATGACCATTCGTAAGCTTCTTGATGATTATTTGGTGGCTTCAGGGCAGGTTATTAATTATGATAAGTCGGCCATGTGTTTTAGTAATTCTGTGGACTGGGTGGAGGGGGACAGGTTGGCTAGCTTGATTGGGGTGAAACATGTTAAGTACCATGAGAGGTACTTGGGTCTCCCTAGCTTGAATTGCAAAAATAAGAGACAGCTGTTTGTTACCATAAAAGACCGTGTTTGGGCGAAATTGAAAGGGTGGCAGGGGAAATTGTTGTCTATTGCAGGGAAAGAAGTGTTACTTAAAGCGGTGATTCAGTCGATTCCCACTTATACCATGAGTTTGTTTCGGCTTCTTAAGAATTTTATCCAAGATCTCCATCGCCTTTGTAATCGGTTTTGGTGGGGAAGTTCAGACGAGCAAACGAAGCTTCATTGGTGTAGTTGGAAACCTATGTGTTGTCCGAAGGAGGTGGGGGGTTTGGGTTTCCGTGATTTAGAGATGTTTAACCGTGCCTTGCTCGCGAAGCAATGTTGGAGGATTATTAAGAATCCTCAATCTCTAGCTGGGAGGGTTTTGAAAAGCTGTTATTTTTCGGATTCTCCTTCTCTTCTGGATGCTAATCCTAAGTTTAGGGGTTCTCTCATTTGGCAAGGTATCCTGTGGGGCCGTGGTATTATTGAATTGGGTTCGCGGTGGAGGATTGGTAGCGGCAGGACTGTCAGAATTTACCATGATAGATGGATCCCTAGGCCTACTACTTTTAAGATTGTGTCTCCGGTAAGGCTGCCTGATATGGCTACGGTGGATTCTCTAAAGTCAGCTTCTGGGGCCTGGAATATTGATTTAATTAAGAGATGTTTTCTGGCTGATGATGTGGATTTTATTTTGTCCATTCCCTCTTCTGTTTCTAATGTGTCTGACTCCCTTTTATGGCACTTTGAGGCTAATGGATCGTATTCTGTGAGGAGTGGGTACAGATTGCTCTGTTCTAGTGTTGTTAACTCTGGCCCGTCTGGTTTGAATAGCAATTGGTCTTGGTGGAAAGCTTTATGGCGTTTCCAGATCCCTTTTAAGGTTAAACTCTTTTTGTGGCGAGCTAGTAACCATTGGCTCCCTACTATGGTTTACCTTGCGAATCGTGGTGTTTCTACTGATGGTCTTTGCCCTCGGTGCAAGCGTCATCAGGAGTCTATGTACCATGCGTTGTGGGGCTGTAAGTTTCTTTCTAGGGTGAAAGGTAATTGTCAGTTTTTGCAGCTTCCTACTGTCCCCGAGAGTGTGCATTTTCTTGATTTTATGACTTTGTGCTTGAGCAACCTGGGGTCTGAGAAGATGGAGCTGCTTGGTATCATTTTATGGAGGATTTGGTTCGCCAGGAACCAGTTGATCCATAATGGTTCTGAGCCTTTGCTAGTTGATGAGGTTAGTTGGGCTTCGAATTTTTTGTCTGATTGTAAACAGGCTCAGTTTGGGGAGGCTCTCAGGTCCTCTCCAAAGGCTGCGGTTTCCTCTTCCTGGAGGCCTCCTGATATGGGTTGTTGGAAGATTAATACAGATGCTGCTACAAGATATTCTGATAGGGTGATTGGCATTGGGGCTATTATTCGTGACGTGGACGGTATGGTTAAAGCTGCTGAGGCCGTTAAATTAAGGGCGATGTTCTCTCCTTTATTGGCTGAGGCTATTGCTGTTAAGTGTGGCATTTTGCGGGTTGTGGAGTTAGGTTTGGTTCCTTTCCAGCTCGAGTCTGACTCCCTACAGGTGGTCCAGTTGATTCGTAGTGGGGATATCTCCTACGGTGACGTCGGCCCTGTTATCAATGATATTGTTCTCTGTCTAAATGATCTTCCTAGTTGGTCGGTTAGTTATGTTCCTCGTAGATTTAATTATGCTGCTCATTCTTTGGCTAAAGCGGCTCTTTCCGCGGAGTCTAGTTGTAGTTGGGTGGATTGCTGCCCTCCTTGCGTGGTGAGGCACATCCATACTAATTTTTCCTCTTAGTGTTTCTTCCTGTTTCTGGCTTTCAAAAAATAAAAAATAAAAAAAAATTCATATTTTTTTTAAAAAAAAATTTCCATATTCTAATAAATAATTATAATTATAATGGATGGTGGAGATTCATTTTGAAAATGTGGAAATATAATTTTAAATTTTTTTTTGTTTTTTTTTAATTTTTTAGATCTCTTAGAATCTGAAAATTTCCATATTTAAAGAAATTAGTTATTAATATATGTTTTGAACCTTTTGTAAGTAATTTGATTAACACACAATCAACATGTATAGGCACATAATTAATCCGAAAATCAAACCTAAACATGTTTCTATATCATGATTAATCAAACCCTAAATATATATTACTGACTCATGTCAATTCAAGAGAAGATGGAGATATTAGAAAGCGGAAGCATACCTGAATCCATTACCGGAGGTTGGTGATCTTCCAAATTATCACGACCTTTTTTAACCTAAATTTTTCTCTCATGTTCTGTGATGGGGATGCAGACAAGTGAAAAAGTCTCGTGTAATTTGGGGACCATAACCCTTATTTATTATAATCATAAGGTTTGCTATTTCTAATTTGGCCCCTCATCAAATTAGATATAGCATTCTAGTATCTACACATTAATTCCATGACAATTACACCCTTAAGCCTTAAAACTTTAAATCTTAATTAGATCACTTTAATTTAGGCTTAACTAAAGATATCATAACACATTTAATATTTACATGTGTGGCCCCACATGTTGGAATTTTCCAACACCTTTGCCATATGTATTACGTTATAAACTACAACCCCAAAACACACGTACTGACTAATGGGATGGAATTGGAATAGTAGTGACCAAATAACCATGACTTTCAAATGTTTATTAATATTATTATTATTATTATTATTATTATTATTATTATTATTATTACTACTACTACTACTACTAAATAGATGATATTATTTATTTTATTTTATTTTATTCATATAACATTTAATAATAAGGGGTTTATACAATTTGGTCCCAACTTAATTGGGAAACATCATTTTTTTACTCCTTAATTCAAATTTTATCAATTTGGTCCTTATATAATTGAAAATCAATCAAATTAATCCTACCGTTAGTCAAAGTGACGGTTTTGACTAATGGTACGACTAATTTGATTGATTTTCAATTATATAAGGACCAAATTGACGAAATTTGAATTGAGGAGTAAAATAGTGATGTTTCCCAATTAAGTTGGGACCAAATTGTAAAAACCCCATTTAAAAATGATCCTGTCATTTTTTATAATTACAAATCAAACCCAAATCCACATTTTTGAAAAAATATTAACGATTTCAAGAAGGGTATTGTTGCCTCCCCGGAGAAAGGTTACTTGGTATGATTTTGATTTTTGATCAATAGTTGGAAACTTGGAACATCAAGCCTTAATGCCTTGTTGGCACAACTCAACAACTGAACAACGTATGTTATTACAATTTGCCAATATGAGCTAGATATATGCTAATATGTTAACAATGTAACGAGGTTCGATTCCACCTTGTTCAATAAAAAATATATATTAAAGAAATATTTCATCCATATATTTTGTTGTTAGAGAATATGAATTGTAAAGCTGTGGAGCATGTGCTGAGAAAGGCGAATTAGGTTGCTCATTTTCTTATAAAATTGGCGTTATCGAGTAGTGAGAATCTGTACTGGATGGATGATAGTCTTCCCTATGAGTCTCTGTGGAGTATGTGTAGAGAAAGGCGAATCAGGTTGCTCATTTTCTTGCAAAACTGGCATTATCTAGTAGTGAGGATCTGTATTGGATGGATAATAGTCCTCCTTGTGAGTTGTCGCTTATTGGAAGATTTTCATAAGAACAATAAATTTTTTGAATTAGAAAAAAAAGTTCCGTAAGAACAATAATTTTCTTAAAAAGATTTTATAAATCAAATCAATATTTAAAGAGAATATTTCATTTTATGATAAAGTAAGATATATAAATGATTTTAACTTAATTTCATAGGAATAATAATGATTTTTTAAAAATTCATTAAATGTTAAAATAGATTATTACATAATCATTTTAAAAAAATAACCCCACCTCTCAAAATCACTATCAAAACTTACTAGATTATCAATTAATCACTTTTAAAAGTTTTATCAAACATCATTTCTTATAAAAATTATAAAATAAGTTGATTTTAACTTTTCAAAATCAATATCAAACTGGAACTAAAACAAAGTAGCAACGCGCATGCTTTGGCCTATGAGTATCTAGTGAAAGATACATGCAAGTATATAATCTGAAGGCAGCATGCCACTGGAAATACAATCAGCTATTATAAATATGATTAACCATTTCTTTTACAAGGTATACAATCATTTGAATATCTCTATACAATATCCGACTTATAGAAGAAAAAAATTAAGGAATGAATGAAAGGTTATTATCCTACCAGGTGAACATAATCTACAACTCAGTTTAGTGGCAAGAACCCAGAACTTATAGCCAGAGTATATGGAAACTGTTGCCGTGTGTATAGAAAAATTACAGCCAAGTGATCACGGTTAAGGCAATGGCATAGGAAGTTTCCAGTTGGAGAGTTCAACCAAGTCTCTATTCACAACAGATCCATTGTGCAGCCAGAATGTCTCAGCCGACTGGTGGAATTGCCTCACTTTCCTCTGAAGTTCCCACATTATTCCTTGCATTGCAGAACAAGGCTCTGATTCGGGTGCATAAACCCATAAGCACCTTATTTGTCTGCCATTGGCTATCATCCGTTCAATGTCTTCATCTGAAAAGCAGGCCAAATTTGAGTTGCATGATGATGTAAATACAGCATGTTAATGAAGCATGAAGCAAGAAGTAAGGATTGCAGAATCTGACCTGGAATTGAAGCTAGGTACTCCAAAAGTTGGGGACCTATTTGATGGGATGGCCATTTGATTGATATTTTGGTGTAGTCGATGACATTTTGAAAAGGAAATTCTGCCTGATCTGATAAGATGACTGGAACACACTCCTACAGCAAATACCATTTCCATTATTTTCAGTCAATCAATCACCCCTGAAATTCTTGGAAAAGAGGGAGAGGGAGAAGAGAGAGAGGAGAGACCACAAAAAAAGATTCGTAAAATCGAAGTGACCATGATGACTCTCCACGTGGTGCAATACAGAACTTGGCGTTGCGCAGGTGTTGAAAATATTCCAACCTTCCCAATTTATCAGGCCCTTTGAACTTCAACTCTGGAGATTCCAACTGTTTATAGTATCAATATGTATATTTTCTATATAGCTTAAAACAAAAATGAAAAGTAAAAGTTATCAGAATCCAGTGCTTGGAAGTAAGGGCTTAATGATACGAGGTTACATGGTTTGCATGCTGATCAACCATAAGATTACAGAAATCCTTCTCAATCCAACTAAAAAAACCGGAAAAAGTGGACACAAAAGGAATGCAATGCCAGATCAAGTAACACATACAAACATAAAAAAATAAGTCTTGGAAAAGCAATCAAATATGAAGCACAGAACAATGCCAAGTACAATACAATATGCAATTGATTCACAGTTTTATGCATTACAGGTATCAAAGAATGAGCATATGATGCTAATATTTGGAACTGTGCTGCCAAATACTTTCTATGTCGTGCATCTCCAAACTAGTGCAAGCGACTCAACATTGCTGTTAGAGATCAATTGTTTCACAATAATGCAAGAACTGTTTCCTGTGCACTTGATCAGGTAAATTGGTGATGCTTATGTATTAATAATCGTATACTTGACCTCTGCTTTCACAAATTTCCAAAATGTAAGTAAATGGTTAAGCCACCTCCAAATCAAAACACCATGATGAACACCAAATCTTAGATATAGGTGAATGTTTGAGTTTCAACTGAACTCTACATTAAGCCAAAACTAAACTACAAATATGAAGTTTAACAAAGATGATATTTGATTCAAATAATAACTTGAGTCCAAGAAGCAGCATACCTTATCTGGATATTGCTTTGCAAGCTCTATCAACTGAAGACGGCCAGCCTTCCCTTGTGCACGACCTAAATAATTTGCCAAATACTTTCGTCTTGATAGAGGCAAAGGCTGTACTAATTTAGGGCCATGTTTAGTCATTCCATCTTCAACATTCCCAGGAATTATGATATCTTTCCATGTATTAAAGGCACTTGTGTCTCTCTTATCAGTTCGATCCCCCTGCAGAACACACAAACCAACAATGTTCAGTCAAACAAGGAAAAAGCATGAAAACACGATCAGTGTCAATACACCATAGACAACACGGATAACCAACCCCAAAAAAGTAGTAACATGGACAAATACAACATTTTTATGATATTTAATAAAAAATAAAGATTAGGTGAAATAACAGAGGAAAAAAATGATAATGAGACAAGTCCATGTCCAACAACATGCAAAGCAAGGATTATCAATCTAAGCTCATATTAAGAAGAAAATAATTCTCATGGTTCTTCTCACAGTTAAGCAAATCATATATTATCCATATAAAAGTGCCCATGGATTAAGGTTTCAGGCATATTGGAAGTTCTATGCAATTGATACCTATGCCATAATCCAAGCCAAGTATCAATTTTGGCCATCTCAAAAAAACAATACCTACGCCTACATGGTTACTATGCCTAGTTGTAAGAATAGATATTTTACCCACATTCAACAAGTGCCTAGAAATTAGGCTTTTTTATTTTTATTTTCCCTTTAAATTTATTTTTAGAAACAAACTTTTAATGCAAATTAATTTGCAGCATAATACAGGCAAGAATGCTAACTTAGAAGTCACAATAGACTATCAAATCAATTCTATAGTAATTCCATTTTATAGAAGTGTGAGAACGTGGGTGTTGGTGAAGTCACATCTTGTAAAGGGCAAATTCGTGGAGGCCATTACCAGTGTATGGACAATTAGCTCCACAAATGAAGAAAGAAATACAATAAGAAGTCCAGTAGAGCACAAATCAAGAAAATGTATTTAACATATACCTGATCCTAGATAACAACTACTTCCAATTGTAAGTTTTTCAAATATTTGTTTGATAAACAAGTACAATGTTTCATGTTGAGCTGGGCCTATCTATAAATGGACATCCCATTTGAAAAGAAAGAAAATATTTTTTACTCTGCAGACCTTAACATTTTCTTTATCTTCAAACTTTATAAAGTAAAATAATATGGAACCATAGATGATTGATTTTCTCTCCTAAAATTGGAAAATTACTATTCAGAAAAATGTCAAATTACTTTTCAAATCGGAGACTGTGAGAATAGGAAAATTGCTCTTAATTCTTAATTCAAAAGCTCTTCAATATATGTTCAATAAATCTGAAAACAACATAGTCCACATACTAGTTCCACCTAAACCACCAACAAATAAAAAATAAGTGAATATTAAAATAGATCACTATCACTACGAAACCCATAACTGAATAAGAGAGACTAGCACTCACTTCCAAGTAACCAACATACAACAGGTTTTCTAATTGGATCCCCATATTCAAACTTAATTTCATTGATGGTAATTAGATAAATCAAAGAGGCCAGTCATTGATCTGAGACATAAGATTTGGTTAAAGAAGCATCAAAGATTACTCTAGGTCCATACACGACATTTTTATAAACTGATCAAGAGCCTGAGATGACTCATCACATTGACAAATCCTGTTCAGTATGCAGAATCCGCAACTTTTTAAATAAAGAAGGAATTCATAAACCGCCACTTTCTCAAATCATTTTATAATCTCCATTTTCAACATCATTTACAATTTAATACAGATTTAATAATTCTAGATCCAGTTGTTACAACGTAAGGATCAAATGCTTCCTGGTTTGGAAAAATTGAGAAAGAAGAAACATCCAAGGCCTTAAATCAAATAAATTTAGCATAAAGAAATGCGCATATTAGCTTAACCTATAAATGTGTTGGGAAGGATAGTACCTCAGGAGTGAGAATTATGGAACGATTTATGTATGTTGCCCAAGATTTAAATAAGTGAGCTCCAGCACCACTACAATTGCATAGAATCAATCATAATTACATCAATATGAAGACAAACTCACAAATATGTACAAACATAAAAGAAACCACATATCAATGTATATTGCTGCCAATATCACCAACAGAAGACTAAGGGGGTTCATCTTTTAAAAATTACTGCCAGCAATATCAAAAATCACAATATTAAATAAGTTCATCTTTTATTAATTAAGATCTTGCAAATAAAACTTACTCTATTAAAATTGTTGCAGGTTCCACCATTGTTTACTTACATGCCATGGTAATAAGATACAAGAAGAGTAACAATACTATCAGAATGTAACTGTACAACAAATTTGAGTCATGAACTTTTGAACACCTTTATTACAGTAAAGAATCTTATCACATAATTTAATAAAAATAGATTAAAACTTCTTGTCATGCTCTTTTTCTTTATCTTTTCTTTTTTTCTCTTTACTGCAGTAATAAGTCACTAGAAGCATCTTTCAGGCTCAAGCTTGTATCCTTCATTACAATACTAAAACTAAGACTTTCTTGACTCGGCTTCCAGAAATAAAGTACATACAATAAAAGGGGTGAGAAAACCACAAATACCAGAAAAGGCATGAACCAAGATTTTTCTATGCCATCGAAATCCGTCAAGCACAAATGCAAGTATTTACAGCTAAGTAATCTATCTAGTTTTGCCACAACAATTTTTTCAGCATAAAAAACAAATGATAAACCCAAAACAATTATACCTTGGGAAGACAAATATATGGTCACGGCCTCCAGATCTCCTAAAATACGGCATTTGACTCAAGACCTGAAAAACAGCATCATCAACAATATTTGGTGAGTGTTTGTGTGTCTATCTCTCTCTATATATAAAGGCAAATGAATGTTGTTGAAGCTGAAAATAAAAATTTTACCTTGACATAGGTTTGGTTAATCTCTTTATCATTAAGACCTCCATTCATCCTAACACATTTAGCATAAGCAGGCACAAAGAATAAATCCGCTTCCTCTTTCTTTCTCGTCCGAAATCTTGAATTCAGAAGAAATCTATGTGTTTTAACCTACATGTTTTATACACATGAAAAAAAAAATGTCGTTTGAACGTAAGTTTTTCAAATTCCAATACCTGATCCTAGCAAACAACCAATTCCAATTGTAAGCTTTTCAAATATTTGTTCGATAAACAAGTACATCGTTTCATGTTTGGCTCATGTATCATGTTTCATGTTGAGCTGTGCCAATCTATAAATGGACCTAATCTAGGTACATCTGGTTTGAATGGAAAGAAAATATTTTTTACTTTGTAGACCATAACATTTTCTTTATCTTCAAACTTTATAAGGTAAAATATTATGGAACCATAGATGATTGATTTTCTCTTCTAAAAACAAGGAAAATTACTATTCAGAAAAAAGTCAAAAAAAATTTCAAATTGGAGACCAAGTGAGAATAGGAAAATTGCTGTTAATTCTTAATTCAAAAGCTCTTCAATAAATCTGAAAACAACAAAGTCCACATACTAGTTCCAGCTAAAACACCAACAAATAAAAAATAAGTGAATCTTAAAATAGATCACTATGGCGCTACAAAAGGCCGGAAATCCTCTTCGTGATTTCCAAGAAGTGACAAAGAAACAATAAGAGAAAGGAGTGTAAGATTGGTATGGGTCGCGCGCGGGCTGCCCCATAAATGAATAAGAGAGACTAGCACTCGCTTCCAAGCAACCCACATACAACAAGTTTTCTAATTGGATCCCCATATTCAAACTTAATTTCATTAACGGTAATTAGGATTTGGTTAAAGAAGCATTAATAGATTACTCTAGGTCCATACACAAGACAATTTTACAAGCTGATCATGAGCATGCGATGACTCATCGCATTGACAAATCCTAAATCACGACTTTCTCAAGTCATTTTATAATCTCAACACAAAGATTTAATAATTCAAAGGGCGGAGGAAATTACCTGAGTGCCCCACTGGCCTTTAAGGCAAGAATCGGCGGAGATGGTTCCATCTCGTCCGTACATCAAATGTTTTAAGCCGTCGATCTCGTTCTCGTCGTAGACATAGATCTTGAGGGAGAGGTGGGAGCCGTAGCCTCGTTGAGGCCAGGAGAGAGATCGTTCGGCGTCGAAGTTGAGTTGTGAAGCGGAGTCGTTTTGAGTGAGGGGGGAGGAGGAGTGGTCGAGGAGCCTGGTGAGGAAGAAAGTGGCAGTGACGATGAAGAGGGCGCCGATCTGATGGGTGCGAGTGCAGGGAGTGTGGTGGTGGGCTGTGAAGATTCTGGGCTTGTTGCTTATGCTTCCCATTTCTCTCTCTCTCTCTACTGACTACGGACTACTGACTACTGACTTATACTGAGGTTTCCGATTTTCAGTTGTTAAGTCAAGCCATAGGGTAATTCAAAAAAAAAAGTCAAACCATAGGCTAAGAAACGACGTCGTTACAAACAGGGATAGTAAATTCGGTTGTATATTATAAATTATTTATGGTGCTACTAACAACCCCACTAATAATCTAACGAAAGCTACTCTCTTTACGATCCACAATTTATCTATTCACACTCCAAATTGATTTTTTTTATTAATAACAGTTTTAACCTGAATTAAAATTACTAAACAAGACAACAAAATTTAAAAATACTCCAAACTAATTAATTTGTTAAAATAAAAATAAAAAAATCTCTCTCTTAAATTAAATACTACGTATTAAACTCTCTTCCTTAAATTTGTTATTTTCATATTAAATACTCTATCATGATTAATCTCTCTCTATTTTTTTAATTATATATATATATATATCATATTTCCATACTTTCTCTATCAATTTCTAATTAATAGTTAAAGAAAAAAAAAAACTTATGAATATTTTAGCTTTTTATTAACAGTAATATATATATATATATTAAAAAATCATTTTTTTTTTTAAAAAAAAAGATATATGAAAGCTTGAATTGTTTCAACTAGATTCGATTAAACTCAGAAATTCTAATATTAATGAAAGAATTAAAGTTCTCTAAGCAATCATATACCTACAAAAGTAACATTTTTTTTTTTTCATATTTCGATTTTTTTATAAATAAAATAAAAAAACAAGGTACCTTTTTTTTTTTTTTACACATGGTTCCTAAAAATCAAACTTATTAATACGCTTCTTTTTTTTTTCTTCTTCTTAACTGTTAGTCTTACTTGAGAAAGTATGGAGATAGAAAATTAGAAATATTTATTGGAGGAAAGAGAGTTTAATATGGTAATTAAATATTTAGGAGAAAGTATTTAATATGTAATAATTAATCTAATGATTTAGGAGAGATAATTTCTTTTTTTAATAATTTAATTCAAAAAAGATAAAAAAGATAAAAAAGATAAAAAAGATAATCTTGTAACAAATTGAAGTGTTTTTAGAATTTTTTAAAATTTAAATTTTGAGAATGGAGTGTTTTTAGAAAAGAAGTGTAAAAAGAAAAAATTGGATTGTTAAAAGAAGCTTTCTAATCTAATAATGTCTTCAAAAATTTACTTGATTTATTTCCTAGATTGCCCCTTTTAATTACTTCCAATCTTAACTCACCTTATAAATGCTTTCTATATATTTTCAACACGCACACACATCCAACACCCCTCCATTGTAATTTTTTTTTCCTTCATTTTGTTTATTACAATATAATCAAATTAAATTCTAATAAAACACCACATCCACGAATAATATGTTTATCTGAAAAATGTTTTTTTTTTTTTTTAATGCTTTAAAACCTAATTTTATTTGCTTACAACTTATATTATTAAAGAAACGGATAACATCATGCATTTCAAATCAATCATTATTTAAAAGTAAATTTAAAGTTACTTGTATTATTATTATTATTTTTTTCTTTTCATTGTCACTAAGGGGGTGTATTGGTTCAAGATTTTATTAGATAATTTAGGGAAGTAAAAGTCTGGTGGTATTTGATCAAGACTTTTAAGATTTTTTTTTTTTAGAAGTCTATATTGTCTTGTGGTATTGAATCTAGACTTTTAGATTTTTTTAAAAAAGTCTATATTGTGTTGTGATATTGGATCTAGACTTTCAAGATGTAGGAATTTATCTGCTAGTATTGGATTGAGATCAAGATTTTTAAGATTTCATGACAAAATGGATTTTTTAGACTTTTTAGTGATATATATAAATAGCTTGAACCCAAAATTATCTTGCCCTCACCCTTAATACTTTCCAGACTTCTCTCTCTCGCTCAAAATCATCTTTAGCTTCTCTCTTGCTTCGCTCTTGCCATTGATTGTTTTTACTTTACAATTCTTTATGCTGTTGGTATTGTTAATGAGTTTGGACATGAAGGTGATGGGACTTTGTCATATGTTCTTGGGTTCCAATGGAATTCCCAAAAGCGTGCATCGTATAAGAACAATTCGGCTCTTGTTTTTGGTTTGACAAGAGCTAGAGCTACACTCTTTGTTATGCTTAGTTTGTTGGGTTTGTATATTTGGTGGGATAAAAATGGAGGAAAAGAATTTATGGGTCTAGTAGATTCGATTCTGATTTGCATTTTGAGGATCAAGGTTCTAGGCCTAAATTGAGGCCTAATACTGGCTCGATTTGGTTCAAGATTGAGGTTCTTGAGAGAGCAATTGATAATTTTTCCCAAAAGAATTTCTTAAGGAGAGGTGGGTTAGGAGTTGTTTACAAGGGGGCACTACAAAATGGGACAACGGTAGCTGTTAAAAAGATTATCGAATCAGATTTCCAAGGTGATGCAGAGTTTTTTAATGAGGTTGAAATCATTAGCAATTTGAAGCATAGAAATCTTGTGCCACTTAGAGGATAATGTGTGATTGATGGGGATAATGAGAGCTATGATAAGAGAGTTAGTGAGAGGTATCTTGTTTATGATTACATGCCTAATGGAAATCTTGATAGTCATTTATTCCCTTCTAATCTTCTATTGATAGTTGAAGTTGAATTACTAGGGAACCATTGATAGTCCAAAAAGTCTAGAAATAAAGTCTAGATAATCCTAATAGTGTTGGAGATAATTCCTAACCGATGAACACGGAAACGTTGTACCTAATACTCGCCCTTAACTCATAGCAATTAATAACATCAATAAGCAGAAAAATAGATGAGAGAGAATAATCAATCACAACACAAGATATACATGGAAAACCCCAAATTGGGTCAAAAACCACGGGCCGTCAGGACGACAGAGAAAGTTCCACTATATGATAAACTGTTACAACCATATACTCTAAGATTAACTCTTTCACCTCAACCCCAAATCTCATTCACAAGATCCTCACCGAGTAACCCCACAATATCCCCTAGGTCTCCCCTGAATATCAACCACAGACCTCTAACTTGATCCACTGATATTCCCTTGGATCCCTCCTCGGATATTCCCTTGGATCTCACCACACTCTCTCTGATGTTACATGGTGTTCTTTTTGCTCTACAATCTTAAATCTAATAACATAAATATTATGACTATTTATACTAGTTATAGGGAGTTTAAGATAAAAGGAAATCATACTCCTAAACGTACAAGATGTACTTGTTTCACATAAATACTATTTCCTTTTATGACAAGTCTTCTTGTAAAAAATATTCTTTTTCCTTCAAGCACAAGAACTTCCCAAAAGAACACTTTCCTTTTCCGTTGAAGATTTCTCGTTCCACGCATGTTTATGATTGACTACGATTTAGGTCACGGTTGCGCACCTGCTTCTTAAACTGTTGTTATCCGAAAATCGTTAATAGGAAGAAACTCCAAATAACAACTTTAAAAGGACCAAGATCGAGATTGATCCTGGTCGGAGGGGTATCACGTAGTTTGATACCGACTATGTCCCTGTCAATGCAAGTAAGATATGGAATACTGGAAATCAAACAAAAAATAAGCTTTTATTGATCACCCTTTTGCATTATAGATAGATGAACCATAAGTTTATGGGGTTACAACGATACATGGAGATTTGGTAAGTAATGGGGATGATGGTGGTGGTAAATCTGTGTTTGTCGATAAGTAGAACTTGTTTTTTTGAGGTTTGGCCATTAGGTCTCCCCCTCTTTTTTTTCTTTTTTTTCTTTTTTTTTTCCTCCTTTTTGGCGGTGAGTAAACTGTTGTATATATAGGTCATGTTTGCTTGCCATCCACTCCTGCGAGGTCTATAGGAAGCCCGGTCATAACGGGGTTGGATCCCACTGTGAGTTCTGGTGAGTAGTCCGGCTCGCGGCCATATTTCTGAATTAAGATGCTGGCGGGGTCCTAAAAAACTGGAGGAAGGCTGGGTTGGACCCCGTTGGAAGGGGTGTGCACTCGGATCAGTCAAGGTCCACTTTGTCGGGGTAGCCGGATGGTGTTCGCACTCCTATACCCTTCTTGTGTTGAGGTAGAAAATTTTTAATTGGTCCTCCACCAATTTTGGCAGTTAACAACTGTTACAAGCCACCTTAAATTACATCGCTCAGAAAACTGTGATCTATACGATGAAACGAACCACTTCTTCAATTCTTCATGATATTCAACCTCCCTCAAATTACACCATTCCATCTTCCAAACGTATCCCACATCTCCAAGAAGCTCCACATCAGTTGAGTCTTGTTTGGTTCACATTTAGTTGGCTTAGGAATACAAGTCAAAACCTAACAATTCTCCCATTTGACTTGAATTCTCAAGACCTTTGTCCATAGCCACAATTCTCATCACCGAGAATCACCATACCCTACCACAAGGTATAACCATTTAGGAACAAACCATCCTAAGATTTTCCTACATGTATTTTTTTTAATTTTGTGTTCGTTGTTTCGGCACCATGTCAAAATAACATGCTGAAATTGTGGTGTAACTCCTTAAGTCAGATTTCTAGGAAGTTTGTCAGCCATCGACATCTTTGGTTACCATACACCTGGCATCACTTTCTGACCAATGTCTTGTGTATAATTATGGACCACTAGTAGCAACATGTCCTCTTCCATGGCTAGTGGGGAAAATTGTCAAAATGATAAACATGTCCTTACATCACCCAACCCTGTGAAAGACCTTCTATCCTTGCATCACATACCTGGTGAAAGAATTGCTACTAGAAACTGGAAGTACTTTGCCAGATAAGCCCCACACCATACCAAATACTACACTAGAGACTACGAGCATTCAAATTTATTTATTTTCTGTGCTCAGGAGGTTTTTTTTTTTTTTTTTTTTTTTTGATACTCAATTAGCTTTTTGTGTAACCTAGATTAGATCTTCATGACTCGTGCCTGTCACCACAAGCCAAACTTCTCCTCCATCAATTTCTTCCTTTCATCAAACCCTAACGGGTTCAAAATCGCCTTCAAGACGTATCTCATTGGCTAAACCGTACTAGACAACCATGATCATCATTATCCCAATGCCACCAAGTCCTCCATACGACCTCCCATAAAGACTTGTCACCACCATCGCCAAACCATATGGCTCTGATACCAATTGTTGGGGATAATTCTTAACCGATGAGTACAGAAACGTCGTGTCTAATACTCGCCCATAACTCATAGCAATTAATAATATCAATAAGCAGAAAAATAGATAAGAGAGAATAATCAATCACAACACAAGATATATGTGGAAAACTCAAATCGGGTAAAAAACCACGTGCCGTCAGAACAACAAAGAAAGTTCCACTATATGATAAACTGTTACAACCATATAATCTAGGATTAACTCTCTCACCTCAACCCCAAACCTCACTCACAAGATCCTTACCGAGTAACCCCACAATATCCCCTAGGTCTCTCCTGAATATCACCCACATACCTCTAACTTTATCCACTGATATTCCCTTGGATTCCTCCTTGAATATTCCCTTGGGTCTCCCCAGATCTCACCACACTCTCTCTGATGTTACATGGTGTTCTTTTTTCTCCACAGTCTTAAATATAATAACATAAATATTAGGACTATTTATACTAGCTACAAGGAGTTTAAGATAAAAGGAAATCCTATTCCTAAACGTACAAGATGTACTTGTTTTACATAAATACTATTTCCTTTTATGACAAGTCTTCTTGTAAAGAGTATTCATTTTCCTTCAAGCACAAGAACTTCCCAAAAGAACACTTTCCTTTTCCGTTGAAGATTTCCCGTTCCACACATGCTTATGATTGACTACAATTTGGGTCATGGTTGCGCACCCGCTTCCTAAACTGTTACAAGTCACCTTAAATTACATCGCTCAGAAAACCGTGATTCATATGATGAAATGAACCACTTCTTCAGTTCTTCATGATCTTCAACCTCTCTCAAACTACATCATTTCATCTTCTAAACGTATCCTACGTCTCCAAGAAGCTCCACATCAGTTGAGTCTTGTTTGATTCACATTTGGTTGACTTAGGAATACAAGTCAAAACCTAACAAATAGTTTATAAATAAAGTCTAAAGACTCTTTCAGAATCCTAAAAGTCTATATAATCCTAATAATCCTAAAAGTATAATCCTAACAATCCTAAAAATCCTAATAGTCTTGCAAATACATAAAATCATTGCATCCCAAAATTGTCTATTAAAATCTCAATCCAATACACCTCCCCTAAGTTTTTATTTTCATTTTTGCCCTCTAAGGAGGGTGTATTTAATTAGGATGTTAAAAGACTTTTAATGACTTTTATAAAATTAAAATGTTTGGGTGTATTCAGTGTAGACTTTTAATGACTTTATAAAAGTCATAGACATTTATAGACTTTTAAAAAGTCTTTAAAAGTCATGTGATATTCAATCAAGACTTTTTAACTGTCTATGAAAGTTATGAGGTATTCAAAATCTATGTCTTTTAATAACTTTAAAATATTAATGACTTTTAATGACTTTTAATTATAACAAATCTCATAATTTGTCTTCCGTTCGTATCAAAGACTTGAATGACTTTTTTTCAAAAAATAAAAATAAAAAATAAAAAATTTCACTTTAAAAGAAAAACATAAAACTCTTTGAAAAACATCAACCATCAAACATATGTTCTATTTTCAAATAAAAGCATACTCATTCTTAACAAATTTTATAAATAAAATAAAAACGAATAACATTTAAAGTGAATAAACATTATCAAAAATACGATCTATAACAAAAAAAAAAAAAAAACTATAAAATAATATAAAATAACTCTCCATTAGATATGCAATCAAAGATGAGAGATTTCATATTTTTTTACCTATATTTTCAAAGCAACTAATCAACACCGAAATAAATCAAATAAACTTCATTTATGTAAAATTAAAATAATAAAAGACAAAAACAACTACTTAACCATGCCAATATGCCATAATCAAAGTCGCGTATGAGCATGACTCCATGTAATTATGATCAATATCAAACTACCCACTTTTAGTCATGGGTTTTATTCAACAACTAGGTGCGATTTTTATGTTTTATCTTTTTGAATGAATTTTTGGTAGATTTTTTATACTCATTATCATACTTTCGTCGAGACATGTAAACGTTAATATTATTGTCGGTTTGCTACATTTATTCTAAAATAAAATTTATAATATTTTGCCTAATTATAAAAAACAAATAAAATTTTGACTAATTATTAAAAAAAAAAAAAAAAAGGAGCATAATGTCTTTATAATGCAATAAAAATAAAAATTTTAAAATCACATTTATAAATATGAATGCTTTTGTCAAGTTTAATTAACAATGGTTTTTTTTTTTTTATTCATTTGAAAAATATTTTTATTGACATGATAAATATATATAATTTTGGTAAAACAAAGTACACATTATATTTAAAAGTCAATGAATGTCTATAAAATGAAAGTCTTTTAAAATGAAAGTTTTTTAAATAAAAGTCTATGAAAGTTTTTAATAATCTTGTAAAGTCTATAAAAGTCCATAAAATATACAAAAGTCATCTACTTACAAAAAAAAAAAAAAAGTCTTTAAAAGTCTTTTGAAATCCTAATTGAATACACCCTTCTAAGACCATCTCTAATGCATGTTTTAATGACAATACCAAATTTGGCACCCAAAAAAAAAAATGTTATATTTGACACATTAATTTAGCTTGTGTTCCAATGCACAATTCTATTTAAAATGCTATTATTAATTAAAATTATAAAAGTCAACACTTATCATTAATGCATTCATAGAATAGTTGTAGATGAAATAGACTTTGATTGAAATATAATTAATGTACATTAAATTTAAATTATTTTAAATATTTAAAAATTATATATAATGGTATTTTTGTAATTAGAAAGAAGCATTTATTACTGTGTCAAATTTGGCACTGCATTGGAGTATGGTTTTTGTATTCTATGTTATATTATAGAGTTTACTTTTGCTCACTCCCCTTGAAGGGGGGTGAGCATTACCCCCCCTCCCCAACACTTGACATGTGTCAGGAGAGGAGTATTTTTATCCAAAAACTGTTAGTGTTTAGACAAAAATACCCCCACCCTGGACACATGTCAAGTGTTGGGGTGTGTAGGGGAGTCCTTGAAGGGGGGGTGAGCAAAAATGGACTCTATATTATAGCATTGATACAATAATTTAGCATAGCATTGGAGATGCACTTAATAAACACAATATGGTCAAATAAATTATTATTATTATTATTATTTATCTTCCCTGTATGATAAACAACATGAATGAGAAAAAAAAAAAATAGGTGCTAGATTAGGGTGAAGAAATTGAGGAAAAAAGGTAACTTTATATATCTATATCTATATATAGAGAGAGAGAAGTTTTAAAATATATATATAGAGAGAGAGAGAGCATTTATGGGGTGAATATATCAAATAATTTTTTGAATTTTAAAAACTGAGGCATTATTAGATCATTAGTGAGTTGCCATTAGCACTGCTCTTCTTTTATTAGGAGTTCAATTTATAAACGAACAAATTACACCCATGACCCAACTTACCCAAGGTTTTGGGATTTACACTCACAAACAACTTATTAAAAAGGAATTAACACACACCGACTTCACCTCACATTAAGTAACGGTTAACATAATAAAAATACTAAAGATATGAAAATGCTTCTAATTTAAATATTAGATCTCCACCATCCATCTTGGGGATGAGGAAGGTGAAGATTCATTCACTAAAAATAATGATCTTTTTTTTTTTTTTTTGATAAACAAACCAAGTAACCAGACTACACAGGCATATCTGCCTGGACAGACGCAGCAACAGAAGATGGAAATTCTTCCATCCAAAACCTATTCTCTCTAAGAAATAAGGCATTTTTTGCAAGAAGATGCGCCACCTGATTCCCTTGCCTATGAATGAAACCAAACTTCACAGCATTTATCTCAGCAGAAGCAAGTCTGATATCCTCAAGGATACCACCATACACAGACTCCCTGTAACTGATCTCATTAATCCAACGAATCACCACTTCCGCATCGAACTCAAAAACACAAGGAAATAAACCACAATCTTTGCTGAACTGAATTCCCCTTAGAATTGCAATTGCCTCAGCAGCTTGTGCATTAAAGTTCCCCACCATCACCTGAGAACTGGATGCCATAACAAAACCAGTAGAATCTCGAATGACCAACCCAAACCCAATTCGGCTGCCCTTTGCATCAAGAGCAACATCACAATTCACTTTAAACTGGCCTAAAGAAGGTGGATTCCACACCACACTATCCCTGCTACTCCTCCTGCTAACTGATAGCATCCCTGCATTACTCTCCTTAAACTCCAACAAAAAATTCTCTGCCCACTCAACCACATTCTCCACTCCCTCACAACCATTCCCATGAATCTTTGCATTACGCAAAAACCAAACTCTCCAAGCAAAAACACAGAACAATTCCAACTCTATCTCACACAAAGCACCAAAACAATCCAAAGCAAGGTCAAAAAAATTGACATATTTACCTCGAATCTGCCATTTGCCAGGAAACCACTAGTAACGAGCCTTCTAATGATCTACATCATTCAACTCAAAGATGAATGGTATTTAAAAATATCAACAAAAAAAAAAAAAAAAATGGGTGGAGATCAATGAATCTCCACTAGGGGAGGCTCAAGTTGCCCTCCTCCCAAATTTTTGTTTAATAATGTATTTACTTTTATCATTATTATTGTTATTTTTTTTTTTTAGAGATTTATGAATTAAAATTAATCGTTTAACTTGGTAAATTGTATGGATGAAATTTGTTATTTTAATGGTATTGTTGTTGTGATTGATAAAATTATATTATTAAAAGGAGATAAGAATTTATATTTAATTGGAATTATTTTTAAATTTTAGATCAAATAGGGAGTGGGATCAACAAAACAGAGGAATAGGGTTAAGGGCACCTCCCTCTCCCATGTCACCGTTACTATTAACATAGGCAATGGACAAGGAACGAGGTCGTTTTTGAGGGCAGGGTTAGGCTACCTCCCCAACTCAAAATAACCATCGAAAAACCATACCGAAATCTTTCATTATCATCCATAAAACTTAATTGTGCACTCATAGTATATCACAAAATAACCCTATAAGAAATTAGTGTTAAAGCCAATTTATTCTTCCTATTTCGTTGGTTATGGGTTCTAAATAAAAGATTAACTTGAAAAAACAAACCTAAAATAAAAGGTTTTTATTTTTATTTTTTATTTATTGCACCTAGAACAATCGCTCATCATGAAGGAAATGAAAATAATCTAAAGTTGGTCTAAACAATCGGGGGTGAATGGGTTGTTAATCAAATATATTACTAAATTTTTGAGTAGTCAATATTAAGCACAAAACTCAACACAAATAACAATAAAAATCAAGTAAAAATGCAGAAAAATAAATAACACTTGATTTTTAAATGGGAAAATCCTCCAACCGGGAAAAACGCACAGGACTAGCCTCGCTAGCCACTTAGTCACAAAAATCCACTATATGATAGTTAATTACATCCTAAGTTGACATCCTAGTTACTCTTCTTAAAGATCGTAACTTAAACTTATCTACCCATATGCCTTTTACATTGACTCCTGACGCTTGATTGCCAACCAACACATTTGGTTGCAAGACTTCTCTTTGCTTGTGCAACTACTGTAAGTCGTGCATTGAAAAATCAAAGAGTTAAGATCGATAGGTTTAAAATTTTTATTGTCTTCGAACCTTTTGTATACACAAATGTGAGAAAGTGATTTGTTTTCATACCTTGGAAGAACACTCCTTCGTTTTCTTTTCGATCCTTCACCACTACTTCCGAGCTATGTCTCGCCATCTAGCAACTCTGTGTATGAGCACGTCACGAATTCTGGGAGCAGTTGAATGGAGGCTTGAGAGATCCTGAAGACAACGCCTTGTCTCCTTACTTGAGTTTGGCCAAAGTATGAGCAAAGAAAAAAAAAAAAATCTTTTTCTTTTCCTTCTTACTATCTCTCTTGGGGTTTTGGTTAGTTTCTTTTTCCTCATAAGTATATCTTATAAACTAGGATCTTAGGGTTTAGTAAACCAAGTTAAAATAGGATTCTTAATCCTTTTTAATTCTGTCACCACTAGGGTTTGAACATTTAACCTCTTTAAAGCAAATAAAAATAATCTCTTATTATTTTATTCTTTTGCTCTTGTCAAGGTTCGAAACGTAAACCCCCAAATAACATTTAATAATTCTTAATTATTAATATGCCAATTAAATAATCGTATTATTTAATAATATTTAATTCATCAATTAAATAATATATTAATTAAATAATCACATCATTTAATTAATTCCCATAATTTATTTAAGCTACTTTCGTAATGCAATTAATTGGACCATCCAATTCTCCGTGAGCATTGTTACTATCAATCGTAAATGGCTAACAAGGGGATCTAATGGACCCATAGTTTTGAGCTCTAATAATACTTAAAAAAATTAATTAAACTCTTTAATTAATATTTCACAATTATTAACCTCGGAGTTATTCCACTAAAACCCAAGATTGTACTCTCGTAACTTTAGATGTTTTACACTACCAAATTATCAGTATTCATCAATATATCTATTACATAGGTATGATCCTCCTCAAGTAGTTCATAATTAGAGCTAGATCATAAAGTCTGTTATACATCTTTAATTATATATTTTCCTTTAAGTACCATTGATTCTCTAATGAATGATTATATCCTTCATGCCTTTACGGAAGAATGAGAGCACTCTTAATCGTTCAAGTCCCGAATCAACCCTTAAGGGAACTACTCATCTACTTCTCACAAGAATGAGTGGATTCCACTATTGTGTGCATATCTTCCTAGCCATAAGTCAAACCATGATTCCAAGATACGAAGTTATTGATCGGGAATGTTACTCCGATCTCACCTACGGTATTTCAAGAAACATGATCTAACTCAAATGAGTCAGTAAGACACTTGGGATTTATATCAACCATATACAACCATCATTTATCAATATATATATATATATGAATCTTTTCAACTAACGGATCTTAGTGATAGATTCATATAAATCGTAGCAAAGTCCCATATGATCATATCATATAAGGTGTTTTCATTCTCATAACTCCATATGAGTAGTCTAGGATAAGACCACTATACATTACGGAATGTAGCTGTAGATTAAACCACAAATAAAGTACCCAGCTTTATTTGCTTTCCACAAACTCTTTAGATTACATGTCTCAAAATGAATTTCTCTGTATATGATAATCATATACTCAGTTTGAGATTACATCTAGCAATCTTAGATGTTTAGAACATATAATATAAATGTACGAGGCATGTTAATCGAATGAAATAACTACTTCTTTTATTAATGAATTTATAACATTTACAAATTACAAGCTTTTGAGCATAAATCCCAATAACTACCACATGTAGCCACAAGACTTAGAGTTAATAAAGAGAATTAATGTTTAAGTGAACATGTATGAATGCTCAATGCAAATAAGTGTTAGACTAACACACTAAATGCTTAACTCGATGTGAATATGGAAACCTAACAATCTTTGTTATAAGCTAACCCCTTACAATCACCAAACTTCAAAGACAAAGTAATAAAGATGGTGTCTTGGTAATTAAAGAAGAACAATAAATGAAGTGGAGTGTTGTTCTTACCTACAAAGTGAAGATGCAATGAAGACTCATGCTTGATAATGCCTTAAATGCATATGAATGGGCATGGAGAGTCAAAGTGGTTTCTTAAACCTTTCTCTCTTTAAGAACTCAACAATATCACTCAATATCATAAAATTTGGAGTTCTTGTCAAACAAGAAGAAGTCTTGGACTATATATAGGATTCTCACAAAACTACATCGTTTTGAGAAGAATTGGTTTTTCGTGGTCAACATATCATGGTTGACCAAGACGAAAACCAACCACGAAAAAGGCAGATCAAGAGTTGCCAATATATTGTGGTCCTTCATGACGAAGGCACAACCGTAAAAATCACTGGAGAAAACTTCGCACCGGTTTTTCATGGTTCACCAAAACGAGACCAAGACAGCGAAAACTTCTGGAGAGATTTTCACGTTGTCGTTTTCACGGTTGACCAAGACGATACTTGAACTGTGAAATCCACTAGAAAGATTTTCACGGTTTACCACGACGACACTAGGACCGCAAAATCCACTTGAGGGATTTTCACTATGCTTCAAGATGAGACTTGGACTGTGAAAATCAATGGAATGATTTTTGCGGTTTACCATGACAACACCAAGACCGTGACAATGAGAAGAATAGGCCTTCTCAAGTGATCTAACACACAAATCTATATGATGCATTATGATGCATTATATGCAAGTCTGAAATTGGTGTGTTGCACACTAAAAAGATAATAAAAACACAAATTAATGAATTGTGTGTGTATGTGTGTGTGTGTGTGTGTGTGTGTGTGTGTGTGTGTGTGTGTGTGTGCGCGCACCTAATCTCTTCAAGAGAACAAGTTAAGTGATATACTTTTGAAGCTATTGTTCCTAAAGCTTTGAGATGCCGGGAAGATTATCGATCACAGTCACACTGATGAGCACAAGAAGATCCTAATGTACCCATTACAAAAAAACATCTCAATATGGTTTGTCATAGAAATAATCCAATCACAAAATAGAAAACCTTACAATCTCCCGATTTGGATATTTTGTGACAAAACCACTCCTCACAAAAAAATTAAAAGGAGCTATTGTCAACAATTGTTCTCACTGTATTACAAAGAGATATCTAATGATCTAAATCTTCACTGTCTTCAATCTTTTGAGCAGACCTATGAGAAATAATAGCAACCAACTTTTCAAGACAACAAGTACATATGAGAAGATAAAAAAAAAACAATGCAAAGTATGCATGCTCCCTCTAAATGGGTTATTCCCCCTCTATGTGTAGCTAACCCTCTTAACTACATAAGGACATAAGTATTTATTTGCTCCCCCTAAATCCCAAGACTACTCCTCCTTTTTGCCATGAGATGGGCAAAGGAGTTCCCTAATTCGGGTTGCCTCGGCAAAGAAAGCTACTTAAAAGCTAAGATGCATAATCATATGGATAGACTTTATGCAATTTAAGTTATTGAGAGAGATTCAAGGATATTTTGTTCCAAAAAAAAAAAAAAAAGGGTGTGTGTGTGTGGACCTGTTGCTTGGCATGTAAAACAAGCACTATCAAGCTCATTGAAATTATAAATATATATTGATCGCGTGTGTCTAAACAACCTAGAGGGGGATGGGGATGGGGATGGAGATGGGGTGGGGGGGGTGGGTTGGATGAGTGGGTTGTTAATCGATTATTACCAAGTTTTTCGATTAGTCAAAATTAATCATAATTAACCCATCTCAACAAACAATAAAAATCAAGTAAAAGTGCGGAATATAAAGAACTCTAGATTTTTACGTGAAAACTTTCAACAGGGAAAAACCACGGGCTGGTAAGTGCGCCACACTTAAACCTCGAATCCACTAATTATGATAATTACATTCTAGGTTGACCTCAACCATGCTCGGACTATAACCCACCATCACTGCCCGCGGGCCTGTAAAAGTGGACCTAGTCCAATTGGCGATCCTCGAAGTCACTACTTGTAACAATGTTCACGGCCTAATCTCAGTCTGTAACCCACCACCACTACCTGCAAGCCTGTAATAGCAACTCTAGATCTATTGCTTGTGCACAAAGCAACAAGACTTACTTTTCAATGAAGAGATCATACAACCTATGTGAATATGCAAAGATATCCAAAATTCAATTATAGCTAGGGAACACTAAATGCTTATCTAGGATTTAAATGATGTCAATTAAATCAATCCTAGATATCAAATGCTATATGACAAGGCATAAAGCTTAGCTATATAGAGGATAACCAATCCTAAATACAAGCTATCACAAACAATCCAATATGAACACACATGAGGACTCAATTAGATGCAAAATGATTCTAGCAACCTAATTGTCATAAACAACACATAAACATTCAAACGCTTAACTAGTTGATTAAAAGACAATCTATCAACCTAGTTATCAATAAATCACACTAGAATGTTTATGATTTAGCTTTTAGGCAAAAAAGACCTAATCAATTAAGCTATCAAAATACAAACACAATCATGTTATCAAGACTCATAAATATATGCAATAAATAGAGTCTAGGTATTTAATAATGCAATAAACACCTAATCTAGAGTAAGACGAACATTAAATGATATTCAATGAAGTTCTAACTTACCTAGTCATGAAACCATGAAAACCCATGTTCAAATGATGTTGAATGATGCAAGATGGAGATGAGTTTGGGTTTGGAGAGTTAAAGAACACTTTTTGGATCTTCTCTCTCTAGGGGAACTCTTCCTCTCTCTAAAATATGAATTTTGGAGTCCTCGGTCGACCAAAGGAAGAAGAGAAAGTATATAAAGAAGGGCAAGACGAAACTACATCGTTTTGAGAAATTAACCCTTATTTTCTTCACTATTGCCATTTGTCTTCAGGGTGACACAAATGGCGACAACATAATTTCTTCTATGTCGCCATTTGTCTCAGGGCGACACTTCATGGCAACATCATACCTGATTGATTTTTCAAGAAAAAATCATTCTATCGCCATGGTGACACCATCAAATGGTGACACTAACAAATGGCGACACAATGTGCAAGTGTGCAAAGTGGTGAATCCAATGGAGAAGCCAAGGGCATTCTCCGAAGGCGATCTTCTCGCAAGAAAAGCACACCTAAGTGCAAGCGCATACGTTTCTGAACATACTTAGGGAAACAAATTATACCACACTTAAGACTAATCAAACATGAGGTGCAAATGTGACATTTGAATGCATCCTAATGCCTAACATGTCATGGCATTTCAATAAACAATACTTCATGGCTTTGCATCCTAATGCCTACACATGTCATGACATTTCAATAAACTAGATGCAATCAATAAAACATGCATGAAGAGACATTCATGAACATAAATGCAATTATATAAAACACACAACATACAAGAATAAAAGATATGCATGAGTTGTGTGTATGTGTAACTAGATCTCTTTAAGAGGCAAGTCAAGTGATTACCTTTCACTCTTGCACATGAAGTCACATTGGGAAGACAGAAGCTTGCCAATCACAAAACCTAAGCTACCCATTACACACTAATCCCAATGTGATTTGTCATGAAATAAGCCAATAAAAAATGAGGCACTTACACTCATGCATGAGAATCAATCAAAGAAACACTCAAAAGGATTTCCAATTGAAGTCAAACCAATTTAAACCATTTTGTTATGATTAGAAGATACATATCCAAACATTTGTGTGTAAAGTGATCAAATTTCATCAAATATATATATATATATCAACTTTATTCATTGCAAGACACCTCATTATTTATCAAAATTTGAGGTCTTATATACCAATGCACCGCAACACATCATCAACAACAATTTTCCAATCAATTATACTTTTCTCCTTTACAAACCTAGAATGCATGTATTTTTGTTTTTCATGCATAAGTAATTCTCTTGATGACTTACACTCGATTTCACATAGGAAGACTTTTCCTACATTGGGCGATTGCACTCTAAGTGTTAATATCCCTTTTCAAGAGAGAGCTTAAGAATCCATATCATAAAATTCATGAACATAGAGAACAATTTGAGGTCAACCAAATGTACTATCAAAAAGAACATTCCTAAAAAAGATAGACATACTTAAGCAAACATAGAAAAAACAAGCATTTACATGCTAGGCAACTGTACAGTGTACACGGTAACAAAAAAATATTATTCAGCATTATTTAATGTTATTCACCATGCAACTCAATCAATCACAAAAGAGCATAAAATTAATCAACTTTTTACATATAAGAATCATACAAGCTTGCTCTCTTTTCTTGAGCTCCCCTTATGGGGTCAAACCTTACCACATTAAGGCATGTGACGAATCCCGATAGACCTACTAAATCTTTTAAACCTAGTTGCATATAAGGGTTTGGTAAAAAAGTCCGCTAGTTGATCATTAGTTTCTACATGTTCAAGAATTACAATCTTATCTTCAACTAGCTCTCTAATAAAATGATGACAGATATTTATATGTTTTTGTTAGTTATTATGCTAATTTCTAGAGATTATAGTTTCTATTTTTATTCTCCTTTATTGTCTTTCCTATTTTGTTTCCTAAGTTAATGGGATATGATTCCTCGTATAGTTTTGTACAGATATAGTCCTTGACTGCTTGTATGTATATATATATATGTATGTATATATATATATCAAAGCAATCAAGCATAATTTTACATGGTATCAGATCACTCTCTGAACCCAAGCAAACCCTAATTTCCTTGCTGTTCTTTTAGGCAGCAAAACACCAAACGATTTTTTTTTTGTTCTATTCTACTGCTTTTTCCATCAGTAAACCACCCTAAACCACTCAAAAAATCAGTCATGTCAAACAACTCTAAAGAGGTTGTTTCCAATTCATATTTTTCCAAAACCGATAGCAATGTTGGAGGAGGTTTGGACCAAAACTCGTTACACCCTAACCTACCTATAACTGGTCACAAACTGATTGGTAAGAATTATCTTTAGTAGTCCAAGTCTGTCCTCATTTTCGTTAGCGACAAAAGGAAAAATAACTATTTGATGAGGGTCATTGTCAGACCTGCCACAAAAGATGTTGGTTACTATCAATGGAAAATGGAGAATAATCTTGTAATGTCCTAGTTGCTGAACTCAATGAACAATGATATCAGCAAGAATTTTCTGATGTACGAAATAGCAAAAAAGATATGGGATGCAACCAAGGAGACATTTTCCACTTCCGACAACACAGCATAATTGTTCACGGTTAAAGGAATTTTATATGATCTTCGGCAAGGGGACAACTCTGTCACGCAGTACTTTACAAAACTGACTCGACTATGGTAGCAGGTAGATACCTTTTAAAAAGATACCTTCGTGAATCCTACAGATGAGGCTACACATAAGAAAAGTATCAAGAAGAAAAGGATGTTCAAATTCATTCTCAGACTAAATAGAAATCTCGATGAAGTGAGAGGTAGAATTATGGCAATAAAGCCTATGCCTGCTCTCCGAGAGGCCTTCTCAAAAGTCATTTATGAGGAAAGTCAGAGGAAGGTGATGCTCAGATCTGACAGTAGCAACACCCAAACTGATAGTAGTGTGTTGGCTATTAAGGAAGTCAACCTCCCTCATTTGATAAACCATGAAAGGGTCGCCATTGGTGTGAACACTGCAAGAAACCCGATCATCTCAAAGAGACCTGGTGGAAGTTACATAGGAAACCAGGTGATTGGAAACCCATGGCAAAGAAGGAAAGACATAGAAATATGACCATGACTGGGGGAGAATCATCTGATCAAGCAAAACTGTTTAGTAAAGAACAAATTGGATTCCTCCAACGAATGATAAGTCGGCAACCGTCCTCCACTATAGCAACTGGATCCTTGGTTCACTCAGGTAATTTTCTACTAGCCATGAATGCAAAACAAGTGTTTAGTTAAACCTGGAGAGTTGATTCTGGTGCCTCAGACCATATGACTGGTGATTCTAGTGTAGATAATCTGAATGTTCGTATAACGGATGGAACACTATCGAAGGTGATTGGAATTGGTTCAGTGGTTGTCACTAAGGATTTGGTCCTGAAATCAGTTTTGTTTGTTCTTAAATTAAATTGTAATTTGTTGTCTATAAACAAGCTGACCTAGGAATAGCGATGTACTGTTAATTATTCTTCTTATGCATGTATTTTTCAAGACTCAAATTCGGGAAGGACGATTGGCAATGTTAAAGTCTTATCTGGACTTTACTTTCTCAAGGCAGAATCCTACAAAGCAATTAGATCCAGAAGCATGTGGGGCTAGTTGTAAGGTGTTTTCTAGCTATCAAAGTCTCTTGTCTCGGTCTAGTGATGATAAGTAGGTTATGATCTGGTATTATCGCTTAGGTCACCTGAATTTTTCCTATTTGTCCAAAATGTTTCCCTTATTATTCTGAAATAAAAACCCCAATCTGTTTCAATGTAAAGTGTGCCAATTTGCAAAACATACTCTCAATGTTTATCCTATTTCAACTTATCGAACCTTTAAACCTTTTCCAATGATTCATAGTGTTGTATGGGGACCCTCACAGGTTCCAAATATCGCAAGATCTAGATGGTTTGTTACATTCATAGATTATCACACTAGGATCACTTGGGTATATCCCATGAAAGAAAAATTTGAAGTTACACCTATTTTTTAAAATTTCAAAACTATGATTCAAAATTAATTTAACACATGTATTCAAATTTTAAGAACAGATAACAGGAAAGAATTTTTTAATTCAACTCCCAACAATTATCTTTCTGATAAGGGTATCATTCACCAAAGCATAAGTGTTGATACCCCTCAATAGAATAAAATTGCTGAAAGGAAAAACCGTCACATTTTAGAAATTACTTGATCTTTACTTTTTTCCATTAATATTCCTAATTTTTTTTTTGGGTGATGTAGTTCTTATTACTGTATGATTAAAAGAGTTCCTTCAAGCATTTTAAATTTTTCCATACCTTGTCAAGTTTTTAAAAACGCTTTCCCTCATGTCCGGCTTGTAAATGATATCCCATTAAAGATTTTTGGGTGCATGGTTTTCATCCATGTGTATCCATATCACTGTAGTAAATTGGATCATAAATATGTTAAGGGAATCTTTATTGGATACTCTCCTCTTTAGAAGGGATACATGTGCTACTAACCATAGACTAGAAAATTTTACAATTCAATGGATGTTACATTTTTTTTTTAAAAAAAAAAAAAAAAGCTGTTTTTTTCCAAAACTGATTTGGGGGGTAGGTGGACACAAAATCAAGATAGTAAATATCTGTTTTATGATAAAAATCCTAATCAAATTATTACTTGTCCTAGTCAAATTGGTCCTCTCCATGATAATAGGAATCTCAATATATCCTAGTCAATCTCTCAATCGAAATCAATCTGATCAATCTTCTAAAAATCAGCCACAAGATCTTCAATCCTCTTATGGAAATCAAACCTTAATCAATCCTAGTCTCCCTAGGAATCTATTGTCGGATCTTGTTACCAATTTTTCAAAAAACCAACTGCAAGAAATCAACCCAGACCAGTTTTGAGGATGATTCAAGTCAGCCCTTAGACACTAAAAATCAGTCCAATCAACCTACTAGTCAGCAGCCTCTAGAAAGTTAAATAGAGTTTAGTTAGCTTGCTAATCCACCTCACATGCAAAAAGACTTGATTGTTTATAACAGAAGAGGAAATATGCGAGAAACAAGTAATCAGACATATTTTAGCTCTATCTAGAGTCTGAACCAAATTCTATAGTCCTAAAAACTAATTCGTATGGAAAAAAAAAAATAGTATCAGTCCTGGTCTTCCTAGGAATCTATTATCGAATCTTGTTACCAATTTTCCAAAAAACTAACTGCTAGAAATTAGCCCAGACCAGTTTTGAGGATGATTCAAATCAGCCCTTAGACACTAAAAATCAGTCTAGTCAACCTATTATTAAGCAGCCTCTAAAAAGTCAAATAGAGTTTAATTAGCTTGCTAATCCACCTCACATGCAAAAATGCTTGATTGTCTATACCAAAAGAGGAAATATGCGAGAAACAAGAAATCAGACAGATTTTAGCTTTATCCAGGAGTTTGAACCGAATTCTATAGTCTCATAAACTAACTCATATGAAACAAAAAAAGAAACAGTACTATAAGGAGTTCATGATCAGCCTATTGTCATGAGAAAATGATATTGAGAATGCAAGGATTGTCTGTTGTATCCCTTACGCAATTATGTTTCATATGAAGAACTCTTACCTTAATTCTAGGTATTTGTTACCAGACTTGCTGATATTCCAATTCTAAATAATATTCGGGAGGCTCTAAAAAGCCCTAAATGGAAGAAAGTAGTTATGATTGATGTTCAAACATTAGAGAAGAATGGGATCTGAAAACTAATGGATTTGCCAAAAGGAAAGAATTATGTAGGATGCAAGTGGGTATTTACATTCAAAACATAAGTTGATGGAAGTGTTGAAAGATTCAAGGTAAGGTTGGTGGCAAAAGGGTTCAAATAGTCATTCGGAATTGACTATCATGAGACTTTCGCATCTATGACAAAATTGAACAATATTCAAGTTTTATTATCTCTTGTTGCCAATCTCGACTGATCATTGCATCAGCTGGGCATAAAAAATGCTTTCCTGAATGTGGATTTAACAAAAGAGGTCTATATGAAGGTACCACCAGGGCTAGAAACAACTTCTACTGTTAATAAAGTATGCAAACTCAAGAAATCACTATATGGCCCCAAACAGTCCCCTAAGGCCTAGTTTGAAAGATTCACTTACGTGCTGAAGAAACATGGGTATTTCCAAAGTCAATCGGATCACACCATGTTCATCAAATACTCTCAGAAAGGGCAACGAACAATTTTGATCGTCTATGTATACGATATCATCTTAACATGATATTTTCTTGATAAAGTACCAAGAATAAAGGTCTAGTTAGCTTAGGAATTCGAAATTGAGGACCTGGAACATCTTAGGCACTTTCATGGTATAGAGATGACTCGGTCAAAAAATGGTATTATGATTTCACAACAAAAATATGTGTTATATGAAACAGGAATGCTCGACTATAAGCCGGTTGAAACAACCATGAAACTTGGAGCTGACATTGGGAATGCACTGGTAGACAAAGGAAAATACCAACGGCTTGTGGGAAAGCTCATTTAACTCTCACACACTAGGCCAGACATCGCTTTTCCAGTAAGTGTAATAAGTCAATTCATGAACAATCCTACTGAGGAACACATGACAGATGTACATAGAATACTACGGTACCTAAAATTCACACTTGAAAAGTGACTGTTTTTCACGAAAGCAGCAAACAGGGAAGTTAACTCTATACTCAAATGTTGACTGGGTAGGATCTATCACAAATATGAGGTCTACATTTAGGTATTGTATGGTTGTTTGGGGGAATTTAATCACATGGTGAAGCAAAAATCAATCGGTTGTGGCTAGGGGCAATGTTGAAGCAAAATTTCATGTTATGGCACATGGAATATGTGAATGACTTTGGATCAAAAGAGTTCTGACCCCTTAGGGTGCTTATGGAAAATCCTATAAGCATGTTCTGTGATAATCAAGCTACAATAAGCATTGCTAAGAATCTGGTTCATCATGATCGAACCAAACACATCAAGATAGACAAACATTTTATTAAAGAGAAGTTGGAAGCTAAAATTCTAAAATTGTCCTACATTCAAACTGACCAGCAAGTAGTAGACATATTAACTAAAGCACTACCTCGAAACAGATTCGAATAGTTAAGTGTCAAGCTAGGATTGATTAACATCTACAACCCAATTTGAGAGGGGGAAGGGTGGCGGTGTTAGTTATTATACTGATTTCTAGAGATTATAGTTTCTATTTTTAATCTCCTTTATTGTCTTTCCTATTTTGTTTCCTAGGTTAGTGGGATTTGATTCCTTGTATAGTTTTGTATAGTTGTAGTCCTTGACTGCTTATATATATATACAAATCAATAAAATCAACACAACCAAACCTAATTTTACAGTTTTGTCCTAGAGTGCTACACAGGATTCTTGGAAATATTAATTGCACTCTTATTATCACGAGTTGGTGTCAAATGAGTACCATATCTCGTAATTTGAGGTCCTATTCACAAATCGAATGATTTATTTCACAGCTGAGAGATGGGAGTCCTTGGGATATGCTTAGTACCTAGCACACACACTCACAGTAAAAGCTATATCGGGTCTACTTATGGTTAAGTAATGCAAGTTAACAATCATGACACGATACAAATTTTGTTCAACACTTTTACCACCAGCATCATTGCTTAGCTTCAAAGTTGTGATCATGAATGTGTCACAATATTTGGCATTTTTAAGGCTAAACTTCTTCATTAAGTTCTTTGTATATTTAGCTTGAGATATAAAAATCTCATCATACATTTACTAAATTTGCAAACCTAGGAAGTAAGTCAATTCCCTCATCAAGCTCATCTCAAATTCATTAGACATAACGTCTACAAATTGTTTGACCTTAAAGCCATTGGTGGAACAAGACACAATATCATCAACATAAATTTAAGCTATAAAAAGCTCATCTTTGTCACTTTTGATGAAAAGTGCTCAAACTAAGTCCTCGGTGCTTGGTTTCACCTCAACCCCAATAATATTTTTAGATTAATATTTTTAGATAAGGTCATAGATATATCGGACCAACTAAACTAGTACCTTAGTAGAACTCTCTTCATTGTCCCATCCCAACCCTAATAAGCTCAATCTACTAGCAGCTCAAGTTCTATCTTCCGTTTTTTTTTTCTCTTGTTAAAAATAATAATAATAAAAGGAAAAAAATATAAAAAATAAACCAGCTGTTCATAGTCTCCCTATCAGCACTCTTTGTAATGGGTATTCTTCTAATTTGTAATCTTTGCTGAAAGATCTGAACCCCATTGAACACCGACTTGGATGATTGGCGCCATTATCCATATGATCCAATCATTTTACCTTTTAATTTTTCTCCATGTACTTCCACAACCATCGAGCTTCACAAATCATCTAATATGAGTCAGGTATTTCCTGTCAAATGTTTGACTTTATTGAACTCTAGTATTAATTTAATTCCAGCCCTAATCATCCAACTTCTGCAAAAAAAAAAAAAAAAAAATTGTTTCTTTAACTAAATTTTTTTTTATTGAAATAATATTCGCTCTATTTCATTATCAGACACTCTATTTCACTATCAGAAAATGCAATTGAATTGCATGGAAGTATGTAACAGTAGGCATACATCTGAGTGCATCTAGAGGTGGAGGTGCAACATAATAAAAATTAGCAGCTCCAAGAAACTCAATGGGGGCAGTGTTCTAGTAAACGCTAGGCGCTAGTCGGGCAGTGGACCAGCGCCTAGGCGGATTTCTAAGCGGTTAAATTTTTTTTTTTAATTTTTTTTTTTTGTACTTATAAAATCAATAATAAAACTCATATTATGATGAAACTCAAATAAAATCATCAATATAAATTCCCTTATTGTTTGTATATCTTGTACCTGTTTAATATAGTTTTACTTTTTGTTGTATATTTTAGATATTTGCATTGTAAGAATGTGTCTTTTGTTATTGGACAAATGTGCTTTTTAAAAGTAAAAAAATCTTCTTCTCTCTCTTTCACGCCTTCAGCCTTCTTCTCTCTCTCTCTTTCACGCTAGATTTTCTTCCACCATTTTCTCTCATTTAAGCTTTCTCACTCCTCCATTAAAGCTTGTTTTTGAGTTATTTTTCATTAAATCTTGGTGTGTTTTGTTTGTCAACGGCACTTGAATCTAATTTGTGTGTTGATTTTGCTCATATGGGTCCGTTTAAACATAAATTGATTTCAGCCTATCAAGAAATTGATTTGAGACAGAGAAAGTGAGAGACAGCGATAGAGAGAGAAGTAGATAATAGGATTTTGAAACAGAGAAACTGGATCTAATTCTCCACATGATTCTTCAGGCCTTATATACTACCATATTTATTCTCTGGTTCTCCTTTTCTTATTTTTTTTCTTTCAAAGTCCTCTTTTAGAGAAGCAAACGCTTTGTTTGTTTAAAAAAAATGGTCTATGTTAAGTCAATGGCTTTGACTCCGCTTGACTCCGGCTAGACCCAATTAATCGATCTGAATTGAACTAGGTGGTCAAGTTTTGAGCATTAACCATTAACCGTTGACTTTTCATTGATAAATTTTTTTCAATATTTTTGGCCAACTCTGGACGGTCAATCGCCACACAGCGTCTAGGCGGTCACCCAAACCGTTTTTTCAAACACTGAATAAGGGTTCACAAAAAGAGCAGGTGAGATAAACAGTGTAGAAGCATGTGGTGGTGGATGAAAACCTTCCACGGTGATAGTGTGTGTCGCCATTGTGATTCAAATATGAATTATTATGTTTAGAATGATCATTAACACCATGAGATTGTGACACAAACCCATTAAAAGATATGCTGGTAGCATTGCTTCTTGAAAATATTGGGCATGTCAATTCTGTATGGTTTGGTGTTGTCGTTGAGTTAGAGTTTCTATCATTGCTAACTTGCACCAGTGGTGGTGTTGATGATGATTCAGCAAAACCTTTCAACGAATCCAAACAAGACTTCATTGAAGAACCACCTCTGTGAGCCCCTATCAGTGACCCAGCCTCCGCCGCAGCAACTCCAGCCCTAGCCCCATTAAACGACTTGTTCCACATCGGCCTCTTGCCCATATTACCACTCAAGTACTCCACACCGTCTTATATTATCATTGGCGATGTTTTTGTTATCATTAGAGAGCCATGTCATCATCAGAGTCATTTTCCTTCTTAGCAACTTTAAAAGCTATCTCTTTTTTCTTTTTGGTTGGAGTAGGAAACTTTCTTGACTTATAGGCTTAAAGCTTGCCAATGAGTTGGTTCACCTTCGGGTTGTCCAAATCACTATTTTCTTCGATGGCAGTGACTTTCGTCTCAAACCTATCGGGAAAAGATCTTAAGATCTTTTGCATAATTCTTGATTCTGTGTAGGGGTATCCAATTTGGTAACTCTAGTTGATAATGCCCATGAGCTTGATTTGAAAGTCATTGAATGACTCATGCTCATCCATCTGTATGGTCTCAAATTGAGTCTAGAAAACTTGAAGCTTTGACTTCTTCACAGTTTGAGTACCTTCATAAGTAGTTTAAAGGATCTCCAAAGCTTCATGAGCATTCCTTGTAGTTTGGATGAGCTTGTATTGATTGTCATCCATAGCACAGAATAAGGCATGCATTGCCTTTGAATTCCACAAAGCCTCATCAAATTCTTGAGGATTCCATTTAGACTTAGGTTTAAACATGGTGGTTCCATCTTGTGCTACCATTGTAGGCTTAGTATACCCATCTTCTACAGCTATCCACACATGCGCGTCAGTCGCCTAAAGGAAGAACTCCATTATTGCTTTCCAAAATGCATAGTTGTCACCGATGAGTAATGGTGCCTTGAATTCGAAGCTCCCTCTCTATACATCCCGCTCCCATTCATAATGTTTGATGAAATACAATATGCAAGACACAAAGAAGAGAGAATCAACCTAAGTATGTATAGGAACCCGCTTTAATACGAATTGAAAATAACCTAAAGTGTGTATAAACAACCTAAAGTGTGTCTAAACAACCTAGAGGTATGGTGAATGGGTTGCTAATCGATTATGTTACAAAATTTTTGATTAGTCAATATTAAACACAAAACCCAACACAAATAACAATAAAAATCAAGCAAAAATACGAAAAATAAATAACACTTAATTTTTGCGTGGAAAACCTCCAACCGAGAAAAATCCACGAGACTAGCCTAGCTAACCACTTAGTTAAAGAAAATCTACTAAATAATAGTTTCATTATATCCTAAGTTGACATCCTTGTCAATCTTTTTAATGATCGTAATTTAAACCTATCTACTTGCAGGCCTTTTTTTAGTGACTCTTGACACTTGCTTGCTAACTAATACCTTTGGTTGCAAGACTTCTTTTTGCTTGTACAACTATCACATGTATCCACAAGACTTGAACTCAATGAAGAGAATTAATGTCTAAGTAAACATGTATGCATGCTTAATGCAAATAAGTGCTAGACTAACACTAAATGCTTAACTAGATGTGAATATGGAAACCCTACAATCCTAGTTATAATCCAACCCCTTGCAATCACCAAACTTCAAAGACAAAGCAATAAAGATGATGTCTTGGTAATTAAAGAAGAACAATAAATGAAGTAGAGTGTTGTTCTTACCTACCAAGTGAAGATGCAATGAAGACCCATGCTTGATGATGCCTTAAATGCACAAGAATGAGGATGAAGAGTCAAAAGTGGTTTCTTAAACCTTTCTCTCTCTAAGAACTCAACAATATCAGAAAATTCTGAGTTCTTGTCAAACAAGAATAAATCTTTGACTATATATAGGATTATCACAAAACTACATCGTTTTGAGAAGAATTGGTTTTTCACGGTTAACATATCGTGGTTGACCAAGACGAAAACCAATTGTGAAAAAGGAAGATCAAGAGTCATCGATATATCGTAGTCTTTTTTTGTGGTCCTTCATGATGAAGGCACGACCGCAAAAATCATTAGAGAAAAATTTGCACTAGTTTTTCTTTGTTTATAAGGACGAAACCAAGACAACGAAAACCTTTGGAGATTTTTTTCGCAATTGACCAAGACAACACTTGAGCCACGAAATTCACTGGAAAGATTTTCACGGTTCACCACAACAACACTAGGACCGTGAAATCCACTTGAGGGATTCTTGCGGTGACTTTTTCTTGGTGCTCCAAGGCGAGACTTGGACCATGAAAATCACTAGAATGATTTTCGTTGTTCATTACGACGACACCAAGACCACGACAATGAGAAAAAGAGGCCTCCTTAAATGATCTAATACACTAATCTATACGCATTATGTGCAAGTGTGAAATTGGTGTAATGTACACTAAAAAGATGATAAAAACACAAATGAATGAATTATGTGTGTGTACATAATCTCTTCAAGAGAACAAGTCGAGTGATATACCTTTAAAGCTCTTGTTCCTAAAGCTTTGAGATGCCGGAAAGATTGTCGATCATGATCACACTGTTGAGCACAAGAAGATCCTAATCTACCCATTATAAAAATATCTCAATGTGGTTTGTCATAGAAATAAGCCGATCACAAATGGAGAACCTTACAGGAGAGATTTGTTCTGTTCGTTGGAGCAATGAGTCCCTTCAATGCGGTGCCATAATGAGTGTGATTTTGTGGATAAGGGGATGTGCGTGATTGGTTTTTATGGTAATAAGTTTTTGAAATTGAAATAGATTTGGATTTATGTTTAAATTAAGTAGGGGTTAAGCCATTGTTGGAGATTTTGAATTGATTTGTGTGTGGTTAGAGGAAATTTGTGTTTGAATTGGTTAGTTTTGAGTGGAGAATTCTCTTCATTTTTTTTAATAAATTAAAATTATATTTGAAAAAAAATAATAAAATATCAAGTAAAATATCTCATTAAGGGTATTTTTGATATTTTATATCAAAAATTGGTCAACGGTTATGTTTAACGGAAATCAAATGACAACAGGGGAGGTTTATGCAATTTTAAGTAAAAGGTTTATCTAGCTGCAGTTAGATCTAAACTTGGGGAAGGTTTGTGCAATTTGACCCTTAAAAAGAAAAAGAAAAAGAAAAAAGAAAAAAGAAAAAGAAAAAAACCGTGTTTTCTGGATGGGTAACAATATTACAATCAGTAATGCTACACATCCCACCTAAAATCCCACATTTTTCATCCTCACTACATGTGGCATGTGAGGTGTCAAATTTTGAGTGGATACATGGGGTAGGTGAGATAAATCATCATTAATGTGTATCCACTCACAATTTGACACCTCACATGCCACATGTAGTGGGATGAAAAAGGTGGGAATTTAGGTGGGATGTTTAGCATTATTGTATTACAATAGGCGTGACACTCATTTTTTTAAGGGAAATATTTTGGGTGCAGCGGGATGCATCATACAATTCGGCCATGTGGCAAAGTTTGTAACGTGGCGCGATTACAAGGGAGGTGCATTAATATTCGGCTACACCCAAGTTTCTCTCCATTTTAAGGACAGACAGATGTCAACATTATAGTTTGACCACACCACGACCTAGATTGAAGTTGAATTATGTGCATGCCTTTTTTGCTTGACCAAAGTACCCTCACTCTACCTAAATGATTTCCACGCTGTCCCATCTTCCCTTCCCTGCTCTGATTTCTGATTTTCTTCCACTTCAAGTGCCACTCTACTCTACGACCAGCAGCTACTAGAACCAGTACTCGTTTCCTATATTTGCTAATAAAATGTTCTCCTTTTCTAGCTCTGTTGCTTGGCTTCATAGTTGATTTAAGAAGGAAAAGCTAAAAATAAAATGGGTATGGGAACGAGCACTTTTGTTATCAGATGGATCAACTTTCTCACCATGGTAAAATTTCCGTTCCATTTCGCTTGGCAAATCATCCTTTTCTTGCATTTCTTAATATTCTCTCTCTATTTTGTCAATTGGGTTCTAAGGGATTTTCTTATGTTTCTGGGTCAAAAGAGTCTTGCTTCACAATGTTTCCAATTATTCTTTATTGGAGCTTTCTCTTTTTAATTGTTTATCTGTATATTGTTAGTATTTTAAATATCAGTGTACATTTTGCTTTGACAATGATATATACTGTGGATTTGTTGTATCTTGTGGTGGAATTTGAATTTTACTGAAATAGAATGGAAAAAAGAAAAGAGGAAGAAGAGGGATCGAGTTGTCTTGAATTTGTGTTCCCATGATTTTATGCTTATTGTTTATATCTATAATGTGCAGCTTTTAGCGATAACTGTTATCATTTTTGGGGTGTGGATGAGCACTCATCATGACAGCTGTCGAAGGACCCTAACCCTCCCGGTCTTAGGCCTTGGTGCTTTCATCTTCGTAATGTAAGGTTTCAGTTTGAAGTTTTGATTTGTTTTTCTGTAACATTGTATATTTTGTTACATGTGCATTTCTTTCCTTTGATTTTAGATCTATAATTGGGTTCTTGGGCGCATTGAAGAGGAACTCCATACTGTTGTGGATTGTATCCTTACCAGGCAAATGATATTTTTACATTCAAGTTATCTGGATTTTTATTTTTCAGTGGAAAGCAATTTCTTGACCGTTTCACTTGCAGTATCTAATCTTATTGTGCATCATTTTGGTGGCAATTCTAGTATTCACGGTATTGGCGTAAGTATTTCTTGTGCTAGCATTGAAGTTGATTTTTATTTAAGATTTTGTCATGATATGCAACCTTGGAAATATTCGTGTTTTAATTTACACCAAATTTGCTTCGAACTAATGTTCTTTTGTTATTCTGAACCTAGCTTCCATCATTCCATATGAATCTAAATTTTACAATTTGCAACAATTTCTAAATACCAATATGCCTTGCGGTGTCGTGTTATGCTGCTTGTTTTTTTCCAACTTCAAGGTTGGTTTGTTGTATTAAAATGCAGTAAGAAATAATTTGCTTCTTGATTAGCTAATACTTGGTCATGGTTTCAAATGATTAGTTCATAAGGGCTCCTTTTTCTTCATGAAATTGTTTACTTTCGGCCTTATGGACAAGTGGTTGCTTGTTAGATCTTCATAATGCTTGTGAAAAGTTGGTGCCTTTGTTTAAAGTTAGCTGTGAAGGGTAAATTGCCATATTTTTAAAGTCAAATTCACCTAAGTATCACTATAGTGCAGTTGGAAAAAATAGGACTGGGGACATTAAGGTGAAGAAAGGATATAGAATTGTGTGGTTAAACTTGTTTCAATTGGAACGAGGGTTACCAAAAAAAAGATAATTTGTGAAGTTTTTGAGAGGCAAGTTTTTTCCAAACTTTCAATGACTAGAAAAAAAGTATGGTTCATTAGACTATATGCTAAAAGTGCCACATATCCTTGAGGTATCTTTTATATGTTTACACTATCCCTGTCAGTAGCAAGATAATTAGTGATCACTGATTGTCAAGGAGTATTCTACTTAGATGTGCCTAAAGAGAGTAGGTTGTATCACCTCAGAGTTTCCTTTGTCTTTAAAATATTTTTGTGATTATATGTTTGAGTATGGACAGACTTCTAGGTCACTACTGGTTTTAGTGTGTTGCAAGAATTCATCATATAGTAAATGTGAGTGGTAATGGCAATAAGTAAGCTTTTTTCTCCAGGGTTTTAGTTCTTTTTATCTGGAATGCAATCAATGAAAAATGAGAAGAAATGAGGAAACCTTCTATTTGTCAAAACTTTTCAAGTTAATCTTAACTGAATCATTAATTAGGCACTGCTTGTTTATTGTGTTAATTTGAGTCAATTTGAATGTTTCACACACATTCACGGTTAACAAGTAATTCTCTACCATTTATTGCAGGTTTATCATAACTAATAATGCATCAGGTCACAATGTTGCTGGTTTGAGGTAAGAAACATTGGATTCATTCAAAGCAAAGTTGTTATTCCCATCTTTTATTTTATTTTATTTTATTTTATTTATTTATTTATTTATTTTTGCTTTTGGGTATGAAAACCAGAAAACCTGATTCATAAATAGTTTTGCACTTCATATTTGATAGAAAAAGAGCTATATAAACTGATATTGGTATTATAAGGAGTAATATCATCTTACTGGTTAGGTACAAGGAGTATGAACTTAAAGATTATAGTCCATGGTTTCTAAAACGGGTAAGGGTTTCTTTCTCTTATTTATAATGTATAGTACCTAGAGCACAGAGTTGGAACTTTATTATGCCATTTGTGCCTATCTCATTCCCTTCCCCATCCACCCTAAGAGGCCAAGGTTTGTTAAACTGTTATTTTTAGAACTTGTCTTCTTGTTTCAGCTAAACAATACGCATAACTGGAAGCGCTTAAAGAGCTGTCTTGTAAAATCCGAGGACTGCAACAATCTCTCAAAAAGATACAAGGTTTATTTCAACTTCAATCTCTAAGTTGTCATCTATCTCTGCTACATCAGCTGTAATTTTCTCTTGTTGATTGCAGACTCTTAAACAGTACAAGTCAGTAAAACTGACCCCCATTGAAGCTGGTTGCTGTCGACCGCCATCAGAGTAGGCGTCTTCATTCTCTACTACTTTTTATTTTTTAATCAATAGAGTAAAGTGTTTTTTCATATATTTAACATCATTGATCAAATTCCTAGTTTTACTCTTGTTATTTATCTTAGTATAATTGAAAAACCTAAATTCCCTGCTATAAATATACACATTTTTTTCCCTTGTACTTTTCAGTATAATATATATGATGTAAAATAAGGTAGATCCAATTTGTATCAGACAGCTGTTTGTATTTTCTGTTAATACTGTGTTATCATTGATGATAATGAATACCTCGGATTACTTATATTGTTATTTTTTTCGGGATTTGACTTCATCTGTAGATGCGGTTACCCTGCTGTCAATGCTTCATACTATGACTTGAGCTTTCATCCCATTAGTTCCAACAAGGACTGCAAACATTACAAAAATTCACGGGCTGTCAAGTGCTACAATTGTGATTCCTGCAAGTAAATATCATATTTTCATCTCTTTTTTTTTTTCTTGTCATTTTGTGTCTCCTCTATTTTATTTTATTTTTATTTAAAATGCTTGTGTCTCCTCTATTATATAAATATTCTCAATGCCGTTTTCTTTTCTTCAATCTTTATGTAGGGCTGGAGTTGCACAATACATGAAGACTGAGTGGAGAGTGGTGGCAATTTTTAATTTGGTTTTGTTTGTTGTGTTGGTAAGAAACTAATCACCGATTTGTGACAGTCCTCGAATGTTTTAAAGGAAAATCATAAAAAATTGAACTGGCATCAATTATTTCTTAAGAACGGCCATATAATTTATTGCCAGAGATGGACAGACTTCAATACTCTGCTACAATATTATTGAACTTCGATTAACATCATATAATATTTACAATGACCTGTTGCTGCTGGCTTTTATTTTATTTTATAATTTGGTAATCAGTGTTTATTTGGTCTGATTTCTCTTTCTTGTCCTATTTCCCCAGTCAATGATATACTTTGTGGGATGCTGTGCGAGGCGAAATGCTGCTAGAAGCGGAAGCCGCCCAAAATTTTGAAAATGCCCCAGCCTTGTTGGAGAAAGTAGTAATTAATCATTGTTCCTGATGATCTCCTGTTTCATTTGTGTGGTTTTATGATTTCATCTTTTTATTAATCAATTCATACAAAACAGAGAGATGAGGTAGCAATATTCTTTGGTGTCATGAATGGAAACTTTGTGGTTAGTGGTAGTGGCCATCTGAAATAACCTTGAAACTACATTAGCAATATGTGTAATTACAAAACCTTCTTTAGCTGTCAAGTTTCAAGTATTAGAGGTCATGTTGGTTTTGACCAATCCATGGTGGATAGTTTATTTATTTAATTATTTAGAATTATTACAATTTGTCTATGTCCTTTAATTACCATTAGCCATCCATAGAAGGAACTCATGTTCACAATTCTAGCTGACTGGGACAGTTTAGTGTAAGAATGTCACTGTTTTGGTTCCATGGTAATTTATCTGTTAGACATAATGTTATTTTTATGCCCTTGAAGCATGTGTTTATTTCACATGTTTGAGCATATGTTATACAAAGAGCTGTGTGTGATTTATGTATTAGCATGAGATGCTAATTCATAAAAGATATAAGTCATAAATTATTTATAAATAAAAAAACTTCACATTTATTTATGAAATTGGCGTTTTATAATGATAAAATTATGTAGTGAGTGATTTATCTTGGTCACCGAAGTGGAGACTTCGAGTTGAGAAAGCTAGTGTATATTCGATATACAATGAATAAGACTGATATAAGTTGTGATCTATTATAACCAATATCACTTGATCATGGCTTATGTAAGTGATCTCAATCTTGGGCAAAATAATGGACGTACATTCATAGATTATTTCTTTTGAGTTATCATGGGGTGAGACCTATTGTATATGGTCAAAACCTCGATGACTTGGAGATTTAAATTTATGGATTGTAGGAACATATATTTGTAATATAGAGTCTATATTTTGGTGCTCACCTAAGCGTTCTGCAGGACATGATCATTTAAATCAGTGGTCGCAGTTTATTAAATAAATTGTTTATTGAATAATAATATTTATTTGTAAATTTTATTTACAAATATAGATGTACTGAAAATGATCCTTAGAGCATTCAGTGACTTAGGGATAAGTAAGTAATTAAAAGGCGTGACAATGATTTTGGGCCTAGTTTAATTATGAGAATCGGATAGAGGATTAATTTTGTGGTTATTTTTGGTTTAAGACCAAGCCCAATTCTAATTTTATATAGTTTTAATTAAAATGAGCTTTACATGATAACACGGATTACTAGTGCAACTTTGGACTTTTAGTGGAATAGCCCAAAGTTAATTTAAAAACACTAGTGGGTCGTGATATGATTTGGACTGGTTTTTTAAATTGGAGCTAGGAAGCCCATGGGTCTGTCAGTCCCTCTGCTAACTTAATTAAAATCATAGTAGAGCTCTAAAATCATAGTAAGAGTCTGTTTGGGAGAGTTTTTCAAATAGATTTTTTTACAGTAGATCTTTTTGAAGTAGAGCTTTTACAAGTAGAGCTTTCAGGGAGTACATGCTAGTCGTTTGGTTGTCAATTAAAAAAACTCTTTTTAACTGTAGATCATTTGGTGAAAGAAAATTTAAAACCTCTTTTAAAGGATAGAATTACTGAAAAGGATATATAAAAGAATTTAACACTTCACCAAACAAATATAATATTATGAGAACATATCATTTTTTTTTTTTTTAATGTTTTTGAAAAAAAAAAAATTGTATTATAAAATAAATTGAAACTCCAAATAGAAAAAGATACATAAGAGTTGAAGAATATAAATTTTTAGTTTTTTATTTTTAGCACAATTTATTTTTTAATACCAAAGAAAAGTATTGAAAAAGAGCAATGAGCAAACAAAGCAATATATTAGTTGCAAACGAAGAAATTCGAGTTGGACTCATAGGTGGAACAATAATGAGAGTTTGAGTTTTCATAGTTGCAAAATTGTTCAAAAAATTCCAAATGAACAGAGAACATTAGTTGCTTGAGAATGAATACAATTTAGAAAGAATTATTTTTCTGGAATTCTCTCTACTTATTGTTTCTCTATAATGAATTATTTATAATGATTATCGAATTGGAGAAATAACATAAATTCAGAATTTAGAAAGATGTAACATAAATAAATTTTACTAAAGAATTTTTTTTTTTTTTTTTTTTTTTTTTTTGAAAGGAGAGATCTTGAAACTTACAGGTTAATGATGAATCTTCAATAGTTTGAAATGAAACAGAAGTCAAAGTGAAACGTTATTGTTGAGAAGTAGTGTTTAACGTGTAAAAAAGAAATATTTGATTAGGGTTTTAAAAAGATAATGTGTAATTAATAAAATATAATAGGGTTATATTAGACATTTAATGTTTTTAAAAAAAGCTCAAAAAGGTTTACTTGGAAAAGCCTAAAATTTGAGTTTCTCCAAGTAGACGTAAAACAACTTTTTTAATCGTCGAAAGCTCTACTGGAGTGTCAACCAAACGACATGAACAAAATTGAAAAGACATTTTTTTAATTAAATAAGTTTTTTTAGCCGATAGACAAACTCTCCCAAACGGTCACTAAGGCTCCATATACTTTTTCTATATGTAGATATTAAAGAACATACATCGGGGTTAGAGAGAAAAAAAAAGACTAAGGAGTCGTTTGTATTTTTCCACTTAAAACTTAATGGGTCTGAATCATAATTATTAAGTTATTCTGCTTGTTTTTTTAAGTGATCAAACAACTTAAAAATACCAAAAAAACAACTTAAAATAAAAAGTAAAAAAATCATGACTTTTTACTTAATTGCAAATCACTGAATTGCATTAAATGCAATCCAAAATCTTTTTTTTCCTATACTATCTCCTATATATAATATATTTCCAATTTCATCATAATTATATATGGTATAGAAATCTTTATTTTAATATACTGCTTATTTTAAATAGCTTTAAAAATAAAAAAGAATCTTAATCACTTTTCATATTGGTGTTTAATATCAATACTATATTATGATATTAGAGTGATGTATTTATAAATTATTTTTTAGAGAGTTTTGTGTGAGTTTTTTTATTACCCCTTTTATTTTTTGAAAAAAAAAAAAAAAAAACATTTTCTTTTCTTAGTAAAAATGAAGTTTGCTTGTAATCAAAGAAGAAGATCATGATCATATGTATTCATATATAATTATTATTATTGGATTTTTTTTATTCCATATTATATATATAATTGTTTAATATGGGTATAAATGTAAAATTACTTACATTCAGAAAATTTTACTTTAAAAAAATAAACGTGTTGACAATATATTTGTTGGAAACAGACAATCAATCAATATATAAAAAATAGCAGAACCAAAAAAAAAATAAAAAAATTATAGAACAAGAAGAATGTGATGTTAATGAATATATATATATATATATAGAATATTTGCAAAATGTTTATATATAAAAAATTAATTAATAAACTGACTTGGTAATCTGGAGATAGAGGCTTGCTGTGACTTGCAATGTCCTCAGACATAATTTCTCCTCTTCCGATGCTTGAAGGACGAATGGAGACTGCCCCTAGGATTCAACTATCTATCTTCTGTGTTGAAGCACTCAACCCAGAAGTCTGGGAAACTACAATGTTTTTTTTTTTTTTTTTTCCTCTCAAATTTTGGAAGACAGATAGATAAAAAAGAAAGTTAGTAAGTAAGTAAGTTTCAAAGTAACTTGTTTTGAATTAAAGACATGAGATGTCTATTTAGAACAAATTCAACTTTTGAAAGAAAGTAAGGTTTATTGAAAAAAAGAGTTACAACTCTTCCTGACAAATTTGAATTTTGAATTTTAAAAAATTATTTTTTAAAAAACAAAAATAGATGTCCTTTGGGCCAAGGCCCTCTAAGGCCCAGGCACCACCCGAAGGCATCCCGAGCCCAAGAGCCCATAGTCCATGTATCATCTATTTGTGGGAGCTCCAACAAGCCTAGGCCCAAATCCAAGCGTGTTGGCCATTCGATTTGTAGTAATCTCATAATCACTTATATGTAAGAAAAAGACTTTGTTTTTTATCGACGTGGGATTGCTGGTTTAAATCAAACCATTTCAACAATACCCCACATTTTATTAAAAAAAAAAAATCAAGACCACATTTAAAAACTGGAATAATCGATTCTTTGAGAGAAATTGAGGTGTCAGGTTTCAGGAAAAGTGTCTCATTGACTTGAACTTACCCTGGTGAGATCATATCGGATCTACTTCATGACGCAGTGGAATTAATAACCTTGAACTGTTCACTTTGATAGTAAATCAAGACAATAAGTCTCACACACAACACAACTTTAAATACTGTAGTTTATACGTTTGTGTTCTTTTTGGTTCTGAACATATCCTAGTATTCATGATAGCTTTAGAGAATTTAGTCTTTTATTCATTCTCATAAATGCGACCCCACATTTACTATCATATAGGTGATATTTAAGATATATAATATTATAATATCAATGTCATTAAATGCAAAGCATACCCTATACTTCCTTTTATAACATTGAGTATAATGTATGTTATTTTTATTTGAGTTTTATCAAGCTAGTTTGCCTATTGAACCTAGACCATGGGATCTCCAATCTACTAGGTTAGGTTTCCGCCTGATTTGACTCATTCAATTGGCTTTAAACTCATTCCCCTCGATGTCAACTTTATTTGCTCTCTTGGTAGGCCTTTTGTCAAAGAATCTGTAATATTTTCCTTTGACTTCACATATTGAATAGAAATAATTCCATTTGAGAGCAATTGTCTGATGGTATTGTGTCTACGCCTAATATGCCTTGACTTGTCATTGTATACAGTATTTTTGGCTCTAGCTTGAGCAGCCATATTATCACATAGTATACATATTGTTGTCACAGGCTTAGGCCATACTGGAATGTCCTCCAAAAAATTTCATAACTATTTTGCTTCTTCAGCAGCCTTATCTAGCGCTATGAATTCTGATTCCATTGTTGATCATGCTATACACGTCTGCTTGGAGGATTTCCATGAAACTGTAGCTCCACCTAATGTAAATACATATCGATTGGTTGATTTGGTTTCTGTGCTGTCAGAAATCCAATTTGCATCACTATAGCCTTCTAAAACTGGTGGATAGTTAGTATACACCAATCCATAGTTTAAAGTATATTTTAAATACCTTAATACTCTGATCAATGCTATCCAATGATCACGTCCAGGATTGCTTGTATATCTACTAAGCCTACTTACTGAATAAACAAGATCTAGTCTAGTAGAATTCATCAAATACAATAAATTGCCAATTATTTGAGAATACTCCAATTGAGAAATTGCACCTTCTGTATTTTTCTTTAAATTGCAATTTACATCAAATGGGGTCACAGCAGGTTTACAATCAAATTGATTAAACCTTCTTAATATTTTTTCAACATAATGGGATTGAGTGAGGATATATCCATCTTTATTTCTTTTAATTTGAATTCCTAAAATGACATCTGCTTGACCTAAGTCTTTCATGTCAAATTTTGAATTCAACATCCTTTTTGTTGAATTTATAGCATCCTTACTAGTTCCCATTATCAGCATATCATCTACATACAAGCATACCATCACACAAGAATTTTTCATATTTTTAATGTAGACACATTTGTCACATTCATCACATTCATTAATTTTAAATCCTTGTGTCAGCATTGTATGATCAAATTTTTCATGCCACTGTTTTGACGTTTGTTTAAGTCCATACAGTGACTTAACAAATCTACAGACTTTATTTTCTTGATCTTTTACCACAAATCCTTCTGGTTGTTCCATATAAATTTCTTCGTCTAGTTCTCCATTTAAAAATGTTGTTTTTACATTCATTTGATGTACTTCCATTTTATATAAAGCAGCAATTGAAATTAACATCCTTATTGATGTTATTCTTGATACTGGAGAATAGGTGTCGAAATAATCCAACCCTTCTTTTTGCCGATATCCTTTAGCAACCAAGCGTGCTTTATATTTATCAATTGTTCCATAAGCTTTAAGCTTTCTCTTAAAAATCTATTTATAACTGATGGGTTTATTTCCAGGTGGCAAATCAACCAATTCCCAAGTATGGCTATGCAAAATGGATTCAACTTCACTGTTAATAGCTTCCTTCCATAAAGGAGCTTCAGGTGAAGACATTGCTTCTTTATAGGTTTGTGGTTCAGTTTCTGTTAGGAAACTAATAAAGTCTAGTCCAAAATTCTTTGGAATTTTTGTCCTTTTTCCTCTTCTTGGTTCCACATTTTGATTTTGGACACCAGAAGTGGAGGGTTCATCTTAAGTATCATCATATACTCTCTTTTTGGATGAAATGGACCTATTTTCTTTGTAAAGAAAAATTCCCTCAAAGAACTCACCATCTACAGATTCTTTAATAGTATTAACATGCATATCAGAAACTTCATATTTAATAATTAAAAATCTATATGCTGCACTATCTTTAGCAAATCCTATAAACACACAATCTACGGTTTTAGGTCCAAGTTTTGCTCTTTTTGGTAAAGAAATGAGGACTTTTGCTAGGCAACCCCACACTTTAAGGGTTTTATAAGTTGGTAACCATCCTTTCCATACTTCATAAGGAGACTTATTTGTCTTCTTAAATGGAATTCTGTTTAATATATGGTTTGCAGTAAGTAATGCCTCTCCCCATAAATTATGTGGGAGTCCTGAGCTATTCAATATGGAATTAATCATATTTTTTTAATGTTCTATTTTTTCTTTCTGCAACTCCATTTTGTTGTGGAGTATATGGTGTAGTTGTTTGATGTATAATTCCATGGTTTGCACAGAAATCAACAAAAGCAGTGGACTCATATTCTCCACCTCTATATGATCTTATTATTTTTATTTTTTTGTCTAATTGATTTTCAACCTCAGCGTTATATGTTTTAAACATTTCAAAAGCTTCATCTTTATTTTTTATTAAATAGACATAACAAAATTTACTGCAGTCATCAATAAACGTTATAAAATAATTTCTTCCACCCCTTGTAGGTATGGACTTGAAATCACAAAGGTCAGTATGAATTAATCCAAGTACTTCATTTGATCTTTCTTTGACAGTTTTATAACTTTGCCTAGCAAACTTTGATTCAACACATATTTCACATTTATGTTTTAAATCAATATCACATTTTGGTAGCAATCCTAAGAAGACCATTCTATGAATTAATTTATTATTAACATGTCCTAATCTAGCATGTCATATATCAAATGAATCAGCAATATAAACAGAAGCATTATTCTTATTCATTGCATTGGAAACTATTACAGTTAATTTGAACATCCCATCAGCAAGGTACCCTTTCCCAATGTATATCCCTGCCATAGTCAATACAAACTTATCAGATTCAAAAACAAATTTGAATCCTTTCTTACTAAGCAGTGGACCAGACACTAAATTTTTCTTTATTTCAGGAACATATAGTACATCAACTAGGGTCACTATTTTTCCAGAAGTGAATTTAGCAGCACAGTTCCTTTTCCTTTAACAACAGAAGTAGAGGAATTTCCCATGTAGAGTTTTTCTCCACCAGTAATTGGTGTAAATTTAGAAAATAAATTTTTAACTCCTCAAATATGCCTTGTTGCTCCTATGTCAACCCACCAGCCCTTCACATTTGAAATCATGTTGATTTCAGATATTACAGCAACCAAATCAACATCTACTGCAGTGACATTTGCTGCTTAATTATTTGGGGTAGAATTTGCAACATTTTGAGGAGCATTCTGGTCTTTGCGATGACAACAATCCTGTGCTTTATGTCCAAATTTTCCACACACCCAGCAATTGCCTTTAATTTTCTTGAAATCTTTGCCCTTTGGTGCATGCAGATTGACAACATTTTTACCAATTTTCTTGGCTTTTGACTTCTGGAATTTCTGCTTTTAGGAAGTCCCTTCAACAACATTTGCCCTGGCTTCCATTTTTGGTGCATCAGTCTTGTCTCCTTTTCTGTGGTCCTCTTCAACCCAAAGCCTCAGAATCAAATCCTCCATTGACATCTCCCTGCATTTATACTTCAAATAAATTTTGAAATCTTTCCAGGATGGAGGTAGTTTCTCTATTATTGTACCAACCTGAAAATGTTCATCGATTGAACACCCTTCTGCGTGCAATTCATGGATTAGGACTTGAAGTTCTTCAACCTGCTTGATTACAGTTTTTGTATCAACCATTTCAAACTTGAGAAATTTGCTAATCACAAAGTTTTTGGCACCCGCATCTTCGGTCTTGTATTTCTTCTCAAGCAGTTCCCAGACATATTTTGCAGTTTTACACTTTGAATAAATATCATACTATGTGTCATCCAACCTATTCAGGATGTAGTTTCTGCACATAAAATTTGACTGTTTCCATGCCTCAATTGTCAGCATGGTCTCTTTTGTCACCGGATTTTCGTCCGTTTTGGGAACATCTTCTCTGACAATGTGAGCCAGGTTCATGGTTGTCAAGTAGAATAGCATTTTCTGTTGCCATCTCTTGAAATCAAGTCTCTTGAATTTCTCAGGCTTCTCGTCATGGTTCTTAGAGATACCACCGATTGATTGTGAATCCATAAATGTTTCTGTCTTAGATTGTTGGAAACAGACAATCAATCAATGTACAGAAGATAGCATAACAAAAAAAAAAAAAAATAGAACAAGAAGAATGTGATGTTTATGAATATATATATATATATATATATTTATAGAATATTTGCAAACTGTTTATATATATATAAAAAAAATTAATTAATAAACTGACTTGGGAATCTGGAGATAGAGGCTTGCAGTGACTTGCAATGTCCTAAGACATAATTTCTCATCTTCCGGTGCTTGAAGGACGAATGGAGACTGCCCCCAGGATTCACCTATCTATCTTCTGTATTGAAGCACTCAACCCAGAAGTCTGACAAACTACGGAGTGTTTTTTTTTTTTTTTTTTTTTCTTCTCTCAGATTTTGGAAGACAGATAGATAAAAAAGAAAGTTAGTAAGTAAGTTTCAAAGTAACTTGTTTCTGAATTTAAAGACATGAAATGTCTGTTTAGAACAAATACAACTTTTGAAAGAAAGTAACATTTATTGTAAAAAAGAGTTACAACTCTTCCCGATAAACTTGAATTTTGAATTTTAAAAAATTATTTTTTTAAAAACAAAAATAGATGTCCTTTGGGCCAAGGCACCACCCAAAGGCACCCCGAGCCCAAGAGCCTATAGTCCATATATAACCTATTTGTGGAAGCTCCAACAAGCCTGGGCCCAACTCCAAGTGTGTTGGCTATTCAATTTGTAGTAATCTGATAATCACTTAGATGTAAGGGTGGGCATTTAATGGATCGGTTCACTTTTCGAATGAACCGATAAAAAACCGATAATATCCGGTTTTTGAAAAAGTGAACCGATCCGATAAAATTTAAAAGTGTGAACCGATCAAAAACCGATTGAACCGGTTCGGTTCGGTTCGGTTCGGTTCGGTTTTTTCGATTCTCAATTGAGTTAGTTTGTAATGTTTTTGGCTTGCAATTTTAACGGTGAACAACCGTTCCATCGATGAAGACATGACTAAATATATAGTCCTATGAGTTTTTAGGGTTGAAACTAATAAGAATTAAAGGGCATGCATTAGTAACTAATTTGAAGGCTTGTTTACAAAATCAAATGGTAGATCAATGATTCGATGATAGCTTAGGTTACATACGAAATTATCAATATTTTTTTAATACACAATTTTTATGAAATATGAATGTGCAACAATATTTATGAAATATGAATTACTCTTTTTGTTTTTAACATTATTAGTTTTAGACAAAATAGAAAAAATTTAGGGATTTTTAATTATATACACCGGTTTTCGGTTCGGTTCACCGGTTCGAACCCTAGAACCGGAAACCGAACCGAAAATACCGGTTTTTTAAAAAACAAACCGAACCGAACCGGTTAAAAGTTAAAAACCGGAAAAAAACCGATTGGACCGGTTCGGTTCATCGGTTCGGTTCGGTTTAATGGTTTTTTGCCCACCCCTACTTAGATGTAAGAAAAAGACTTTGTTTTTTGTCGATGTGGGATTGATGGTTTAAATCAAACCATTTCAACAATATTCAGATGCGAGGAAAAAAAAAAAAAGCATGTCATTCAAGTTCAAATTCCAGTCTTTATTCAGTCTTTAGAAAATTCAGGACCGTTTAGTCTTCAGACAAAAAAACAAACGACCCCTAAGAAATTAGAGTTGTGTCCACACACAAAGTCTCAAGTGTACATTCTTCGGTTAATATTCTATTCCTATGCATGTATACATGAACAAATCGATTCTAATTCCGTTTTTGTAAACAAAATTAATTTTAACATTTTTGTTTTATCGATTGAAAACTAACGTTATCTATACATTCTTTTGTCTTATCAATAATTGTCTTTTAATATGTGGATATTTTTATCATTTATATCACTAATCTGCATGCATGAATTGAGAATGAGTCAGTTTGTTGAAGAAGGTTAATAGGCCAATGGCTTTGGAGCCTTACTTGCATTTCTTGCCACATAATAGCATGTTTCAAATATAAACTATTTTATCTTCTCATTGTCCATATTCAGTAGATATTATTCTTGACATGAGATCTCAAACCATTTTTTTTTCTTTTACTATTTAGTATAAAAAAAAAAAAATGTGGTTGCAGAAAATAGTCAATTGGAATTCCCCCTCTCCAAATAAACTAATAAAATAAAGTAAAATTATTTTAAGAAAAACTAGGCTTCAGAATTTCAGATAGTAAAACATTATATCTATTGAGTAAATAAATACCTCTTATTCTGTAGGGACAGATTTAACTTTTAAGTATGTCACAGATTATCTATTACACTAAAGGGTTGTTTCTTATAAATTCTTATCACTTAAATTATTTCTGAAGTGAAATAGCCTACAGACAGATTATCTATTACACTAAGGGGCTATTTGTTTTTTTGATTATAAGTCATATTAACTGTTATCACTTAAATTAAGAGAAATAGATTTGTTCGTTTTTTTTTTATTTCTATCTTATTTTAAGATATATATGTCTGATAGAAAAAGTAAATTTTTTTACCTTTTCACTTATGTAATAAGTCATAATTAACACCTTCATAGTTACTTCCACAATTAACCTTGAACAATTACCTATTACCAAAAATAACCTTAAATAAATAAATAAATAAAATCCCCAATTTCTTATATAGCTTAAAACAAAAATAGTAAAAGATTTATAGAAATACTCTTTACCAGATTTATAGGGATTTAGTCAACCATTTTCCATCAATTCTTCTTTCCAACAGTTATATTTTAATTTGTTCATGAAATAGTTGCTTTTGATCTGAAGGAAGTTAGGGGAAAAGGTTTCCAAAATCATCCCCACTTGTGTGACTTCGTCAATTTTTGCTCCATTTATTTCAGCCTCATTGATGTGTTCAATCATCTTGAGTGCATGCTCACAGACTGAAGTGCCCTGTTCAAAAGGGCGTCCAAACATAGTCTGTAGGGAGTCTATAATCCCTTTCACGGTTTCAACCACTTTTTGCTTACTTCTAAGCACGTCAAACATGCCTGCTAACAGGTAGCAGTGGGCTTTGTTGTTAGCATTTTGCCAACGATCATATGTCTCAACAACATTTGATGAGGATGTGGTGTGAGGGTGTGGACACTACTACAAAAAACGCAAAAGAAATCGGTTATTTTATATGGAAGAAATCGGTTCTTAAAATTTTTAAAACCGATGTAAAAGCATGCGAAAACACATCGGTTTTATATAAAATCGATTTAAAAACCGCGACGTAAAATTGATGAATTATAAAATTAATCTTGACGTCCTACCCCACCTCTAATAATAATCATAATTAATCATCAGTATGAGGAATCGAACTTGCAACCTCAAAGTCGAAGTGGTAAGCCTTTACCTCCTGACTACAAGATTGAAAGTGTTAACAATTGCACAATATTTATATATAACCTATATGAGTTGTTAGAAATAAAAAAAATAAAAAAATAAATAAAAAACTTGTTTGATAAATTTAAATTTACTCAACTAATCAAAATTCTAATTTCTACTACAAACATCTATTAAAAAAAAATTATTGGTGGGTTTATTTTTCATTTCATTTTTTGTGTGGTTTTGCATGTGTTTTGCTGGAGATATTTTTGTGCAAATTTTTTTCTTAAAACTGTATCTTTTGGCAATGAAATAATTTTTTTTGTCTATGCTGGGTTCTTCAATTTTTCGATACGAATCCAACGGTATAAAGACCATAAAATTTTGGGCGGTATTTTGAAAGTTATGAACAATTATTTAGTCAAAGGTGAGAAGTGATTGGAGATATTCTTGTGCAAAATATTTCCTTAAAATTGTATCTTTTGGCAAGGAAATTAATTTTTTGGTCCTTGTTGGGTTCTTCAATTTTTTGATACGAATCCAACGGTATAAAGAATGTAAAATTTTGGCCAGTTTTTTGAAAGTTATGATCAATTATTCAGTCAAAGGTCAGAAGCGATTGGAGATGATCAATTTTTATGCAAATGTTTTCCTTAAAACTGTATCTTTTTGCAAAGAAATAATTTTTTTTTGTCTATGTTGGGTTCTTTTATTTTTCGATACGAATCCAACGGTATAAAGAATGTAAAATTTTGGCTGGTATTTTGAAAGTTATGATCAATTATTCAGTCAAAGGTCAGAAGCGATTGGAGATGATCAATTTTTGTGTAAAATTTTTCCTTAAAACTGTATCTTTTGGTAAATAAATAAATTTTTTTCATCCATTCTATATTTTTTCGATACAAATCCAACAATATAAAGAACGTAAAATTCTGAGTGGTATTTTGAAAGTTATGATCAATTATTCAGTCAAAGGTCAGAAGCGACGCAAATCCGCGAGTGAGATGTTTTCATTAGTCATTTTCACACTTTTTCAAATCGATTTTTGGAATATTTTATAAATAAAAAGTGTTTGTTTGCATGTCTACTTTCTTGTAACAAAATTTGAGAAAATAAAGTTAAGTATTTTTAGAGATACGCACTTGAATGTGGATATAGGTCAGATTTGAATTTCAGCAGAATTTTGCTTTTGAATCCATATCGGTTTTCCCAAAAACCTTTGTCTTTTCAAACCATAATACTTAAGACATCAGTTTTAATGGAAACCGATTTCTTATTGGAAAAAAAAACCATATCTGTTTTTCCAAAAACCGTTGTCTTTTCAAATGGTAATATTTAAGACATCGGTTTTAAGGAAAACCGATTTTTTATTGGAAATAAATCCATATCCGTTTTCCCAAAAACCGTTGTCTTTTTAAACCACAATATTTAAGAAATTGGTTTTTATTAAAACCGATTTCTAAAAGTTTTTTTAAATCAGTTATCAAAAAACCGATATAAACAACCAATGTCTTTTTACATTTTTGTAGTAGTGGGAGGACAATCCTCCATCATGACAAACTTGAAGTTTTCACATACAAGCACGATGTTCATGTTACTTTTCCATTTGACAAAATTTTAACTGTCAGGCTTTCAGTAGCGAGTATCATGACTATTAGATTGGTCATGTTTGATTTGTTGAAAGTGAATAACAATCAATTACATTTAATATGTGTCCACAATATATATATATATATAGTTGTGTCAACATATATAAACTTTGGTAGTGTAAATATGATGCATGTGAAAAAATACGGTTACTCAACAATTACCACGATAATTCAATTTTCTCAAATAACATGTCGTTGTAGAATAGGTCATGTATTTGATAGTTGAATTGTGACCTTCTCAATTAATAAAAGTTAAATCAAAATATCTAATATTTTCAACTTTTATTAACCACCGTTGGATTTGGTCAAGATTATAATTAACAAGTTTAATTACATTTTTTGAGTGTAACCTACCATTTCAGATTTTTCCGACTTAACTCAAAAATTACCGTTGTATGGTAGGTCAATTTTGAAATACTTCTAAAAATCTTATCTCCTAGAAGACAACCTTGCTATTGACCTAAATGGACACCCTCTGTAGGGAGGACAAAATCAAGGCGTCTCAAGGTGTTCTTTAAATCTCACGGTGTTGTACTAATAGTGGAGACCATGTGTAATATTTTCATACTACCATCTCCCACTCAATATTTTGATTATGATGTATTTTAATTACAAAATATCTAATATTATGTGATAAAAACAATTATAACAAAAAATAAATAATAAAAAAATACATGTTTCTAATCTAATTTAATTTTTTAGAATAAAATATGTATGCACATGATGCTTGTCATGTTATTACAATTCCAGTAGGCACTTATTAACTTAGATGACAAATTATATGCATGAACATATTATATAATAATCGTAAAATATAATAAGAAAAAGCAAAATAAAAACTAAATGAATTTTGGCCGAGTCCTTTTGGATATTTAAATTACAACCCAAAAAATAATCTAATTAAAAACTTGGTCTTGTTGTAATTTTTCTTCAGGATGCGATCCAATCTCATCGATTTGTTTACAAATTTTTATGTGAAGAATGAAATCGTTACACTTGTAGAATCTTCGTGATTCCCTCAAACCAATAAGTTCTTCCACACCGAATCTCCAACACTAAAGAATTGACGGATGAGCGTCTCAATATTGAACAAAAAAATATCGACCCTCGAATTTCTGTTCTTGTTGTGTACTCAAAACATGGGACAATAAGAAAAATATTGAGAGACTTTCTCACAAATTTTCCTAGAGGCTGGAACTTAAAAACCATTTTTACTTTTTTTTTTTTTTTTTTTCTCTCTTTCTGTTTTTTATAAAGGGGTAGCCCTTTTGTGATAGAAACCTAATTGGATTATAATACTAATTAAATATTAAAATAAACAATTTATTTAAATATTTAAAATAGCAATTTCAAAAATCATATTAATAATAATTATTTAATTATTATAATAATAGACAAATTTCGAAATTGCCGGTGGATAAATTCGACCAATACGGGGGAAATATTCCTTGTGGTTTTCATCTTTATCCACTCAATTTAAATTCAAATTTTGAATATATAATAATCCAATTATTAAATAATTATTTTATTTGAAATAATCAAAATTTTCAAATAACTAATTAAATAATTTTATAGATAAATCTAAACTACTATTTTCGAAATTGCACAGTGACTGTTACTATGCAATTTTTGAAAATGACAGTATGGTCCCATCATACTATGTCATCCAATAAAATATTTAAATAATTATATTATTTAAATAAAATTTAATTAATTCATAACTAATTAAATAAAAATGTTAATACTTAATATATTCACAATTAATTAAACAATACATAAACTACTTTATGTATGGATGATCAATTCCAAATTAATCTCTAAGCCTCATTATACCTTAATGTTCAATACAGTGTTATGGAGATGGCATGGGGACACATGGACCTATAAATTCAAGCTCCAATAAATCTTTAATAATTAATTAAACTATTTAATTAAATATATGATTTATTAATTCCAAAATTCTTCCAATAAAAAGCTGGAATTGCACTCTTATCATTATAGAATTAATTACTCGAATAGGAATCGAACTGTCCACTGATATAATCATTACATATAGATCAATCCCCCATTAACAGTTCATAAATGACGTTAATAGCTAATAGGTTATGTTTGGTGTTAGGGGAGGTAATTTCAGAGTCTCAAAGCGCCTTTATTTCGGGTTGGCAAATTACAGATAACGCTATAGTTGGCATTGAGTGCATTCATAATCTAAGACGTCGAAAGTGGAAGGATGGCTCTATGGCAATCAAATTGGATATGTCGAAGGCATATGATAGAGTGGAGTAGACTTTTCTTCAGCAAACGATGCTAAGACTGGGGTTCTTAGAGAGTTGGATGAATTGAATAATGGGTTGTGTAACTACTGTTTCTTACACTTTCTTGTTAAATGGGAAAAGTTTTGGTGAATTGAAACCGACTCAGGGTTTAAGGCAAGGCGACCTTTTGTCTCCTTATTTGTTCTTGATCTGTGCTAAGGGTTTGTCATCGCTAATTCAAAAGGCTCATAACAAAGGATTATTCTCAGGGTTCAAGTGTAGTAAATTCGACCCAACAATTACCGATTTGTTTTTTGCAGATGATAACTTGCTATTCACCAAAGCTTCGCCTTTAGATTGTTTAGCTATTAAAAGTGTGCTTGAGGATTATACTAGAGCATCGGCTTAAAAGGTGAATTACAGGAAGTTTGCTTTGTGTGTTAGTCCATCAGTAACGCGGGAAGATCATGCTAGGCTCTATGGTATTGTAGGAATCCGTATGGTTGACTGCTTGGGTAAATATTTGGGTCTTCCAAGTGTGACGGGAAGGAATAAGAGACAACTTTTCCCAGATATTGCAGACCGTGTATAGGGGCATGTGAAAGGCCGGAAAGATAAGTTATTATCTACGGGAGGGAAAGAAATTCTCATCAAAGCGGTTGTCCAATCAATTCCAACCTATGCAATGAGTCTGTTTCAATTGTTCAAGGATGTTATTGTGGAAATCGAAGACTTTGTACTCGGTTTTGGTGGGGTAACTCTGGGAATGCGCGTAAAATGCATTAGTGCACTTGGAAAAATCTTTGTCTTCCTAAAAAGGATGTGGGTTTGGGGTTTAGAGACTTGTAGACTTTTAATAGAGCCCTCATAGCTAAGCAGTGTTAGAGGGTCATGAAGAATCCAAATACATTAGCAGCTAGAACACTTAAAGGCTGCTATTTTCATGAGGAGGATTTTTGGATTTAGTTTCAAAATACTTCAGCTTTTTTATGTGGAAAAGTTTTATTTGGGGAAGGGGATTGTTGGAGGTTGGTATTCGCTGGAGGGTGGGAGACAAAACATCGATTGGTATCTACAAAGACCCTTGGATTCCGCGGCCAACAACTTTCAAACCTATTTCTCAAAAATGCTTTGGCGAAAATGTAAAGGTGAGCCACCTAAAGACAACTTATAGAGCGTGGGATGTGCCTTTTATTAAGAGTAACTTTTTAGAAGAAGATGCCAATAAGATTTTAAGTCTGCCAACTGTAATTAATATGGTTCATGATTCTATGTTATGGCATTATGAGAAAAATGGTGTGTTTTTCGTGAAGAGTGGCTATTGGGTAGGGTGGGCAATGGAAGAGTTACCAAGAACTTCAAGCGTAAATGGTGTAGAGCCCTGGTGAAGGTTTTTATGGCTTATGTAGATTTCGTTAAAGGTAAAGATGTTCATATGGAGAGTTTGTAATAATTATATTCCAACAACAGTCAATTTGGCTCATCATGGTATCTCAACTACTACTCTGTGTTCAATTTGTAAAGACAAAAGTGAAACAACAATGCACGCTATGTGGGAAAGCCGAATGTTAAAGCAAATCCGAGATGTTTGGCCTGTTTTGAAGGGCTTGGGTTATGGGAAAATAGGTCATTTCATTGAATATATGATTGCCAATTTCCGGGTTTTAAATGAGGAGGATATAAAGCTATTGTGCATGATTCTTTGGAAATGTTGGCACAATCATAATTTGGTAATTCATGGCTCTCCAGGTATGTCTGCTAATGACTTGGTTGATTGGTCTCGAGGTTTTGTCTATGATTTACAGACTGTGACTTTGATGATGAATCGGAGCAAAAAACAGTTGGTAAGAGATAGAACCTCTTAGAGGCCACTTGATCGGGGTTGTTACAAATGTAACTGTGATGTAGCGATAGATAAGACTAGGTGTTTGGTTGGGATTGGTTTAGTTATTCGTGACTCGGAAGGTAGTGTGATGGCTTCAAGTTCTCTACTTATTGACACAAATTACTACCCCAACCCCACCCCCCCAAAGTGGCCAAGTCTGTGGTTGTTCTTCAGGGACTCTAGTTTGCTCGGGATACGGGTCTAGAACCGGTTGTTGTTAAGACCGATGCTAAAGTTGTTGAGAACTAGATTAATGAAGGTCAAACGATGTGCTCAGATTTAGGTTTAGTGTTTGAAGATATTGCTTAGGTGGGGCAAGATATGAGGTGTAGTCCAATTTTGTTTGTGCTAAGAAAAGGGAACTACATTGCTCACTTCATAGCTAAATTGGCTGTGTTAAGCTCTAAAGACTAGTTTTTGATGGAAGAGTCTCCAAAGTGAGTGGAGAGGTTATTGTAGGTAGATATGCTCAATATTTTCTAACGTTCATGTTTTCTGTCAAAAACAAAATATGAGCTAGGTTCAAATTCGTTGACTTCACAATTACATCTTTATCCTTGAGTCCCGATGATTCTCTAATGAACAATTATTTATGATCTTATCATAAATTAAGCGTTCTATTGTTCAAGATCCGAATCCTTTACTCAAGAGAACTATTTGTCTAACTTCATTTAAGAAGGAATGGATTCCATTTTATATATTATCATTTCCAGCTAAATATATCATTATGTCTTCAAAATACAAAGTTTAAGTTTGACATTATGAACAAACCATACCGAGTAAGTCAAAAGACACAACTCTACAAGTAGGAGTATGCTAAATACTCAAGATTAAGATCGTTTAATATATGACCATATGATTTGATAAATGAGAATATTTTGTTTAAAACGGAGATTATTAAATATTCCAATTTATCATTTCCACGTCCTATATAATATTATTATATAAAGTACCTTCATTCTAATGTCACCACATCAACAGTTCGGATAAGACCGTTCAATTATTAATAGGAATGAACCATACTAGTAATTTTAATTAATTAAAAATCCCAACTTTAATTATTAAGTATGGACAATTAAGATTTTTATATATAAACATAATCCTCATGTATATAACAATTTATATACTATGTTTTATTACATTTAATAATCACAGAATTTTATGTCAATAATAATTAATAACATTAAATGCACACAAATATAATATAAAATGTAAATCTATTTATTAATTCAATAAAAAGATTAACAACATTGTTCTTAGGGCACTTTCCCCAACATCATCAGGTTCAGGAAGGTTGGCAGCCGACGATTTCTTTGAAATCCGTCCATCCCTTCAACCAGTTGGAACCTCATAAAATGGCCCACTCACCTATGATGAACACATAAAAATGCATGTTTAATAAGTCATTAACTTCCTAACTTAAGCACATTTACACTTTTGTCTTTTATTCTTGATATTGTTATTTTGATGCAGATTACTTGAAATGGGAATAATTTTCATTCAAATATCGGATTGATCCCATTCTTTTTCCTGTGGAAAGATGATTCAATTTCCTACAAAAATTCATATCTTGTTGAATTCAAGATTCGGATGTTTTGAAGGTCAAACAGAGGATAGATGACATATGTACAGTTTTGGCACACACTAAATATGCTTCAATGTTTTGGGCATAACTTGAGCTACAGATTTCAGATACTTACGGGTCAAATATTTCTGGAAAACTAAGTCAAAAATACACACTTCTTTGGTTAATGTAAGATGCCAAATCTGAAGCAAGTAGCACGAAATCTGGGTTCAAAGACAGTATCTGCATGGGCAATCCAAAATTGTTAATGTTAGGTGGCTAAACATTAATTAACCATGTTCCCCTTTTGTGATCCTTTTGCCCTTCGAGCTTTCTATAAAAAGAGGCCTTGTAGATGGCTGAAAACACACCTTGAAAATCTTAATTTGTCTCTTGAATCATCTTGGTTCATTGCAAGTTTACCTTACATGTATTATTATTATTTTTCTCTTTTACTATAAACTTTCTTCTTGCCAATTAGTTTTCTTTTACATGTTTTTCCTTTTATATTTCCATGCTTATTTCTATTTCCATAAGTAACTAGTTTCATTATGCTAAGGTGAAAATGTGAAGCTCTTGGTATGAAAATAAAGATTTATTAAAACTCTTAAATTGTGGTTAATGTTTATATTCAGTTGTTATTCACTTATATGATTTTTATTTCTTTTTCTTTATTAACTTGACTCTAATCTTGATTTCTCTCTTGTGTATGGGGATCTTGACTTATTGTAGATAATCCTATCAATGGATACTTGAATCCTTTTGGACGGTTGTGTCCTTCTAGATATTGTACGGTTTTAGTTATACTTATGCCTTTAGTAAAGGATTCTTGATTCATGGTAGTGATTGGCACATTGAGTACTTGAAACCCATTGAATTGAAAAGTGGGTAATCCTTGTAATTTAATAAAATGGAAAGAGATATAATTTCATATATGTTCAAACGAGCTTAGATTGTTGTATTTTCCGATTGGAACCTCCTTTGTGTGTGGATTCTGATTGAGTTATAAAAAGAGTTAAATAAACTTTTATTCTAAATACCAAGAGTGAAACCTCTAACCTTAGCATACATATTTTTATTTGAGTAATTTTATCATTATATTTGTCTATCATTCACCAATTTAATCATTTTATCCAATGATATCTCTTGAGATTATTGTTAGTTATTGTAAACATTAAAACTCCTTCCCTGAGGAACGACCCGTACTTATTGGGTTATATTATTTCAACCTACGTCCCCATGAATCCATCATCACACACACACACTCCTTCCCTGAGGAACGACCCGTACTTATTGGGTTATATTATTTCAACCTACGTCCCCATGAATCCATCATCACACACACACACACACACACACACACACACACACAAAGATTGCCAAAATATCTATCTCACACATAACACACAAAGATTGCCAAAATATCTATCTCACACACACATATAAAAAACAATTGCCAATAGGAACGACCCGTACTTATTGGGTTATATTATTTCAACCTACGTCCCCATGAATCCATCATCACACACACACACACACACACACACACACACACACACACACACACACACACACACACACACACACACACACACACACACACACAAAAATTGCCAAAATATCTATCTCACACACACATATAAAAAACAATTGCCAAAATATCTCTCACACACACATACATATAAAAAAACAATTGCCAAAATATCTCTCTCACACACACATATATATAGATTTCCAAAATATTTTACACACTCACACACACACACACATATATATATATAAAGATTGCCAAAATATATATATATCTCTCTCTCTCTCTCACACACACACACACATATATATAGATTGCCAAAATATTTTACACACACACATATATATATAAAGATTGCCAAAATATATCTCTCTCTCTCTCTCTCTCTCTCTCTCTCTCACACACACACACACACACACACACACATATATATATAAAGATTGCCAAAAATATTTCTAAAGATTTCTAAAGAGACGATGTTTCTGCCTACCAAAGCCGCAGTGTCTGCATAAGAAACAACTACAAGGAAAGCTTCTTCCACCCGTGTTTTGGCATCTTCTATAATTTCGAAAACACCAACTCCTAATTTTCCGGTGCGTCTCATTCATCTTCACCACCATCGATGTTTATTAGTATCGATCCATCACAGACCCATATTATATAAAAAAAACATTCAACAACAAATACCAAAATAGGAACAACAAAAATAAAATGGACGGCTCTATTGCAACCCATAAAATATCAGTCCACACCCATTTTTAAAAAAAGATATTTTATTATTAATATAACCTAAATGAAATTACTTTTATATCCTAGTGATATTTTGCTCCATTGTCATATTGTCTTCATCACGTCTTCAGTTTTCTACGGTCTCCTCAACCGTCAACCTCTCTGCTCTACTAGTGCCGGTCCTAGGTTTTTAGAGGCCTGGGGTAAGAAATTTAAATGGTCCCACATGTTAAATTCCACACGAATATATATATATATATATATGTAACATGTTATTTTGTAGTATATAGTTTATGCGGTACCAATATTGAAAATTGTGTTATTTTTTGGTACTTTGATAATATAATTAAGCTGTTTTAAATTGGGCTTGATACCATCAAAATACAAAATTCATAATACTCATCAAATCAATATATTCCAAATGGTTAACCTTGCTTTTTCTCATTACATTCATTGATATGAACCTCACCAAGAGTAGTGAGACCCAGAATCGATTTATGGTAACGTAAGGATCATTTTCTAATTCAAGTTTACACAAAGAATAATATAAGAAGCGTGACCTGTTATCTATAAGGAGATAAGAATTAACGGTATCAAAAAGTTGTAGATGCCACACTCAAGAACGAGAAGGAATTGTGAGTGATAAGTCAGGGTTTAAGAACTAAAGAGAAAACACTCTCAATATTTAATTCAATTCAAAAAGTTTCGAAATAATACATCTACTTTCTCTTATAAACTAAAAAATATAAACCCTAAAAGGAAAAGAAAGGCTACATGCTTAGCATAAGAAGGAAACAAATATTCGGCAATTAATGCCTTACAATCAAGAAAGTAAAATAAAACTAAAAGGAAGTATGCTGAAATTGAAACTCCTCAACCACACACCCTAACTTGTGCCACACGCTCAAGTCTCTTATTCAGTCCAATCAGTTGCCTTGATGACGTTAACTAAGCCTTGGTCTTTAAGTGGGCCCATCTTGGATTTCAACATTTCAGAGTCAGCTTGAGTTTCTTGAATCAAGCCATTGAGTGCTTCTTTGAATCTCTTAGCCCTTTCCTTTGTTATTGACCCAATTGGAACATGCAGTGGATCCCTTGGTACAGCTCCCTTATTCTCATCATTTATCGTCCATAAAGTCCATTTTACAACTTCATTCAGATTCAAAAATCTCTATATTTGTGGTGTATGAAACTGCATTTGATCATGTGCATATTGGATTTTTTAAAAAAAGTTACAAATTTATTGTTTTCAAAGAACTCTTAATATTTAGATTGAATTTGACCACGCTCATAATGTTTGGATTTTGTTATTTGTTATTTTTTTTTTTTTTTTGACAAATGATCGGATTTTTTTTTAAGTTACAAAATTATTGTTTTGAATGAACTCTTTATATTTAGAGTAATTTGTTCATCAAATGACAAAAACCTATACTTGAACAGATTTGGATTTATACTCCGGAGTCCATACCATTACTCAATATCGCACCAAGTGCTGAATATATGATATTAATGAGATGTTTATTTTCATCACATAAGAGGGACATGGGTTAGTAGTAAAAAAAAGACATTGATCCACATTTTTATTGCTTGTTGTTGAGTTTAAAAAGTTGAACACAGATCACTATCACAAATCAATGGAGAGAAATAAGAAATGAGAAATGAGAAGAGTAGAGTGACTAGTTAAGTTGCTGAGAGAGAATCTGAGAAATGAGGAACATAGAAAGAGATAGAAAGCATAAAGCTTTCATGTTTGGTCTAGCGGTTGGGAAAATTCTAAGAAAATAAAATTTGAAACCCTAACCAAGTAATGAGTTTGTATGAAGGCTAAGCTTTTGGATAGGGTTTTTTTTTTTTTTTTTTTTTTCATTTGATAGTTGGGCCATTGTTTAAAATTGAATGATTGTCTGAAAGCAGTTTTTGGCCCTTTTAAAAAGAAAAATTATGAATGAATGTTTCCATTGTTTAAAAAAGAGGTTTAGACATTTTATTTGATTGAAATAAAAACTGGGATTAAGATCAAAAACAAGGCAAGAAAATTCTTTTACTTATTGTTCTCTACAAAAACAATTCAAAGTTTTGTGATTCTTTCTAAAAATTTTGTGATTTCTTTCTCATAACCTTATAATTAAAATTTAATAACATAAATCAGATATTAAAAAAAAAAATATGACTTTCAAAATTAAATTTAAAAAAAAAAGACTAAAATGTGAAAGAAAATGGGATGAACAGTGATATGAAAAAAATTATGGTTATTTTTGGAATTAAAGAATGTGTATAAAGAAAATGATTTGTATTTTAATTATGGGTGTCCTAAGAAAATGGGTTTCAAGAGAGATTTTATGGGTGGCAATAAAGCCACCCAAATAAAATAGAGGAAGAAATGAAATAAAGAGCAGTCTTGGAACTGAATCCTTAGTAAAACAACATCATTTCTAGTGTTGTCTTTAATGGATTGTTGAACAACATAGTGGACAATGGATTCGGTGGTGAGGCATGTTTTGGAGTTGAAGCCGACTTGGAGTATCATAAACTTTGGATTAATTTTTACAGAGCATTTTGGAAGATGATGGGTGAAAATTCCCTAAACTTATAAGTGAAAACTATCGGGGGCGGGGGGTGGGGGGGTTGGTTGTATAAGTTGTTTAAACTTTTTGGCCAATTAAAAAGAAACTCAAACTTACAAAATTGTGAGAAAACACAAATACACAAAACATCTTCTACAAAGAAGATATGGTGAGATATATTCCAAAAACAAAACAACCAAGCAATAAGCAAAGCTCCCCCTATCTTATATTTGTCTACAATTTGATCATCTCCCTCTTTACTTCCCCTTAACCATACATATCATTTTCTCCCCCCATTTTTGAAAAAGAATGGTCAAGGGATTTGAGGGAAAAATATATGAGATATCATGCAAAAAGTCATGTAGAGAACAAAGTTAAAGAAATTAAGCTCTCATTTAACATATGTACCACTTTAGTCATGTGAACTTGTTCACAATGGAAACACACATTCACACACTCAAGAAATAAGAGAACAATTATGCAACACATCTTCACAATTCAAGAGATATCAATGATTTTCAAAATCTCTCACTAATAATCTCAAATTGCTAACAAATCAAGAACTTTTAGCAAAACAAGTGTGTGTGTGAGTTGCTTCAAGTATATGCAAAAAGAATAATTAAGTTATCAACAAAATATCACTTCACACATCTATCTATCAAGAGCTTTCTAATCAAAGGCAAACCGATCATCATCCGATTTGTTGCTAACAATGAGAGATTTGTAATTAGGAAACTATGTCAAATAGAGAGCCCATCATCTCTTTATTTATAGCAACTTTCTACAAGTGATCATCTCTTTTATAATGTCCATGATGCATGTGAGCACTAAACTCTATTAAGTGTAGCATGATTGTTTCTATAATTGTAATACAAGATATTCATTGTAGGATCTTTTTAGCTATGTTGGACTCGTCTCTGTAGAGCACTTTTCTTATTATGGATTAGGCTTTTATGTTGAACTGATGTGCATCACTCAACAAATCAAATGATATATGTAATTAATGGTTGAAATTTATATATTGTTTTTAACTATTTGAGATCAAAACAAAGATCAACTCAGCAGATGATTTGAATCCTCTTATATATATATATATATATAAATCACGATATGACACGGCACGACCTGATAAAGGTTAATTAATCCATCTTTTAAAGCAATTGGTTAAACTTGGTAATTTTGACAACTCAATGGTTAATTAATACATTGGCACATTGAAGTAACTTAATCGGAACAAAGATAAAAGATCATCACATCTGAGAATCATGAAAAACAATTTGAAATGATTGTGAAATAGACATGTGGCGGTCTTAATTACCACCGCTGACCGGTTCTTATCAGAAAGACCCTTTTATCTGAACTTGGATTTGAGAAGCTCAAATGATTATTATAAACTATTACACATGGCAACTTATGATGAAAAAAAAAAAGCTATTATTATATTTTTATTATATTATATATATTTTAATATATGATATGCTTATTATAACCTATTATCACATTTTTGTAAGCATTAAATAAGAATACACATGGCAGTTTCTGGTTAAAGAAGTTATTTTATACACATAAATAAGAGAACACATGTCAGCCTCACACTTACACCACGAGATTGTGGATTCGAGTCCTCCTACTAAAGGTGGGCAAAAAACTAATAAACCGAACCGAACCGAACCGATCTAATCAGTTTTTTTTTTCGGTTTGCTATCCCAAACCGGAAAACTGAACTGAGATCCAATGTATATATATATACACCCTAGTTTAATGTTCAGTAGTCCATGAAACTATAAAACTATGAAAGTGTGTCACATAATATATATATATTTTTTTCTTTGTTTCTTTTGCTAAATATTATTTTAAACTAGTATTTTCAATTTGTTCAAGCTCATAGTCAAATTTGGTCAAAGGCTCAAAAAGATTAAAATATGAAAATATGTGTACTAATCAAAGCCTATGAATTTAGCCCAGCAGGATCAAAACCGAAAAACCCGAATTGAACCGAACCAGTCCAATTCGGTTGGTTTTTTATCGGTTGACATTTGTAAATTTTATTAGATTGGTTTATATTTTCAAAAGCTAAACTTTATCGGTTTTTTATCGGTTCTATTGAAAAATGAACCGATCCATTAAACACTCACTCGTACCTCCTACTATCTAATACTTAAAAAGAAAAAGAAAAAAAAGTACACATGTTAGCTTCTGTTAAAAAATACCATTATTTTATTATTATACAATATATGATATGATGTGTGTGATTGCATCTATTCTCAAATTAGAATTTAAAAAATCTTATATATATATATATATATCCATGCCTTTATCACAATGTTAAGTAATGTATATCGATGTAAAAAATAATAATAATTGTGCATTTATTACTAACTAAAGAGGAAAATTTTGCTATATTTTAAGTCTTTTGAGTCCATGTATTAGGTGATTAATACAATATTCTTAGGGTGCGTTTGTTGCACTAGATAGGATTGGGATTGGACTATTTTTAGTCAAATCCCATGTTTGGTGAGTCCAAGTAGATGAGATTATTTTTATCCCAAACCCATTTTTATCCTGCCAGAGGAGGATAAAATTATTCCCTCCAAATCAATGGGATAAAATAATCCCCTCATTCACCAACGCCTCACGACTCCTCTTACTGTTTGCTGATCGAACCAAAATTGGTATGATTTTGGACCTCATTTCCTTCTCTTTTCGCTTGATTCTTGAGCAATATCCCGTGATTTAATCGTTTGAATTAAGCATTTTCAGGTATTTATGAAGTTCAAGGGCATTCGAGTAATATTGGTCAATTAAGGGTAAAAGTGTAATTATTAAAGGAAGATTGAAGTTATTGCGATTTTAGAAGAATGCAAGGGACCAAATTGTAATTTGCCACACATAACAGTCCACGCCACAACAATTAATGAAACGGTGCGTTTCACTATTATGGGCAATCAAGCGTGGCCCAAATGATAGGCCCAAGACGGGGCCCAAACCTTTGGTCGCCCACGCTTGCATGCACCTTAGCCTGTTTCTGAATTCTCCCCCCTTCCTCAACTTCATCTTCAACCTCATGCCTGCCTCCATTGCCAACCAAACCCTAGCCCCTTTCCAGTCACCAAAAACGGTGATCCCACGCCTTATTCCAATTGATTTCTGGTGCAGAAGAACGACAGACTCAACATGAGTGTGATGGGACCTTTTTCAGCTCACCAAACCGTCGGAATCTCCAGCCATGATCTTCTTTTCTCGCCGGTGTCGCCTTTCCACTATCACCTCCGTTCAACCGCTACACCACCATGAAAAGTGCCCTGCAGTTGTCGCGGTTCAACTTTCTCCGTTGCCACAGCAACTCCACAACGACAGAGAGTGGATTTTGAGCCTAATTGTGTCGTCCTCTAAGGAACTAAATGGTAATTTACCATGCCAGAGGGGTGTTTTAGTAATTAATCACTCATGACCTGATTTGAAAACACTATAAATTCATCATAGTTTTACATTTGAAAACATCCTATCCTCTCTTCAACCTAGGATCACCATAATTCCTCTCTCAAATTCCTCAATTTCTATACTTGAACTCATCTCCTCCATCCAAAACTTAACACCTAATCTATATTACTTTCACTCAATCATTCCTCTCTACCTATCTTCTATACCATTCCCTTTGTCACTCCCCATTAGACATCCACATATCTAGACACATCCTCATCTACCACTCTTTACACAAAGAGCATCAAAGGCAATGAAGGATCAAGCACTACAAAAGGAGGCCCAAGGGTGATTTCATATTCTTTTACTTGCCTTCCCTTTGATTGTAATTATGTGTAACTAAACCCCATTTTAGGGGATTGATGTGAGGAACATTTGGATTTGGGTTTTGCTTAAGCTATATGTATTTTAAATCTCTATTTGTGTTCTATTCATTTGATAACTAGATTCTATTCATTATATAATTGGCATTGCATACCCACTAGTTGATTATATTTTTGTTTAGGATAATTTGTTATAAAATCTATATTGGATTGACACCTTTGATGGATTAAAAACATAGTGAATATGATAGATTGTTGGAGGGTAAATCAACTGCGATAATCTAAACCATTATTTGTAATAAACTGATCCCACTTTGACCCCATCTCCTTAATCGGTTAGGCATTTCAATGGGAAGTTGCTTAGGGTTCATAGTGATGATCTAAACATATCTAAGACTACAATTGATTAACATTTGTGAGATTGGTTCACTATGGTAGCTTGAGAAGTATTGCCCATAATCCACTTGCGATTCCATCATTTTCCTAGCAATTCTCTTAATTGATACATTACATATTCTTATCTATGATTGTTGAGTATTCTATTTTTCCTATCACCCTTTTGGTTACATTTACTTTTTATGCACGTTTGGTAGTTTCTCAAACCACACATTATCCACCTACTATGATTTGCTTTATTTCATTTAAAATTTGTTAATTAATTCAACTAATTACTCTAATTCCCTATGGAATGAATCCTTGCTTACCGTTTTACTAATTTTACATCCTAAGTGGATTTTCTAGTGGTGAAATTTGGTTTTCAAAATGATCACATAAAAATGTATTTTGTTGAGTACAAAACGACCTCATCACTTGCGTTATCGACGACCACCATAAGATATCTATACGCCTCCAACTTCCATCAGCTGACGGACCTCTTATTGCCGTTGCTTCCGCTAGTTGTTGCTACCACTATAGCAGATCTAATAAATTCCACCATTATTGTAACAAAGAAATGAGAAAAGGAGATGGGATGAGAGAGAATGGGAAGATTCAAATTTTGTCCTTGTAATAAAGAGGAGAGAAAGAGATGGGAGGAGAGAGAAGAGAGATGAGGTTGGAGGAGAGATGTGTGTTTTTATTGATTGATTTTTTTCGATTTAAATGAGAAGTTGGATGGAGATAAAAATGGAGATGGAGTTAATTGTTGGATTTTGTCAATGAAAATTGTTTATTGAAGTTGAGTGAAAAAAAGAGAGAAAGAAAGCAGAGAAAAGAGAAGGAAGAAGGAAGAAGGAAGAACAAAGAAAGTAGAGAAATAGAAGGAATCAAAGAGAAGGAAGAAGAGAGAGATCGTTGATGTGGATGTGGGTTGATAGTGGATGTGATTGCTTTTTTTGTTTTTTTTTTTTTAGATAAAATTTTTATTTTGTCCAATCTCATTACTTACCCAAACACATGATTGGACTATTTTTAATCCAGTCTTATGTTACACCAAACATTGGAAACACTATAATTAATCTAATCCTATCCAATATCATCTCTTAAAAATAGCTCAATCTTATCCTACGCACCAAATCCCCACCCCTACCAAGTCTCTCCCCTATATCCTATACCAAACCACACCTTAACACCACACCCTTTAAATTATGTGGACCCTTGAATAAAATACAATGTATAGTTTCATCCTAGCAACTGTAAAGTAATTGTATTATAGGGTTTTTTTTTTTTTTTTTTTTTTGACACTATCTATTCACCTATTTAGACTAGGCATTTTTTTGAAGCTTTTTGTTATTGGTAGGATTTAAGACGCTGATTTAGAAGTCATTTTCCCAAACCTTAAGCTCATCCATCTACCAACTGAGCTGCATGTTGGGATTTATGCCTTTAAACTTGTAATTTGTAAATGTTATAAATCCATTAATAAAAGAAGTAGTTATTTCATTCAATAAATATGATTCATACGTTTATATCATATGTGTTACACATCCAAGATTGCTAGATTTAATCTCAAACTAAGTATATGAATGTCATATACAGAGGAATTCGGTTTTAGACATGCAATCTAAAGAGTCCGTAGAAAGCAAATAAAGCTAGGTACTTTATTTGTGGTTAATCTACAACTACGGTCCATTCCGTAATGTATGGTGGTCTTATCCTAGACTACTCATATGGTGATATGAGAATGGAGGCACCTTATATGATGTGATCATATAGGACTGAGCCAAGATCTATATGAATCTATCACTAAGATCCGTTAGTTGGAAAGATTCATATATATCAACAAATGATGGTTGTATATGGGTGATCTAAATCTTGAATGTCTTACTGACTCCTTCAAATTAGATCATGTTTCTTGACATACCATGAGTGAGATTGAAGTAGCATTCCTGATCAATAATTCTATATCTTGGAATCACGGTTTGACTTGTGACTAGGAATGTATACACACAATAGAGGAATCCACTCTTTTTTGCAAGAAGTAGAGAAGTAGTTCCCTTAAGGGTTGATTCAAGACTTGAACGATTAAGAGCGCTCTCCTTCTTCCGTAAAGGAAGAAAATATATAATTGTTCATTAGAGAATCAATGGTACTTAAAGGAAAAGATATAATTTGAGAGGTATAACGAGCTTTATGACCTAGCTCTAATTATAAACTATTTGTGGATGATCATACCATATGAAATAGCTATATCGATGGACACTGATATTTTGGTTGTGTAAAACATCAATAGTTACGAGAGTGCAACCTCGGGTTTTTATTGGAATAACTTTGAGGTTAATAATCGTGAAATATTAATTAAAGAGTTTAATTAATTTTTCTAAGTATTATTGGAGCTCAAAACTGTGGGTCCATTAGGTCGTCTTGCTAGCCCTTTACGATTATTGGTAACAAGGCTCACGGTGAATTGAATTGTCCAATTAATTACGTTACGAAAGTAATTTAAATTATTCTGGGAATTAATTCAATGATATGATTATTTAATTAATAAATTATTTAATTGATTAATTAAATATAATTAAATAATATGATTATTTAATTGACAAATTAATAATTAAGTATTATTAATTGTTGATTGGAGGTTGTAGGATCGAACCTTGACAAAAGCAAAGGAATAAAATAATAGAGATTATTTTATTTACTTTAAAGAGGTCAAAGGTTCAAGTCCTAGTGGTGACCGAATTAAAAAAAGATTTATAATCCTAATTTGACTTGGTTAACTAAACCCTAGGATCCTGATATATAAGATTTACTTATCAGGGAAAAAAAAAAACCCTAATACAGAGATAGAGAGAGTGCGGAAGGAGAAAGAAAAAGAGAAAGAAAAAGAAAACTTTTTTTTTTTTTTTTGCTCAAGCTTGGCTAAATTCAAGGAAGAAGACAAGGGGTTGTCTTCCGAATCCCTAAAGCCTCCATTCAAGTACTCCCGGAATACGTGACGTGCCCACACACACAGTTGCTAGATTGCGGGACATAACTCGAAAGGCTTAGTGGTGAAGGATCGAAAAGAAACGAATGAGAGATATTCAAAGGTATGAAAACAAATCCCCCCTCATATTCGTGTATACAAAAAGGTCTAAGATGATAAATTTTTTAAGACCTATATCTTTCATCAACTACTTTTTTTCGTTGTGCGACTTACACTATGCCCTTGGGGGCAGTTATTGTATTGAGTAATGCAATACAACCCAAATAATTAACCCAAATTTTAATCCAAATGATGTGGCAAGTGAGTTATCATCACCACACACAATATGGGATGATATGGTTAATGAAAAAACCACTTGCCACATCATTTGGGTTGAAATTTGGGCTAAATTTTTTTTGTTGTCTAGCATTAGTGTATTGTGTTATAGTTAAACTTAATATATACGGGTGTGGATATTATCACCCATAAATATGATAAATACACCCATATTTATAAATACACCTATATCTAAAATTTAAAATTAAATTATTACTAGAAGCACACATCTTAATGCCAATAATACCCTTATTTAAATAAATGTATTCATTTTAATACAATTTATTTATAAACCCTCTTAAGTTATTAACACACCCGATTTCATAAATGATAAATTCATAAGTTCTCTAGGCTCGAAAACACGGTATAGTCGTAGTAAATTCTTTGCCATCAACAACTGCATTAGATATTTTCTCAACATTTACAAATCTTAAGCATCGTCCATGTTGATAATAATCACATTCCACAAAGTTAGGGAACGAGAGGTAATGCCATTGACATCATGGCCAGTCACAAATTTGAACTCAGTTAAGCGCTGAGAATTCCATGCTATACTTTTTTGAAGGAACGGTTCGAGAATCTCTACTTTAGGGAAATGAAAATAGAGTGAACTCAACCCTATCAAGTTGCTGATATCTATGATAATAGATTTCACATCCTCAAATCACCGTTGATCTCCTAGATACACAACTATATGTATTGCTATCCTCTTTTTTATATATATATATAAATTATTTCTTACTTTTTGTTTATCTATAGAGTTCACAACAAAAATAAATAAATAAATAAATATGTACCTTTGTATGATCAGAGTCCTCTGATTTTTTTTTTTTTTCAATTATTTTGTTATATGATAATGGGAAAATTTGATACTTAAAATATAATTAAGGTTTAGTTTAGTTTTTTTTTTTTTTTTAATAAAGAAATATAGTTTAAGATATATGTGTAATTAATGGGTGTATATAGTATTTAGTTTATTTTTAATTAAACTAATTTGTCCTTACTGGTAAATTGCTATTGATATATTTTTGTAATTAAATTTTTTATTAAAATATGAGTGTGTTTATCATATTTATGGGTGGCGATATCGGCACCTATATGGTATTTAGAAATTAGACCCATAGAATTTTCATGTTGATAAAAGAGAAAGGGTATTATGTAACTTGAGTTACAAGATATGGGCTATGGCTATGTTTGAATTCCAAAGCCCATTTAATATAGAATTTTGAACCATAATAAGAATTTAGACACCCATAGTCCATTGAAATTTAAAAAATGAAAACCAACTTGTAGCCAACGGCGGAAGGTTTATCATGGGTGAGGTGTTAAGGACTTATTAGGGAATGTTAATGTAGTAGATAGATGTTAATCGAAGATTAGACTAATACCGATTGTCTTTCCATTTTCTACTTAATTTGCAGACGGACGCGTTAAAAGATTGGAAAGTCTATAGAAATCGTCGTCCCTTGGAAACATCTTGGCTAGCGAACCTAGCCGTATATATATATATATTTGACAGTTGTATGGGGCTTTTTTTTTTTTTTTATTATTATTATTATTATTTTTTTTTTTGATAAAACACGAAACAGGAGAACAGAGCCTAACCAGGCTTTTCAGAGTCAATGACTCTATCAATACAAATTGGAAATTCTTCCAACTAGAACATATCTTCAATTATACCAAGAGCATTTTTTGAGAGACCTTGAACAGCTTTGTTAGCAGGCATAGTGACAAAGCGCACCAGCAGACCATGAGGACCTTCAATAAATTTTTTAATATCCAAAAGAATGGCCCCAAACTCAGAATCTAAATGAGAGCCACCATTAATCCAATCAATCACCTCTGCATCGTCCAGCTCAATCACATAGAGGAGAAAACCACAGTCCACCCCAAAATGAATCCCCTTTTGAATAGCAACCAAACTTGCAGCTTTAAAAGACATATTGGTCTCCAGCTTTTGAGAGCAGCACGCCAGCACTTCACCATCAGAGTCTCTAACCACAACACCTATACAAGTTCTATGACTCTGTCTATCAAAAGCAACCGCGCAATTCATTTTAATCCTACCCAAATCAGGCAGAATCCAAACGAACAAAGGTGAGGAGCAGCATAAATTTTCTGATTCTTCTCCTAAATATTGCCACAAGACTCAACCAGAAAATTCTTACTCCAACAAAAAACCTCAGAAATATCTGTACAAGAAGAGTTATGAAGGAGGGCATTACGACACCCCCAAATCTTCCAAACTAAAACGCAAAACAACATACTATCTTCCTTACTCATCACTGAAAAACAGTGAATAACTAAATCCAAAAAACTGGCATGATTACCTGTTGTGACAGCCTTCAGTTGAGACCACTCATTTCGAATATTCTTCAACATCTTACACTCCCACAAGGCATGAATTGTTGTTTCCAGCGAAGTGTTACAAGCAATATAGTTACCATCCGTTAAAATCCCACGACGAGCAATGTTGTTTTTTGTCGGGATCCAATCAAAACAAGCTCTCCAAAAGAAGATTTTAATCTTCAATGGGATACTCAACCTCCAAAAAGACTTCCACCATTCTTTAAGGGGGCTAGGATTAGAAGAGCCAAGACACACCCTTAGACCCCTATCCAAAAAATACCCGCTACCAACCGAATATCTCCTACTAACCTCATAATTCCAGAACATAGAATCATGGTTGCTCCCCGAAGCAATAGGAATTTGCAAAATAGATTTCACATCATCCAGGAGGAAGTTGCTTTTAATAACATCTAAATTCCAGCCACCTGTAGGAGAAATAAACCTATCCACCGTAGCATTCATGCCCAACATAGAGGAAGAAAGAATCTTGAAATTTGAAGGTCTTGGAACCCACTTATCACTGTAAATTTTGATTTCTCTACCATCCCCAACCCTCCATCTCAGCCCTTTATCCAACAAATCCCTCCCCCATAACAGACTACCCCAAACATATGAAGCCGAGGATTTCTTTCTAGCTTCCAAGAAGTTGTAATTTTTAAAATAATAGCCTTTGAGAATCCTTGCCGCCAAGGAGTTAGGATTCTTCAGGATCCTGCACCCTTGCTTAGCCAAAAGAGCCCTATTAGAAGATTTCAGGTTACGAAAACCGAGCCCACCATCACACCTAGGCTTACACAAATGCTCCCAAGTGCACCAGTGCATTTTCCTCTGGTTACTATTACTACCCCACCAAAACTGGGCTTAAAGCCTCTGAATCTCCAAGATTAAACCTTTAGGAAGACGAAATAGGGTCATAGCATAGGCAGGGATTGCTTGAACCACACTTTAATAAGAATCTCTTTTCCGCCAATGGAGAGAAGCTTCTCGCCCCACCCTTTTATTTTCCCCCACACACGATCAGTAATATCAGCGAAAAGTTTCCTCTTACTTCTGCCGGAAAAACACGGGAGGCCAAAATATTTTTCATGACAAACAACAAGTTTAACACCAATCAAAGAAGAAATTCTATCACCTTCCTCAGCTGACATAAAAGGGCTAACACAGACTGTTGACTTGCTGAAATTAATTACCTGACCCGAAGCTCTTTCGTAATTAATAAGGATATTCTTAACAGTAGTGCAGTTTCCCTCATTCGCCTTAGTGAACAGCAAACTGTCATCGGCAAAGAACAAGTGAGAAATGGTCGGTCCCCCTCTACTACATTGAAACCCTAATAGCCTTCCAATGTCCTGCTCCCTCTGAATCAAAGAAGAGAGGCCTTCTGCACAAATTAAGAAAAGGAAAGGCGAAAGGGGATCGCCCTGTCTTAAACCTCTGGAAGGCTTGATACTCCCTGAGACCTCGCCATTTATCAATAGGGAATACGACACAAAGGTTACACAATTCATAACTAGGCTAGTCCATCTAGCTGAGAATCCCAAACGAAGCATCATATTTTCAAGATATACCCACTCTACTCTGTCATATGCCTTAGACATATCAAGTTTAATGGCCATTGAACCATTCTTCCTTCTCCTCCTCATAAGCCTATGCAAACACTCAAACCCCGCAATAGTGTTATATGAAATTAACCGACCCGGGACAAAAACACATTGAGTCTCAGAGATAACACCACTCAAAGCATGCTTAAACCTGTTAGTGATAGTTTTTGCTATAATCTTGTATATAACATTACACAAGCTTATAGGCCTATAATATGAAACTTTAGTAGGATTTTGGGTTTTAGGGATCAGAGATATTACCGTGCTATTCATTCTAGCCACCAAATCCCCATCATTAAGGACTCCCAGGCAAGCATTCGTAACACTCAACCCCACTACATCCCAGAATTTCTGATAAAAGACTGTTGGTAACCCATCACAACCAGGAGTCTTCATAGGCTTTATATCAAAAATAGCCATTCTAACCTCGTCAGCTGAAAACTAAGAATCTAAGAAACGAGAAAGCTGATTGGAGAGTTTAGGTTGAAGAACCTCCACCACGGCATTCACATCATCACGAGAGGGGTTACTAGTAGTAAACATTTTAGAGAAATACTAACCCGCAATATTCTTAATTTCGCCTTTCGAATCTCTCCAAATGCCCCCTCATCAAAAAACCCTCTAATTCTGTTTCTTGACTTCCTAGCCGAAGCCTTTGAATGGAAGAAACGCGTATTCCGGTCGCCACCTTGTATCCATTCAACCTTGGCCCTTTGTCTCCAATACCTCTCTTCAGTCTCAAACACTCATCTAGTTAGGATTCCAACCTATTAACAACTCTCCAGGAGGTCGGTTTCTCTGCTATGTTCACCTCCCTTAAGGCCTCTCTTTTCTTATCAATATTGTACCTCAACTCTCTTATTTTTTCCCTATTCCACAGATTTAGCCATTTGCCACTTTTATCAATTTTCCACTGAACATTAACAACCCAATTATTACTGAAGTTATTTCTCTAGGCCAAAGAGACTATTTCTTTACACATATCGTCATTTATCCAGCACTCCTCAAAAAAGAATCTTCTACCATTCCCACTTGGCTCAGAAATCACCTCACATTTTAGGAGCAAGGGTCTGTGATCCGAAGCCCAGAAATCAAGATGTCTAATAACTGAATGTGAAAATAAATTTCTTTAACTTCTACTACACAAACCTCTATCCAGTCTCTCCATTACAGAAGCATCACCATCCCTCTTATTACTCCACGTAAATTTGGGACCAATGAAACCCATATCCTCCATATTGCACTCTTCCAGCGACTCCCTAAAATTAGCCATTGACCTCCAATTCTTGTTAGCACCACCAAGCTTCTCATCATCACACAAAATCGTATTAAAATCACCTATACAAACCCAAGGAAGATCATACATGCTTGCCACTAAGCGTAAAAGCGTCCAAGAATGTTTTCTTTGAGCTTGGTACGGGTGGCCGTAGAAACTTGTGAACCTCCACACAGCAGCATTCCTATCATTAATCTTCACATCAATGTGTTCTTAGGAGTAAGTGAAAAGGTCTACATTGACACAATCCGACCACAGCAGACATAAACCCCCCGACCTACCGATGCTATTCACTACAAGCTTCCCAATGAAGCCCAATTTAACATGCCACCTCTCCATTTTCGAATGATCACTCTTAGTTTCACACAAGAAGATCAAATCCGGACTTACCTTCTGCTTATGAGAACGCAGGGCATTGAACGCCCAGAAACTACCTAATCCCCAAGCGTTCTAGACAAAAATATTTATTGAGTTCGGTGGGCCGGTAGAGACCGGCCGACCGATATAATAGAGATACCTTTTGCGTTAGACTCAAGCGAAACCCTAGGATGGGTAACCACTTCATCCAATTTCTGAACAAACCTTATCTCACCATCAATCTCTTCAGCTCCCTTCAAGCTAACGACCTCTAAACACCTCTTATCCTCAGCCAAATCATGCCTATCTTGAACCTTATCTAGAATACTATCTGAAATGGCCAATGCTTCTTCATTAGACACCAAGGAATCCTTCCTAGAACGCTTGCCTTCTTCAATCCCTGGCTCGACATTCCTTCTCTTTCTAAATTTTTCCCCAAATTTCTCTCCATTTGACCTTGCTCTGTCTAGTTGAGCAACCGTCTCCATTTACCCACTTTACAAACCTCTTGATCGGTACTCTCTTTTGTATCAAACCCCTGCCCAAAGCCTTCAATATTTTGATAAGGCCCAATAACTGGAGGATATGTTTTATTAATATCCATATTTGGGCCTTCCTTCAGGCCTGGTAATGTTATATCCAGCAAACCCGAGCTACTAGCATTATCAAGCCCTTCCACAGGCCCAATCAAGATTTCAGATTCTCTTAGGATATCTTTTAGCTTAACCTTCCCATCACCAAGAGCAGGAGCATTTAAGGAGCCGCTCGTTTCTTTTTCCCATTGACCCTGCCTCTCTAATCTGATGTCATTATCTATCTCATCCTCCATACAAACATCCCTTTGTGAAGATGGACTTGACCCTTTCTTTCCCCTAATATGCGGAAAACCCACCTCATTGTGACCGCTATTGACATTAGTATTGGCCATCGCCCTTTTCCCTCTCCAATTATCCATTGACCAACTGTTAACTTACACCTCCAGCCTAGCACCACCATAACCTTTAAACTTTCCCCAGCTACCGAAATCCAACCTTATTGAACCTCTGAAGTTCCATTTTGGGGGACTTGAAGCACGAAGCCACACCGCTAGTTTCTTGGAAATTGCAGATGAAACTTCCCTCTCCTCCTCTATCTCCACAGTGCATTCATCCATAACGTGACCTAATCTATCACACATGAAACAGTAATCCATCAACCTTTGATAGTGGAGAAGCATTGTGGTAACTTTCCCATCACCCAGTAGATCCACTAACAGACATCGCTGGAGGGGTCTATCCACTTCCACCGTAACTCTAACCCTTAGAAACCTACTAAAACCTTCAACCATCCCCCCAAGATCCATATCATGGACTACCCTTATCATGCTACCCAAAAAGGCACCAATTGCTTCAGTCAAGCAAAGTAATGGGAGATTATGAATCTGAACCCAGAAATCTACTGACTTGAACATCATATCTTGTACTTCACCAATACCTGCCGGCTTATCAAAAATAATGGTGGCTTTATCAAAAGTCCAAGGTCCACCCTTTAAAATCCGTTGCCGATCCTCAAGGTTAGAGAAATAGAATAGTACCCCACCATTCACTCTCCAAATTTTATTCATAACACTAATAAACACCTCTCTATTAATCAGTTTTTTCTTCAGAACCTTCCCCACCAAACTCGCGGCCAAACGATTTTCACTTCTTTCCTTTAACTCACATCTAAGGTGCACGCTGGCCCTTTCTTCTCTTTAATCGACAACCCATCACATAATCTAATAATCTCCTCTGCATTCATATAAGCAGAAACTAAACCAAACCAATAACCAAAAGGAAGACAAAAAGGACAAAAGGACACACGGACCTACTAAAAACTCACACCTTACACTCAGAGAAAAAAGCTCAGAGAGAGAAAGAGAGAGACTTTTTTTTCAGTAAACCAATTTATAACCTAGTTAAAATATTGGAAAGTCAATGAAACTCCTTTTTCTAATTTTCTCTCTCATCTGCATATATATGAAACTTTTCATTCAAATGTTGCTTCATTTTAATGGAAATTTCACTAAAGTCCTTATTCTTTCGCAAAATGTCACTTTTTTTAGCATTTTTTATTTATATATTAGTGAAAATGCCTACAAGGTTATACTAAACAACCTAGAGGGGGGCTGAATAGGTTGACACACTAGTTTTAAAAACTCTTTCGTGACTGGTGTCAAAACCTTGGTGAGCATATAATAAACCTTGAACAAGATTGTTATGAGAAACACAATTTGCACAAGTATGCTCAATTCACCACACTTAGTCTATAAAACATATACCAAGAACCAATGTATCTCATATACAAGTATATTCAATAAAGAGCACATTCTACAAGTTGTACTTAAAGTATTACAATGTAAGAACACTACAACTTGCTAGAGAAGAAAATATAAAAAACAATTAACAAGAATACTTGTATATCAATATATGTTCAATCTTTACAAGTATATACAAATATCACTATATACAAAATTCTAAACAATATACAAAAGAAATGTATTTATAAATATGATCAAAGGAATATATTTACAAATCACACTTTACAAAATCTTGTATCCAAAATCATCACAAGTGAAGATTGTACTACAATATTAAAACATACACAAAAACAAATATAAAAGATAGAGATAGAAAGAATTAACACAAGAGATTTTTTAACGGGGTAAAACCTCCAAGAAGGAAACATCCACGGGTTGAATTACAACCATTGGGTACTTATATATATTCGGAAAGTAAATTAGAAATTCCACAAAGTGACCAATCCTATATCACCAACCCATGTGGAGTCTATGTTTACCCAATCCCTATTGGAAGATACAAAATCCCTCAATGATGTAAACCACATATTGAAACTCATACCAAACCAACATCGTTGGAAGATTAGAAATTCCTCAAGAGTGCATACATATCCCATGTACCCCGCTCTATCGGACTCTATATCTAACCAAACACCCGGGCCTACCAATATATAAGCCAACTCTCTATATAAGGCATACGTGCCTCTAGAAAGCCTCCCATGCATGACTATCCAAGTCCTCCCGACTCTAGCCATGACTTCTTGCTTGCCTATCCAAGTCCTCCCGACTCTAGACAAGACTTCTTGCTTACCTATCCAAGTCCTCAAGACTCTAGGCAAGACTTCTTGCTTGGCTATCCGAGTCATCCCGACTCTAACCAAGACTTCATGCCTTTTACAAGGACTTCCTAGTGTGATCATGTGAATGCAAATTATGTAAACAATCAAAACAACATAGAACATGTGATCAATACATTCCATGGAACAACTAGATCTAAAGATGTGAAAACACAAGCAATAGAAATCTAGATGCAAAAACATGAATGAAAAAAACCTAGAGCATGTGAATACAATTAACACATAAAACTACTAGATTCATTCATACAAATAACACTTGAAAAATTCATATACATAAGGCACAAGTTCAAGATGTTAAAAACATACATAAAAATGCTAGAATCACAAAATGTATTCAACAAGTATTCTAGCCAAAGATTTAGAGATAGAAGATATGTTAAAAACAAATCAATCCTAAATATCTCTAAAAACACATACAAAGGCTCTAATCCTAGATTTCATCAATCATGGATCAAAGTCACATATAAAGGATTATTAATCATAAACTAGATCAATCAAGTCTCAAACAATCCTAGATATCAATCTAATCACAATACAACTCCCAATCATCTTAAAAACAAAGAATCAAAGATTCTAGTCAACATGTGTCTCTAATTAGACTATTCAATTAGATTGATTATGAAGCTACCTTTCTCAATAGCATTCACTAAACATACATATACATGTAGAAGAAGAAACCCCAAGCAAATTGAAGGTTTAAAAAGATGAAATCACAAAGTTATGAACACTACCTTGATTTCAAGAGCTGGTTCGGTTTTCTGAGTAGATCTCTCAGAAAATCAATCAAACAGCTACAAGACCACTTGGAAAAGGTAGAGGACTCGAATACGAACAATCTCCAACTTGAATAACTCAATTCCGACTCCGTATGAGAAAGTTATGGTGTTTGGAAGTTGAGAAAATTGGAGAGAAAAACATAGACGGGATTTCACAATTTTTCTTCTTTGAAACAAATGGAGGGAATTGGAGAGGTTTAAAAAGAATGGGAAGAAGGGCATTTTTGTCCACAAAATTTAGGGACCAGGCCAGCCATCCCACGTGTGGGCCGCGTGTGCCACATGCGGCCAGAGAGCTGGCTGGGCCGTGTGGCACACGGCCTCCACACGTGGAAGCCAAGCCTTGGCCTTTTGGCCACCAACTTCTCCCGCGCACCTCTCACGTTCTTCAGCCATATTCGGGCATCCGAACTCCGATTTCGAATCTGTTTTCGGATTACGAATCATGACTCCCTCACACACGAAGAAGACTATGAAACTTTGACAAATAGTTGAGAATTTATCTCGGAAAACGACGACGAACACAACTCAACGAATGAGAACGAAAAGTAGCGTAGTTACATCGTTTGGACTCGAAACTAAACATATGAGTAACCGAAACGACCGGGACTCAATAAGGAATCAATTAAGATCAAGTACAAGTCCAAAACACAAGAAACACAAACATACAAACACAAGTTCACATATGAATGCCATTTCCTAGACATAGTCCTAGAACATGCAACTCTAAAATGTATGAGCATTTGAGTTCAATGCAAGAGCATACAAAATTATGTGAATGTGTTATATAAATGGTGCACAACGATGTAGGGACACATATGAATGATTTGTGTGTGTGTGCCTATGCCTTGTAAGAGGAATGAGGTCAATTATACCTTTGATGAGCAATGAAGCTAATTCCCCTTATCAAGCCATCATCTTGCATGTATCGTAGTCAAATCTTTCTTTGAAGCTTTGTATCATCATCAATATGACCACATAAACATTACAAGATAAACACGTTTTGATATGGAATATATGCCAACAACAACCAAAAACCTAACAATTAGTGATTTTAATCTCTCATTTTTTTCAAAATACATCACTTTAGTCCATTTGATTAAATTATTGATAATCAACTATAACAGAACTAGTTAAAGTATAATTTTGCCCTTCTATAATTTAATAAAGCTAAAATGACGATATTATCCTCAAACTTATTAAAATATTACATATTAATCTTTACATATATTGTCTAAAATATCCTCAAACATTATAAGTCCTTCATCAGCTTCGTTGGAGGAGTTGATCATCTTATCCTCTAACACTGGAAGAGGGCAGATCCTCTTCCAACACTGTTAAGTCCTTCATCGGCTTCACTGAAGGAGGATCTGACCTCCCTCGACTTTGGAGTAGATGATTAACTCTTCCATCAAATGTAGGAGTTCGATGGCTAATCATCTCCTCCATTCGACAGAGAAGCTGATTAGTTTCCCTAAAGCCGAAGGAGGTCAAATCTTTTTTTTTGGCGAGGTCGATCTTTTCGACATTAGAGGAGGCGTTGCCTCCTCTATTTATCTTTTATTATTTATTATTTATATTTATATTTAAAAAATATTTTTTTGAGAAAATTATAATTGTTTCTTATTTTCTCTTTTTTGTATCTTCTATATTTTACATTTTTTAAATGTAAAATTAAAAATTATTTCAACATTATTGTGAATTTAAAAAGTTATGTAAAAATAAGATAATTATTTATTTTATTTTTTTGAAAGCACAAAGGCAACAAAACTAAATAGGACAATCATCCAAAAACGACCTCTCCACATACGGAGGGTAGGATTCCTTCCAAAACATGTCCTCATTAATAGACAGTGCCACTTTGGATAACTTATGGGAAACAACGTTTGCCTTCCTAGAGACGTGCATTACCGAGACGCCACCAATCTGATGAATGATATCAGTAATATCACACACAACCAAACCAACATCTGCATTAATTTCACTACCAGAAACAATCAGATTAACCACTTCTAGGGCATCCGACTCAACCATAATGGGAAACAGACCTATGTCAACAACAAAATGGAGGCCACGTAAGACAGCCATAGCCTCCACTACCTGTGGAGTAAAGGAAGCCTTAATCCTTTAAGCACTTGTAGCCACCTCATTTCCAAAATTATCCATTATAACTATACCTACACCAACACGAAGATGATGGCCATCAATTGCTACATCTGAGTTGATCTTATACATCCCCTCCACGGGAGCCATCCACCTAATAGGCTCCACCACCTACAAACTATCACAGACAGCAACAGCGCCATTGGTAGCCTTGTAGTCCACCACGTACTTCTTGCTCCACTCAACAACAATACCCACCTCAATCTGGCCACCTTCATGGGCATAATTGTTCCTTAAGAACCATAACTGCCACCAAATAGCACACAACAAAATCAGCTCGTCCTAACTCAGATTGTTAACGCAAAAATAGAAGAAATTCTGAAACCTAATATTCTTTTCCCACTTCGTCCCTTTCAAAACACCAAATGCAGAGCGTACATGCTTAAATCAAGAATAGCCCATAGAGCATGGAAAGATGATTTAAAATCATTAAGGCAAATTGGGCACATACCATCCACTGGGACTTTTCTCTTAGCAATATTGAGACGATTTGCCAGCCAATCATGATAGGCTTTCCACAAGAAAATTTTAATCTTTGCATGCATCTTTAATTTCCAAATAAGCTTCTAGCTAAAACCAGCACCCTTGTCCCCTGAAGAAGAAGCTGCAAACTCCCTCAAACAACATAGAATGTACCCATTTTTAACCCTATAATTGTCGTCCTTAGTATGATGCCAACACAAACTATCATCTCTTAACACATTACTACACAATAGATTTAATAGCTGAAATATCATCCTTTAAAAAAAGTTCATGCTAAAAGGAATATTAAATTCCAAGCATGTTCTATAATTAAACTAGGGGTGAATAGATTTTAACCCTTATTACCAATTTTCACATTTAGTCATTTTATGAAAATACCCCTATTTAGTCAATATAATATAGCAAGTGTAATATGTGCGGAATTATAAATGACACTTGATATTTACATGGAAACCCTCTATTTACGTGAAAACCCTCAACAGGGAAAAACCATGGGCTGGTAAGTGCGCCACACTCGAACCTCGAATCCATTAATGATAAAGGTGATTACAACCAAATCCCGGTATATAACTCACCACCACTACCTAATTCCGGTATAAGTGAACCTAGTCCAATTGCTTGTGATTTACGCTACCTAACCCCGGTAGCTACACAAGACTTAGTTCTCAATGAAGAGATTAACACCCTAAGTGAATATACAAAGATATCCAAATATGCAAATAGAGCTAGGGTACACTAGATGTTTAACTAGGAACATAAGATGACAATTAAATCATTCCTATATATCAAATGCTAAATGACATATCATAAAACTTAGCTAAACATAGATTAAACAACCTAGATAGCTATCACAACACAACACAAAATCAAAATAACACACAATCTCTATCTTGTATAATAACATATGAACTAAGAACATACAAGTAAATAAAGAGATGCATTGATAAATAAAATACTAATTATATATGATAATAGTGAAGAACATACCAAGGGAAGTGTGTTGAGCAAAACCCATGCAAGCAAGCATCCTAACTATGCTAGAAAATGCTAGATGATATTTTGATGCATATGAGAATGGTTTTTGAGTGTTAAAAATGAGTTCTTGATTTGATTTTCTCTCAAATATCTCTCTTTGAAGTTTAGAGTTCTTAGAGTCGGAGAACTGAGTTTAGATAATGAGAAGATGATATATTTATAGACATCAAGAACATGGCATGTGAAAATACAAGTTTGCCCGCACGATCGACGGTTTTATTCAGTGGCCAGGCCACCAATCACAACCGTCGAATTGAACCCGAGAAGAACAGAGGAACAACGGCAGTTTCATAATCACCGATCAAACCGCAGAATCAAACCCGAGAGATAAATCAATCAGGTATGAACGGCGGTTTTGAACGGCGGTCTCGACCGTCGATCATAACTGTCGTTTCACCAAATGTGGTGAAACTAAGGGAGAAGCCAAGAGCATTCTCTGAGGGTGGTCCTCGTTCTAACCCAAGCATACCAACGTGCACACACGGACATTTCCGAACATATTCGGGAAACAAATTACAAGAAACATAAACACATAACAAGAAACAACAACAAAGTGCTAATGTGTAATGTGACAATTGAAAAGTATGCACACATATGCAAGTATGCTAAGTATGTGTGTGCTATTAAATGTCTTCAAAGAAAGACTAAGCACTAGAAGTATACCTTTGGAGTGCTTGTCACCTTGAGGTCTTGAGGGCCTTTATCTTGATTATACATTACCTAAGTTACCTTTACAACAACCCTAATATGTGGTTTGTCCACGAAATAAGTCAATCAATAAATGAGACCTTACAATCTCCCCCTTTGGCTATTCGTGACAAAACCACCACTCACAATGATCCTCACAACATAATTGAACCTACGGGATAACAAAGATATTCTACATTACAAAGAGATATTAAAAAGTAAAAAACTTCAAGTATTCAATCTCTTGTAGAACTATCAACCCTTCAAAACAAAAAAAAAATTAAACTTTCCAAAGCAAGTGTATTTGAGATGATCAAGTGAAAATAAACAAGCATTTGTATTTTAAGAATTTAAGCACACCATCATGCAATGTATATGAATGCAATGCTCCCCCTCAAATGGGTTACTCCCCCTCAATATGTAATCTCCCCAATATACACAATTGCTACTACAATTTAGCAACTCCACTTACCACATTCTACTCCCCCTTTTTGTCATGATATAGGCAAAGAAGTAATCCCCAATCGGATCACTAATAGCAAAGAAAGATAGTAGCATATAAGATATTTGCATAATCATATAAGTCACTTTATGCAACTCAATTAATTGGAGAGACACAATGAGATTTATTTTATGAAAATGTGTGAATTAAAAATGATTTGCATACAAGACATATTGTATTCAAGTCCAAAATACAATGGTATTTGGCAAAACAAATGACAAAGGTTTCCAATAGAATTCAAACGAATTTCACCATTTGTCATGAGAGAAGAAAGGATATAGAAATTTTATTGATTTCAATTTAAGAGCAACTATATCCAACTTTATAAGCGAAACATGGTATGAGTGACTTTGCTCCCTATTTGATTTTTCTGGGAATAATATCCGTATGATAGTAGCCATGTTCAACTAATAAAGAAAGAGAAACATTTGGATTATAAAATCCTTTGAACGGATAAAAGATCCTTTATTTATTTGAGTCTCATAAGCTTTTTCACACAAGTTTTGCATTTAAGAATTGCAATCATCAATTCATGTTTTTTTCATTTGAGTATATCATTTGAATTTCATGCTTTTCATATGACATTAGCATGTTATAAAATAATCATCATGTCATGGAGGTAATTATAAGTCATTCAAATCATACTTCCTATGTAAATCTCCTAGTCCAAAAATACATGTTTGAACATAAATATGACATGGATTGTAAACAAGACATGGTTCACACTTATTAAAGAAAATATCATATAACATATATGTAACTAAGATACTCAAGCAATTAATAAAGAAGCAAAAGATATTTCAAATTTTTGCATGTGACAAGTATGCAAAATACCTCTCTTTGCTTGAGTTGCCCATATGGGGTCAAAATACCATACTGCTTCAATGAAGAGCATGAGGTCCTAAAGACCTACTAAGTCCATTGGACCTAGTGGAACCTATTGGAGACTTGTTTGTCTTATAGCAAGTGGGTTCGTCTTTTCTAATCCACTTAGGTGAAACACTTTTCTTCTTAGTGGTTAAAAGTTCAAGAGTTCTAGATGTCATAGGATCATGTAAATGGATTTTATCCTTCTTATGAACATGCATTCTAGCTCTAGCCTTCTTCTTCTCAATCATGCTTTTAACTCTACACATTTTAATGTAAAGAAAGCACTTTGGTCTAATATGACCATCAATACCACAAAAATGACATGTAGGAATGAAGTTAGGAATCATACCATGTCCTTACGCATGCATAGGAGCCTTCCTATGTCTTTGTGGTTGTCTTGGTAGTTGGATATGATCTCTCCTTCTTTCTTGTTGACCAAGACTTGGTTGCTTCCTCGGTTGAGTTTGCATGATTGGTCTCTTCCCCTGATGAAGTTGAGGATGAGGGAAGTTAGCATGAGGAATTCTTGTAGGTTGAGCTTGAGGTTGCCTTCTTAGCATCATCTTCACTTATGCACTATAAGAGCATTGTCCTAGATCAATCTTCTTCCAAAGAGTTTGCACCAGTGAAGCTTTTTTGTAGCTCAAGCTCTTGACAAACACAGTCTTGTTGGGAGTGGAGGTCTCTTTACTATCTTCAAATCCAAGACATCTCTTGTCACAAGGGCTCTTTCTAACACCAAGAATGTGGTCAAGCTTCTTGGCCATCCTAGTTAATGACTTTTTAGCTTCATCAAGCTCCCTCTTCAAACCCTCTTCATTCCTCTTAGACAAAGCTAGGTCATCTCTTAGCTTGTCTTCAATCTTCTTGGATCTTTCCACTTGTTCACTTAAGTGGTCAATATGAGCTGAAAGGTCTAGGTTCTCTTCTCTCAATGTTTGAATCTTTTCCTTGGTCTTTATTGCTAAGCTTTTAAACTTAGCGAGGTATTCATCTAGAACCTTTTTCTTCACATATCCCTTTGTGGAGTTAGATGAATAGTCATCTTTACTAGAGTCATTTGCTTCTTGACTCTTATTCTTTTCTTCATTGTAGGAGATCGAAAAGGCAAAGTAGCTATTCTCACAATCATTCAAGCTCGAGGGACTTTCTTCAACTACTTTCACTTTGTTGTCCTGCTTGTAAGAGCTATCAAGCGCCATAAATTTGGCCACATCCTCTTCATCACTTGAAGAGTCATTTGAAGTGGTGGCCATTTCCTTTCCTTCTCTTCTATCTTTCAAGTTAGCACACTCAAGAGAGATATGCCCGAATCCTCCACATTTGTAGCATTGAATCTTCTTTTTTGAAGATATCTCATGATTTGGCTTAACATTCTTAATTGTGGTTTTCTTCTTCTTAAAGTCATCCCCCTTTGAGCCATAACCACTCTTTTATAGATTCAAGAACTTCTTGAATCCCTTAGCTATGAGTGCTATGTCTTTATTCGAGTCATCATCCTCCTTCTCCACCTTGTAGTTTTTCAAGGCTAGATTCTTTGTTCTTCTTAGGAGGAGAGATGGTAGCCTTTCTTGACTCATAGGCTAGAAGTCTTCCAATAACTTCACTCGGCTTCATTTCCTTTTAGGTGTCATTTTCTTCTAAAGTCGTCACTTTGGGTTCGAACCTCTCGGGAAGTGATTGCATGATCTTTTGCTTTATTCTTCTATTCGAGTTGGCGACTTTGGTTCATAATATCCATTAGCCTCATTTGGAAGTCATTGAAGTGCTCGTGATCTTCCATCTTAATGGTCTCAAACGGAGTTTGAAGGACTTGGAGCTTGGAGTCCTTGACCACCTCGGTTCCTTCATGTGCAACTTCTAAGATGTCCCATGCTTCTTTGGCAATCCTAGTAATTTGAATCAGTTTGTACTAATTTTCATCCATTGCATATCGGATGGCATGTATGGCTTTGTTGTTCCTCATGAAGTCAACAAACTCTTGAGGACTTCACTGTGCCTTAGGCTTGAGAATAGGGATGGACATTTCCCTATGGGGCCCCATCCCCCATGGGCCCCCATGGGGTTTTGGGGATAAATTTTGCCCCCAAATGGATTTTGGGGGTGGGGGTGGGGGTAAGGGTGGGGGCAAACTTTGCCCCCCAATATATTTTAGGGGAGGTGGTGGGGGTACCTCCCCCCAAACCCAAAACCGCATTAGGCCCCCAAAATAATATATATTATTTTTATTTTTATTTATATATATAAATTTTAACAATTAAAAAAATTTATAAATTATAATATTAAATTATTAAAATTAACATGACTATTTTGTATTTTGGATTTTGTATTGTATTTTTATTATGTTTTTATTACTTTTAGGATTGAAATTCGAAATTTAGAATTGAAAATAAAATGAAATGGGGGAAATGTGTTTTGGGAGTGGGGGTGGGGGAACCTCCCCCCAAAACATCACCCCCCTAAATGGATTTTAAGGGAGGTGGTGTATGGAGGTTTGAGGAAGGGATGGGGGTATCCTCCCCCGCCTCATTGGGCCCCCACGCCCATCCCTACTTGAGAACCTCCTCTTTTCCATTTGTAGGAGTTATAATAGGTGGAGTGTATCTGTCTTCAACCGCAATCCATGCCCCCATGCCCTGTCATGGATTTGGCATAAGTACGCTTCTATCTTCCGCTTCCATGAGGAGTAATTATCGCCAGTAAGCAACGGTGGCCTCACGCTCGACGTTCCCTCTCTGCTCATCCCAAAACCACTCATAGTGTTTGGATGAATGCAAATGAGATGAATGCAAAATTTATGAAGAAATCAAACAATCACACAAAATGCAAAACACACCAAAATGAGCTAGGATCACCTAAGTATATCTAGGAACCCGCTTTGATATCAATCAAAATGAATATTAAATTCCAGGCGTATTCTAAAATTAATCTAGAGGGGGGTGAATAAATTTTAACCCTTATTACCAATTTTCGCGTTAGTCAATTTACGAAAATACCCTTATTTAGTCAATATAATATAACAAGTGTAATATGTGCGGAATTATAAATGACACTTGATATTTACGTGGAAACCCTCAATAGGGAAAAACCACGGGCTGGTAAGTGCGCCACACTCGAACCTCGAATCCACTAATGGTAAAAGTGATTACAACCTAATCCCGGTATATAACTCACCACCACTACCTAATCTTGGTATAAGTAAACCTAGTACAATTGCTTGTGATTTACGCAACCTAATCCCAGTAGCTACACAAGACTTAGTTCTCAATAAATAGATTAACACCCTAAGTGAATATACAATGATATCCAAATATGCAAATAGAGCTAGGGTACACTAGATGCTTAACTAGGAACATAAGATGACAATTAAATCATTCCCAAATATCAAATGCTAAATGACATGTCATAAAGCTTAGCTAAACATAGATTAAACAACCTAGATAGCTATCACAACACACAATCTCTATCTTGTATAATAGCATATGAACTAAGAACATACAAGTAAATAAAGAGATGCATTAATAAATAAAACACTAATTATATATGATAATAGTGAATAACATACCAAGGGAAGTGTGTTGAGCAAAACCCATGCAAGCAAGCATCCTAACTATGTTAGAAAATGCTAGATGATATTTTGATGCATATGAGAATAGTTTTTGAGGGTTAAAAATGAGTTCTTGATTTGATTTTCTCTCAAATATCTCTCTTTGAAGTTTAGGGTTCTTAGAGTCAGAGAACTGAGTTCAGAGAATGAGAAGATGGTATATTTATAGACACCAAGAACAGGGCATGTGAAAAGATAAGTTTTCCTCCCGCAGCTTCAAGGAATACGCTCTAAACGAATTCAAGTGTGGGATCCACCTGTCCTCATAAATCGACACTAAAGAACCGGTTCTAATCCTCCACGTTATCCTCTTCTCTAATAAACCATGACCCCAAATAAAGCTTTTCCATACCAGGATCCATAATTCTTACTTTCTGCTGCCATAAAATTATTAGTTGGAAAATAACACCCTGTCAGAACCCTTGCCACGAGCGAGCCTGGGTTTTTCAGCAGTCGCCAACCTTGTTTAGCCAGCAGAGCGCAATTGAACATGGCCAAGTCCCTAAACCTCAAGCTACCATCCTCTTTACCTTTACATAACTTTGCCCACGAAGCCCAATGGATTCTTCGAGAAGTAACAATACTACCCCACCAGAATCGATTTATCATTCCATGGATTTCATTAATTAAACATTTCGACAGCTTGAAAAGACTCATAGTATAAGCAGAGATAGATTGAAGGATTGCCTTAATTAGCACTTCTTCCCTCCCACTGATAACAACTTGCTCCTCCATCCTCCGACCTTATTCCATAATCGGTCCTTTATATTCTCAAACAATTTCTTCTTACTTCTACCAATAAAACATGGTAAACCAAGATAACGCTCATGACACCTGACCCGCTGGACACCAATCAGCTAGCCAAATGATCCCCCTCAGCACTGGAGAATGATCTGCTTACACAAAGCCCAGATTTATCGTAATTAATCAATTGACCAGAAACCCTAGAGTACACATCGAGGATATTACGGATCTCCAAACAATCCCTGGTAGTAGCTCCTGGGAAGATGATGTTGTCATCTGCGAATAACAAATGCAATATGGTTGGGCAAGTTCTATTACATCTTAATCCCGTCAGCTGGTTAGAAGAAATACTCACAAAAATCAACCATGACAACACCTCAGAAACAAGCAAATACAGATAAGGAGATAAGGGGTCTCTTTGCTTAAGACCCCTTGTAGGAAACACCGATCCATAAACACTACCATTTGCTAAAAAGGAGAATCTCACTGATGTAACACAACTCATAATTTTGTGCACCCAAGCCTTAGAGAAACCCACTTTCAGCATAACATTTCTTAAAAAAAACTCCATTTTACTCGGTCGTAAGCCTTTGACATATCTAATTTCAAAGCTAAAAACCCCTCCTTTCTGACCTTAGTTTTTAATGCATGAAGACACTCTATACCAATGATCACATTATCAAAGATCATCCTTCCTAGAACGAAGGCGCTTTGATTTTCCGAAATGACCTCCCCAAGAACCTTCCTCAATCAATTCGCAAAAGCCTTTGCCACAACTTTATAAATAACATTGCAGAGGCTTATTGGTCGATAATCCGTGATTTGTTCCGCTATGGTACACCTCGGAATTAAGCAAATGAGAGTGTCATTAATTGTTTCTAACGAATCTCCCTCATTCAAGCACCTTAGACAAGCCGCAGTCACTCCAACGCCAACTATGTCCCAGTTTTTCTGATAAAACATAGCTGGTAACCCATATGGTCCTAGTGCCTTAGTTGGGCCCTTATCAAATACAGCAGCACAGACATCCTTAGCTGAAAATGGGGAGTCCAGGAAATTGCGAGAATAGTTGGAGAGTCATGACTGGAGGCACCCTAACACATTACCTTATCTATATATTTATGTCATGTTAGCTTGGAATAACTACGAGAAGTAACCAACAATCACACCTATTAGGTCTTGTTGTCCAACACACCAGTCACCTCTATTATTGAATAGCCTATAGATTACATTACTGGTTCTCCGTGCTGATGCCTTTAGGTGGAAGAATTTTGTATTTCGATCACCCCCTTTTAGCCAATCCACCCTCGAACGCTATTCTAGTACTTTTCGTCCTTAACCATCAAACAATCCAAACACAACTCAAGCTTCCCAATCACACTCCACGAACCAACCTAAATATTTGTAGAGACATCACTAATTTCCTTCTGTATTCTTACGATCTTTGCTCTTAATCTCTGATGATTCGTAGCATTCCACTTGCTCAAATGTGTAGTACATCTTGAGATGGTAGCTACCACACCATCCATAGATACAGGACCTCCTAAAAGGACCCAGTTTCTTCTCACTAGAGTCTTACAATCCTCCTGCTCAACCCAACACGACTCAAAGTGGAAATGCCTCTGTTTCCTCTCTCTGTCAACTCCAACTTGAGAATTAACATCCAAGATATCTAGAAGGAGTGGCCTCTGGTCAAAGAACTAGAAATCAAGATGACGAACATAAGAGTTTGGAAAACAATTGTTGCCATTCAAAGCTCTAAACGCCTTTCTCCAATCATTCCTGGACCAAGCCATCTCCACTACGCATGTTAATCCACGTAAACATTGGCCCTAAAAAACCCATATGTTCAAGTTCACATGAATCCAAAGTGTCCCTAAAATCTTTCATTAACTGTCTCGAATGCTCCAGACCCCCTTGCTTTTCTGCATCACACGGTATCTCATTGAAATCCCCGATACAAAGCCACGGTAATCTCGACATCCCATATAATCTCCAATGCAAGGTTCATGAGTGATGGCATTGTTCTCGAGTAGGAGTGCCGTCGAACCCAGTCCATCGCCATCTCTTCAAACCATGAGATACAATTTAAACATCAATATGACATGATGAATATGACAACAAATCAACTGTAATTCTATAAGACCAAAACAAAGACAAACCCCCACTATGCCCTAAAGACTCTACCACCAATTTACCTATATAACCCAGTTTAATTCTTAACCTCTCCATCAAACTATTACTTGATTTTGTCTCAATAATGAACATAAGATTAGGATACATTTCCCGCCAAAGCTTCAAGAGGGCACGGACAACTCGTGAGCTACCCATCTCACGGGCATTCTAGACGAGGACCTTCATTACGTCCGGTCAGCTAGTGAAGACTTGGCTGCCGATATCCGAGCACTAGAAGCAGTGCCCTCATTAGTGAAATTTCCCTTTTTACCTCCATTATCACAACCTCTAACAAGAGCCTCACCCACTTGAGTGCTTAATCCCTCTTTCCCTACACAATACCAAGACCAAAATCCACACTTACCTTTCCTCTTTTTCGCGTCACACGACTTTAGCGACCACCCCTAACTTTTTAATTCAAACCCCTCCCTTTCACTAGATCCTTCATTTTTAGATTCTCCTCCGGAGCAAACATAACCTGCCCCGACCCGTCTTCCTTTATTAGTGGGACACTACTATCCGACCTATTAAATCCAAAGTCCACAACAGCCTTAGTTAAGTCCACCAAAGATGTTAACCCATTCGGTTGAGGCAGACTAGGACCAATAATAGGCCCACCAACCACTTTCCCCTTACCCATTTCCCTTATTGTTGGGCTTTTGGATACTTGACACCTTCAGACTTGGCCTACCCACCTAAGATTCTTCAACATTCTTGGCCATGTCATTTTTTTGACACGTAAAGATAAAACCGTTGTTTCTATCATTACAGTTCTCCATAATGCACCAAAGATATTCTTTCCACAATCAAGCCTTCCACTACCAGGATCACAACCATCACCAAAAACAACGTTTCTGGGACCACAACTGTTACTAGCTTTAAGGCTCCTCCTCCTATTGGAATCTGCCACCATGGGCGACTGCCGGGATGCGATGCTCCTCCCACCTGACCCTTTCCTATCATGGTTACGACCCATACCACTTCATCAGTCTCTTTGGCCCAACCTATTGTCCGGCACAATCCCCCTCATCCATGCCTCATATAGTAGAACCTCCTTCTCATCGTCTCAAATGGATACAATAGGATCCAAGCATTCACTCGTTGGATGGCCAAACAGTCCACATCGAAAACAATGTTTTAACAGTCGTTTGTACCGCAATGCCATCAATGTCTCCTTCTCGTCCCCCATGACATCCACACGTAGGCATCGTCTCAGTAGTTGTGTTGCATCAATTCTGATACAAGCCCATAAGAATTTCCTTACGCCCTCCACCTCAGCACCTACATTAACATCTAAAACGATTCCAGCAAGATTTCCTAGAAAGTGACCAATCTCTTTAGTAAAGCAAAACAGTGGGACATTGTGAATCTGAACCCAGAAATCTGAAAACTTACAAGACATATTTTCAATTACTCCCATCCCTGCTGATTCCTCCAAAACTATCAACGCACCATCAAAGGTTCATAGCCCTCCATTCATAACATTCCGACGGTCTTCCGCACTTAGAAACTAGAATGTAAACACATTGGGTGAGACATTTTTGACTTCCACCCCCCCCCCCCCCCCCTTCCACTCTCCAGAATCTTGCTATCACTCCCATAAAGGCCCCTCTATTCACTGGCTTGGACATCATCACTTTACCAGCCAAACTTAACAACACTCATTGAGCTCCAGCGACCTTCAAGTTTTCCTACAACCCGTGAACCGGACCCTCCTTCTCTAGAAGTGTCATCTGTGCACAAAGAATTGTAATATCCTCTTAACCCATAATCCCCTTGACTTTCTGATCACCAATGCCTATGGAAACCCCTAGGACCACTCTATCGTCTAGAGAACGTAGAGACTCTTTTTTCTGAAGTATATCTAATGCACAAACTTATATTCACATCATATATAATTTATTACTAGCAGCAGTTCTTATAATTAGAAAGTGGGCAAAATAAGATAATTATTAATACATCTTTTTTTAATGGTATTAATACATATTTTAATGTGTCAAATTTTGTCATTTTACATAACCACATCAAAGTTTAGTAAACACATTTTTCTTAACACTTTTTAAAATACTAGGTTTAGAGGCTTGAATGCACATTTTGTAACAATATGTTACATAAAGATAACTCAAAATTCACTATAAATTTCACAATTTGAAAACACGAATCCCAACAAATGAATAAGAACTCAAAAGAGTTACAATTGACTAGATTTATTTTTATTCTTAAAACTTCATATGATCATTGATAAATTTTAATACGCTTTTGAAATACACATAACCTATAAAGCTTCTGATAGCTCCTAATAGCTTTTATCAAAACATAATTCGAAATTAATATAAACTTACAAATAGCACAATATAAACACTTTGATAGTAAACTTAAGATAAAGCATACAAAAGAATTCAGATAAGAAATACTGAATTAATACTGAATCAAATATTATGATTAACATAAGTTATCAACCGATACGATAAAAAAGAGAAAAACATACCTGGAACTTTGGCAACTTCTGTCAATCAATTGGTATTAACAAGATTGAAATTGAGACGATGATTTAGGTTAAACATATAAATGAACAATCCACATCGCAGTTTTATTTGTTAAAGAAAGTTAGTTGTACATTATCTAAAGTAAACAAAATTCTAAAATTCAGTGACTAAAGACTTTTGGTTGTGTAAAACCATAAAATTCAAAATTTTTTTTTTTTTTTTGAACCATTACAGTTAATATTTTGAGATTAGGGAAATAGGTATGACTCCGATGTAGGTGTACTCAAGATGCTTACCATTGAGTCATTGAGCCAATCTCATTTTGTTGACAATTTTCTATCTATTTAATTTATCAAATTCAATTATTAATGAAAGCACAATTAATTAAAATTTTATATTCTATAATTTTGTAATTAGCTATTTTAACATCTATATTAAAAATAATAATAATAACATTAAAAAAATTATAAAAAAGAAAGAAATAGGTGCTTAACCTAAACCCATTTTGAGTAGTATATATGATCGAAATTTTACGAGTACCAAAATTCCACACTTGGAATACACAAGTCGAATGAGATGTATAATGGCAAGCGGGATCGTTCCTCAGGGAAAGGGAGGATATTTGGCTATAACTAATTTATGTACACTAATCTAAACTATGTGCGGAAAAAGTAAAATCCATTTTTGGTTTTGGAATTTGTTTTCACAATTAAACTAAATGAAACTATTAATCTAAAGCAAGTAATTGAAATGAGAGATGTGATATATGATGATGGGTATTGGGGAATTGAGTTAACAACTAAAGGATTCCTAATGTAATGAACTAGTCCAATTAAGCACTTTCATCCTACTCAATGGTTGTTCTTAAATTGATTTAACTTCTTGAGGTGCACTTTCAACCTTGACTCAAGTAAGCCCTACTATGAGTCTTAGTGTGAGTGAATTCAAGCTTTTACCCAAGTGAGCCTCACTATGAATAATTGCCCAAATAATATTCTTAAGAAAAAATTAAAGGTCTTGTACCAAATAATACATGCATGCACAAATTCTCACTTCATATATGCTAAAGATTGGAGAATGAGTTGAAAGCCATTCAAACCCTAAACCACAACCTTCATATGTGAACCATTTTTACCACAAGCCAAATTGAACCCCAATACTAGCAAGTAAAGTAAAAATGGCAACTTCAAATGCAATGAATGAAAATATACCAAGAGAGGATGTATTAAATTTATAACTAGTTCAAATACATAGGATCATCACAATAGTTGTCTAATCAATTCCCCAATAAAAAGGGTTTAGTTACACATAATGGAAATAGAAATGAAAATAGAAGAGTTGTAGAGAAAACCCACTAAAATCTTCATGAGTCTTCTTCTTCCTTGATGAGCTTGGAATCTCCTTGGCCTTGGTGATTCCCTTCTTCTATCTTCAATTAATTTCCAAAATGAGGTGGAAAGAAGGTTGGTGGAGTGAATTAATGGAGGTTTGGAGTTATGGAAGTTAGAGAGAGGTTAGAGAGAGGTTAGGGTTTTGATCCAAATGGGGGTTAAGTTGTGAAAGAAAGGGATAAGGGAGTATTTATATGTGGACCCAAAAAGGTAATGTTGAAATCCCGGTGCTGCTGACGTGGCGCGAGATCGGCGGTTTCAAATGGCGGCCAGGCCGCCGAATAGAAACCGCCGAATTGAAAATGACTTTCTGGAATTGATCGGCAACTGGAACGGCGGTTGAGCTGTGGCCGCCGAATGCAACCTGACACTTCTGAAATAAAACGGCGGTTCTAAACGGCGGCCAGACCGCCGAATTGAATCGCCGAATCCTTCATTTCTTGCCTAATGACCGTTTTTCCCCCAGATGCTCTCCTTTTGCCGCTTTTCGCCCAAAATCACCGGATTTCTTCATTCTTCCACCCCGAATGCAAAAGTACCTGTACAATCAACATCGAGCCATAAATTTCGTGAATTTACTCGAAAGTCAATCAAAAGTATCGGAAATAGGGGGAATTTCCATATATATAATGGCTCGATCAATATATATATACAACTATAACACTATGTCAAGCGTACAAATCCAATTATCCAAACATCTCTCTTTCTCTTTCTAAGTTAACCTAAACCAAACTCTTCTTCTCTCCTTTAGATCTCTTCTCGGTTTTAGATTTCTAATCTTCTTCTCTTTTTCAGATCTAATCGATCTTCTTCTCTCCTTCATATCTAATCTCCTCTCTGCTTCAGATTGTTGATTTTTTTTTTCTTCGGCATCTGTTACTTTTTGTTTTTCAGATTCTCAAATTTCTATCTTAGTTTCTCAAATTTCTATCTTAGATTCTCAGGTGGCTGTGGTGTCTCACAATGGTAGAGAAGTTATCAAAGGAGGACTTGAACTAAACAACTTAGTATGTATCCCCACTCAGTCCTTTTTGAGATTTTTCAATTTCATTTTCTGTTTGTTTGCTGAGAAAATGGGGGAAAAGTTGATTTTTGATTTATTAAATGGGTTTCTCAAATGATTTTTTCTTTTCTGGGTACCATTTTATTGTGTGTTTAAGCTATTATCTGCGGTTGAGTTTTCACTTGCTATTCCCCATCAATATGCAGCAATATCAATATCCTTTCAACCTAGAAAAGCAAAATCAAATTCTACTAATCTTTTCGTTTTCATAAAAAAAAAAAAAAAAAAAAAAAAAAGTTCAAGCATATTTCATAGCTGAAAAAACATTCAAAAAATTCATAAACTAAATACCTTGATTACATATTTTTAAGATGAAGCTGAGTTCTTCTTTATCCTATCTTCCCACTTTTTCTTCTTTCAACTAAACCAAGACCTCTCTCTCATTGCAGGAGGCAATCCATAAACGAATTAAGCCCTTGATTTGCTTCCAAAGTTTTTTTTTTTTTTTTTTTTAATAATATTTGGCAAAAAAAATTGAAACTTGACTTTTATATTTATGTTTCTTTTATGTCATGCATGCTTATTTTTAGTAGTTGAGAACTCTTGATGCATCTTTCTGGGTATCATTTGATTATTATTTAAGCTACTATCTGTGGTTGGGTTTTCACTTGTTGATTTACGATTTATTAAATGGGTTTCACATATGACATATCAATGGCCTCTCCAGCTAGAAAATGAAAATCAAATTCAACTAACCTTTTTGTTTTCTAGGCGAATATCCACACGAAATCTCTCTTGCTCTGTTTTGCTAATGCTCTATTTTGCCAATTACACACACAGACAGGAAACAAAGAAGTTGATGAAATAAAAGCAAAATGAGGAGTTAGAGAGAGATGACAAAACAAAGACACGTGTTGTCTTTGACTAGTGAATGAGAGAGAGACTGATAAAAAAAATGATGTTTATCGGTTGGTAAATTACTAGTATTTCAAAATGATCCCTGACCATGTATTGTGAAAGACACTTCTATCCTTGTTTATACTATTTGTTATAAAAAAAATAATTGTCATTTCAGAATTGTCTAAGGATATAAATGTCATTTTATTGTGTTAATAACTGTAAATAAAATAAAATAATGAAATACCATATATACCTTTTAATTTTTATAGATTGTCTGTAGATATAACAAGTATTCTAAGTAATGTTAAATTATATTTGGGACATTAATGGAATAGAAAGTTACAACAAATTCAAAAAATAAAAAGATGGTTAAAAATATGACTCAACTCACTCTTTTTATACAGAGTGTATAGAAATTATTCTTGTAGTGAGTTTAGTAAACATATGTTTGCTTTTGTTTTAAGTTAATTATTTCTCAAGTAATTAAAACTAAAACCATTTATTCTTGAGCTGCAACAATTCCAAAATCCAAAGACAATTTAACCTAACTTAATTTTGTATCGTTAATTGAGATGTCAATTGCATCCACCGTCACATGTAAGTGCATACAAGTGGTCTCACAACTTTTAAGAACCCTAACATTTATTGTTTTAAAAATAAAAATAATACTAATTAGCAGTAATGCTACCCGACCCTAATTTTTAACTATAGATTATTAGATGTTATGCAATCATAATTTTTTAAGTGCATTTTAAAATGTTGTGGTAAATAGGGATGGGAATTTCCCCCATGGGGCCCCACCCCCACGGGACCCCGCCCTCATTTGGGGGCAAATTTTGCCCCCAAAACCTATATGGTGGCGGGGGTGGGGGAACCTCCCCCACCCCAATTTCCCCATCCCCCCATTTTCTAAATGGGCGTGAGGGTGGAGGCCCAAATCCCTCATTTCCCCCATATATTTTTATTTTTATATATTTAATTTTATTTTTAAAAACTCTAACTCTGTTAGTCTATTACTCATATTTTGAATTGATCGAAAGCTTTAAATTTGTTTAGACTTTTATGTGTTATATACTAACACTATATTATTATAGTTATTTGTATTAATTTTGGATTAAATAAAATCAATTATATATTTTAAATTGTATATTTTGTTAATTATTGGATTGAATATTAAAACTGGGTGAAACAAAAGTTTGGTCCGATTGAATTTCGAATTCTCAATTCCAAATTTTGGATTTCAGATTAAAAAAATTTAGGATTTTAAATGGGGAAAATGGGGGAAATGGGGGACGAGGGTGGGGGCAGCGGAACCTCCCCCCAAACACCCCCATCCCCAGTTCCCCCAAAACCCCATCGGGGGTGGGGGGACCCTCCCCCGCCCCATTGGGCCCCCATTCCCATCCCTAGTGGTAAATGATGTGACTCTTAAAAATTAATCGTCATATTATTTGAGATAAATTTTTGACAAAAAGGAAATTAGGGTTAAATAGTATTTACTCATTAGATAAGCTCAGTAATTATCTATAAAAATAAATGAATTTTGTTTCCTTTTTGGTAGAACTTAGGTGGCGTTTGGTTGGCTGGAATGGCAGGAATGGAAAAGAATTCATTCCATATGTTTTGTTGGTTAAAATCCAATGGAATGGACATTCCATCATTGGAATGGTGATTCCATCCAAAAACCAATGGAATGCCCATTCCATTCCATTCCAATATAAAAAATTTATTCCATAAAAGCCCTCATATGCACAAACTACATTCCAAAAATACCCTCCTTTCCAAAAATAATATATTATTATTATATATTATATATCATATATTATATTATTATATATAATATATATTTTTTGGATAATAATAATAAAATATAAAAGTATATATTATATATTATATATATTATATTATATATAAACATATATTAATATATATATAATAATATTTATATTATATATATTACTATGTAATATATATAATTTTATTATAATATATATATTTTATATATAATATGTTATATATTATAATAATATATATATCTATATATGATTTGTTATATATTATAATAATAAATATAATATTATATATAAATATAATATTATATATACTTTTATATTTTATTATTATTATTATTCATATTATATCATGTTATTATGAATGTTTTATAATTAGGGGTATTTTGGTCAAAATACAGTTAATTGCATTCCATTTAGTTGTTAACCAAACAAAATAATATTGATTCAAATGCTAATTCTAAAGTCTCAACCAAACAAAGAAATTAGTTTTCCATTATATTATATTATCATTCTCATTCCTATTACCATTCCGTCATTTAACCAAATGCCACCTTAGAAGTAACAACCGTGATAATAGAAAGATAAAAGAAAATTCAATTAATAAGCCCAAAACAAAAATTGGGTAATTTCACTAAAGTCCCAACTGGTTAGTAAAATATCACATATTTAAACGATTTTGCCATATTAGTCACTGTAGTCCCTAGTTTTTTCAAAATACATTACTTTAATTCCTTTGACACAACTTTAACTTTATATATATAAATGCAACTTTACCCTTGTTAATATATAATACAAGTTGAAAATGTAAATTTTACCCTTAAAGTGTAATGTTTTTACACCGTCACTTTTTCAAAAAAAAAAAAAAAAAAAAAAAAATTCAAATATTTTAAAGATTTTAATAATAAAATGATTTATTAAGTTTCAAAATTAAATAATATTAGAATGATTTATAAAATTAAATTAAAAAAATATATTTTAAAAAACAAATATATATAATAATAATTTTAAAAACTGAAAAATAAAACTAATGGATTATATAAAATATTAAAAAACAGTTAAAATAAATAACAATTGAAAGTGTTTTCCTTTTGAAAAAAGAAAAGAAAAAAGAAAGTGTTTTCAAAAAACAAGAAAATAGATTACCTTTAATAAACAAGAAAAAAGAAAGTTTTTTATTTTAATTTTTTTAAAAAGTAATTGATCTCTACTGTTGGATCTGGATTGGTGGAGATCCATTTTATCTCCATTGCTGAAATGATGGAGATCTGGAGCTCTATCATTTCAACGATGGAGATCCACAGATCTCCTCTCACTTGGCGATGGATATCTACGAAAGATCTCCTTCGCCAAGCAATGGAGATCCAAACGATGGATCTCCATTACATCGATGATGGACCTCTATCGAAGGATCTTCATCGCCTCAGCGGTAAAGGTCTATCGAAGAATCTCCATCGTTGAGGCGATGGAGGTCCATCGAAGAATCTTTATCACTAAGGCGATGAAGATCCATCGTCTGGATCTCTATCTCTCGAAGACACAGATTTGTCGCCGAGCGAGAGGAAATCTGTGGATCTCCATCACTAAAATTATGGAGTTCCAAATCTCCATCATTTCAATGATGGAGAATGAATGGATCTCTACCATTGGATCGATCCAAATCCAACGATGGAGATCCATTGATTTTTTTAAAAAAATTGTTTAAATTTAGTTGCACGCCTAATTATTCAAAAGACCAAAATAGCCCTAATTCCGTTAATTTTGACTAACCCTTGACTGGCAGAATGACTAAAGTGATGTATTTTGGAAATAATAGGGACTAAAGCGGCCAATCTGACAAAAACGTTTAAATATGTGACTTTTTGCCAAAAAATATAGACTTTTGTGAAATTACCCTAAACAAAAACCCAAATAGCTATATTATTTCTCCTCCAAAATTAGAAGTGAAAATTGATAAAAATGACCACATATGACATACAAATTTCTTTTTTAACAACTTACAAAAGTTTAATTGTTAATAACCATTTTTAAAAAAAGCAAATTCCATTATATATCCAAATTTACAAAAAATAACCCTGGAACTTGACATTTTTCTAGAAAAACCTGAAATATGTATAAAAAAACTTGACATTTGTGAAAAAAAAAAAAAAAAAAAAACTTAAAATCGGCAAAAAAAACTTTAATTCTTGAAAAAAAAAAAAAAACTTGAAATCTTGGAGACATTCGTGAAATATTGAAAAAAAATGAAATCATGTTTACATTTTTTCAAAGGTAAAATCACTGAAAAATCCTCTTTAAAATCATGTTTTAAACTTTTTATACAGTAAAATTACTGAAACATCTCTTTGGGAGGGATGTTTTTTATAATTTGCCCTTCATCAGTTAGATTTTTTCTTTCTTTTTTCAATTTCTTTGATTAACAACGCCACCGGTGAGGGAAAGCCCCGGTAGTGCTATCGCCATGCCTAGGCATGCACTGCCTCGGTGTGGCAACTCCTAGGTTGGCAATGCTCAGACGACATCGACTGGCCGGGCTCGTAATGCCAGTAGCGTCGACTGGGCTTGCGATGCCTAGATGACTTCGCTGGGGCTCATGCTACCCAGGTAATGCACCGCTGAGGCCATATGGGTCCGACATTGCCTTTGCCAGATGATGCATGCCTAGTCGACTCTGTCCAGCGAATGGTTTGACGAGAGAGAGAATATGTGAGGGAGGGAAAGATGGGTAAGAGAAGAGAGAGAGTTTGGGGATGGCTTTTATATGAAGGTATTCATGTAATTTCTTAAATATATGGTTATTAACAATTAAATTAACTTTCGTATATGGTTAAAAACGAAAGTTTAATGTATAGTTGTTGGGTTAGTTTCTATTCTTAAAATTTCAATCCAAGGGTGTGTAAAAATTAAGGATTTAAAAATTAAAACAAATTAAAATAAAAAGAAATCAACTGTCTTACATTACTGCCTATTAACAATTATGATATCTAAAATATTTATAATACTAACTTATAAAGATTGTCCAATCATATGTACAAGTGTACATGTCGATTGCCCAAAGTTATTTATTTATTTATCTAAGGTTAAAATTTATTCCAACAAAACAAGCATTACAAAGATTTTTGGTCATCAGCCAGAACATAACAACTAACACACAAGGATACTCCTCCATCTGAAAGCAATCACCATCGATCGCACTAAGTTGTCGGGTAAATTAAGCTCATTTAGCCTGATAATATATTGTGTTTTTGAATAGTCACACGTAGGGGTGGGCAAAAATCTATTAAACCGAACCAAACCGGTCCAATCGTTTTTTTTTTCGGTTTTCCTTTGATAACTGGTTCAGTTTAGTTTAATTTATTGAGAACTAGAATTCCCTGCTCGGTTTTCGATTCGATGGCTGAAACCGCAAACCGAGAATCGGGTATAAAAAAAATCCCTAATTTTTTTAGAATTCTCTTTGCAGACATTGCCTCTCAGACGGTCTAACCCTAAATCTCTCAACTCCGCCTCACTCGTCAGCCATTTGTCTCTCTCGCCCCCGTCTCTCTTGTCCGACGTTTTGGTGAGCCACCGTTTCTCTGCTTAGATCGCCAAGTCCTGGTCCTGCTCTTTGATCTCCAGATCGTCAACTTTCAAGGAAGAGATTCATCATCCTCTCGAAACCAACGACAATAAGCCTTCTCTTCCATCTCTCATGTCTTCTTTTTCCTTTTCATTCTCCTCTTCTTCCTCACCACTATTGCAATCTCTTGCCGCTCAGGCGATCCGTGCCTTCGCCGCTCATCGTTAATTGACGTTTTCTCTTGCTTATTCTAGTGTTGACTCTCAACAACGATCCAAGGTAAGGCTTTTTAAGATCCATTTCATTTTCAATATTCTTTACTTTGTGATGTGATTTGGTGATGCCTGGAATTTTAGGCCTTTCCTGCATATAAGGATGGGAATTTCAAAAACGAATCAAAAGGTTTCTAGGGTGTTCTTGCTTGAATCATGAACAACAACAATTCAAACAATCTACCAAATCAAGATGGTAGATGACTGACACATCACTAGTAGCTGTCCAGGTCAAAAAACAAAACAAGGGATGTTGTGCATGTTATGTATAGATTGATTTGGAACTTCGGAGTGAGTTTGGAATAATTAAGGATTCAAGGGCTACTATGCAAGTTATGTATAGATTGATTTGGAACTTTGGATTGTTTGAAGAGTTTCTAGTTGTTTTTATTTGTGTTATGGACTTATTGTGTTGTCCTAGACTCGATAATGAATTGTTTATGAACTCTTTGTGGACTGTTTAGTGCTATGTAGATTGTTATGAACTTATTATATGGCTTTAGTAGATTATTTAGTGTTTATGGAATGTTATCGGTGGATGGTGGATTGTTTTTAATTTAGTATGTTATGAAATTTACTATTTAATCACATGGACAGTTATTTTTTATTTTTTGATTTTTTATTTTTTTTTTGGTGTTTATGTAGATTATTTAGTCATATACTCATATTATTTTTATTGAGTTTTAAGAATTGAAAACATCTTTTTAGTTGGTTTTCTATTGTAATTTATTCATATCCGGCTCAAAACATGAAAAACTTCTTGTGTTTTTTTTTTTTTTTTTTTTTCCTTCAAATTTTCAAACCATAGTAGATTTTATAAATTAAAGCTTAGTAATTTGGCCCAAAAGGCCCAAAATCGAAAAAATCGAGCCGAATTGAACCAGACCAGTTCAATCGTTTGAAATTTTAAATTTTATTGGATCAGATCATTTTTTTCAAAAACCGAATAGTATCGGTTTTTTATCAACCGATCCATTAAACACCCACCCCAAGTCACATGACATGTACCGTATAAGGTGCTCATTAATCTCGACAATGTGTTGGGTTCGAGTTCGGAAAAAAATAAAAATAAAATAAATACAAATGCACAAAGGGGCGGCAAAAATCCCCAACCCGCCCCAAACTAGCGGGGTTCCGATCTGTTTGTGGCTGGTTTGGAGCACTTAAAACGGGGCTCGGGTCGGGTTTGGGTCAAACTTTTTGACCCAGTGTTTTATCAGATCAGGTATGGGTCAACCCCTTATGCCTCGACCCGTCCCGTTTGACCCGGTATTTATATAATTATTTTTAAAAATATACAAATATAAAGGGAAAAACAAATCTCTAATCTCTTTGTCTTTTTACCTAATCATATTGTATATTTGAATTTAAAGTTTATTAAACTTAGATGATGTGTTCTATTAAATTTAAGTTTATGTATGAATTTTAAGTGTATGCTAAAATGTTTTTCTATGATGTATGTTTGTATATTTAAATTTCCAATAAAAAAGAAAAAAAATTGTATATATATTTTAATTTAATGTTAAAATTTAAGTAGATATCCTAAAATTCAATCATATGGTAAAATAATTTGTATATTTAGTGGTTTGAGATTTTTTTTTTTTAAGGACAAAACGAATCGAGTCATTCGGGTCGGATTTGGGACACCCCTAACCTAATCAGATCAGGTTTGGGATGGAAATTAAAAACTCGTTCGGATCATAAGTTGGATTTGGGGCAATCAACGGGTTTTGGGTTTGGGGCGGGCCGGTCCGACCCATTGTCACCCCCACAGCACAACACGACATAAACCGGTTAAAACTAGATTTCCCCCTAGTCTAGGGTTTTCTTATATTTCGCAAAATCAAGATTTCATATTCATATTCACCCCCAACCACAACCGGTTTTCAAACTTAAATCAACCTTAGGGTTTTTGTTATTATTATTATTATTACAGCAAAAGCAATCGCGAGAGGTGACGGAGACGTGAATTGTTGACGATGCCTCGCCGAAGAGACGAGGAGGAGGATATGGAGGATGACGACTACGTGGACCAGTACGATGAGGAAGAGGAAGAAGATGATCATTCTAGTAGGAAGAGAAGGAGATCCGACTTCATAGACGACGCCGCTGAGGAGGATGACGATGAGGAGGAGGATGACGATGACGATGAGGATTATGGCGGCGGAGGTGGCGGTGGTAAGAGGCCTAAACCCAAAAAGCGGGGCTCGCAGTTTTTCGATCTGGAAGCCCAGGTTGATAGCGATGAAGACGAGGAGGAAGAGGAAGGAGAGGACGGTGCGTGGTTTTTTATATGTTTGGTTGTCATTAGAGTCTCTCCAAGTTTAATTTGGGAGTTTACATAATTTTTAAAAAATTTCTGCTTGAATGTATATATCGTCTTAGTAAAATAGGATTTTGGCACTAGATAAAAGGAAGCTCTCTGTTTTTTTTTTTTTTTGGGCGATTTGTTTTATTTGCTTTGTGATATGTGACTTTAGGTTGAGAGAAGGTTAATTGATTGAATTAGGTAGATATGAATATTGATTGATTGTGTAAAAGTCAAAATTTTCATTTGTTTCTCTGCTGGTGCAAATAATGGTGACTGATTGTGTAAAAGTGAAACCTGTATGTGTTGTGGTCAAAATGGTGCATCTATCTGTGATGGGTTAGTACAACTGTTATGCTTTCATGAGTATTCAAAAGTGCTGATTTGGTATTTAAATGGGATTGGAAAATGCACAGGTGGACTGCTTGGGTAATGGACTCTTGCATTGTTTGTTTTTCTTCTGATGAACTTTTGGCTATGTTTGTCTGGTAACTATTGTTAAAAGAGTAGAATGTATGAAGTTGGGTTTCGGTTTGTTGCGTTTTGGTATCACTTGCTAATAATGTAATCCTTTTTTGTGTTCTGGGAACAGCAGTAGGAAATTGTTGAAACGAATTTTTGTGTGCTTCTGGATGGAATTTAAATAACTATGTTGATCTGGAAATGACAGACATTTTGGTGGACAAAATTCTGGTGGAATAAGATTTAGAAATTTGCAGATAGGTAGAACATAAGTTGAGTGTCTCTGTTATTCAGAGTAGGCTTTAGAATGCACATGAAGATTTTATTAAATCATAGCTCTACAAGTGAATATTAGAAATTTAAGTGCTTAAATATGTATTGATGTCCTCAGCATGCAAAAAATGAATTTTGAATTGGGTCCACTAGGATATTGATCAGATTTCATGCATAGTATCTATAGGAGATTCTCATTTGCTACTCTGTGATTCTTTTGTGCTTGAAGGATATGAATGTAGAAAGGGAAGTACATATAGACAACAATTTTGTCAGCATGTGATCTATCATTTAGTATAGGATTTTAATGGCAGGGTTGGCATAATTTGATGGGTCTCTTAAGTCATGGAATGTTGCATTCGTAATCTGAATATGGTTATGGGATTCTTGCTCTCATAGAGTACTCGGAAAGTGAAAGCAAGGTTATTTTTACCATTCACATGTTTATTTGTATCATTATTTGGGTAAAGCTTTTGTGCCAAGAAAGCATTGAATTGGTTACTATGTTTAGAGGCATTTGTTTGTACTAGAATAGCATACTTAGATGTGGATTGATGTTCTAATTCCTTATGTTCTTTCTAGGTTTAAAATTTCAAACTCAAAAAAATTGGGCATCTTTGCCATGCTCATAACTTTGTTATATTGATTGATCAAGCGTCTCAAGTTCCGTTTATGTTTAACAAATGTTGATGAAGTGGAGTACTGAATTTTTTCTATACGTTTTGGGAATTTAATATGTTTAGTCATGTACAAGTGCATTTAGCTGATATGTTCATCCTCAGCCACAAAATATGTTGGTTAACCTGTTTCATTGAATGTATTTATTTTAAATTATATTGCAGTAAGCCAGTAACCATATCTTGGTTGTGGACACATCTTTCCTGGTGGACAGTTTCCTTGGAACACTTCTTTCTTTAATGTACTTTTTGATTTTTCATAAAAACAATTAAGTAAATAAATAAAAATCTTCTTTGGTGGAGACATGCCTTCTTTGTATTCTTTAATCTAGACTTACAGTTTGTTAAGATGCTATTTGATCCTTGAGAAATAGTGTCCATGAAGATTCTTCATGTCATTTGGGTGTCCCTTCTTTAGGTTTGCATGCTTCTATTTCCTGGGAAAGTGTCCCAGAATTTGTGAAAACCTATTTTGATGGTTCTCACTTCTTAGCATTTTCCCACTTCCTTGTGCTTGTGAAGAAAGTATCATTAGCTGTAATTGGTCTTCCAGTTATTTTATTTGAATCAAAATGAGAAACTTTCACCTGTTTCCGAATAGACATGTTCAGTTTTTGTCTTCAGGAGATATTAATTATGCATAAGTTCACTGAAATTGTGCACACATAAAGCTTGGCTCATCTGCTTGGTATTATATACCTTCCTTTCCTCAAATTGCTTATAAACTTATGATTGAACATGCAGACTTCATAGTCGAAGGTGGAGCTGACATACCTGAAGACGATGATGGTAGAAGGATGCATCGTCGCCCACTGCTGTCTCGGGAGGATGAACAAGAAGATGTTGAAGCTCTTGAGAGAAGAATTCAGGCGAGATACGCCAGATCAAGTCACACAGAATATGATGAAGAGACCACAGATGTGGAGCAGCAAGCTCTTTTGCCATCTGTTAGGGATCCGAAGCTGTGGATGGTTAAATGTGCGGTATGAGTATAAGTTCTTACGTGTGTTATTCAGCATTTTACATTTCTATTTATGTTTTTGTTTTGTTGTTTATTTACCTTACACAGGGAGATTGTGATGTTTATGTTAATTTGATTCTGTGTTAATGAATGTCAGATTGGCCGTGAACGAGAGGCAGCTGTCTGCCTTATGCAGAAGTGTATCGATAGAGGACCTGAAATGCAGATCAGATCTGCTGTTGCACTTGATCACCTAAAAAACTATATATATGTTGAAGCAGACAAAGAAGCCCATGTGAAGGAGGTATATCATGATTACTGTCTTAGCATAATTTTGAACTTGATGAATCAGGCATGGTATTGTTTGTGGAGTTCTATGATTTAGATTTACATGCATGAACGATAATTTTGAAGTTAAATTGATTATTTACATGCTTCTGCTACAGGCATGCAAAGGTCTGAGGAATATATATTCCCAGAAAGTAATGCTTGTTCCTATCAGAGAAATGACCGATGTTCTTTCAGTTGAAAGCAAGGCAATTGACCTTTCTAGGGATACATGGGTCAGAATGAAGATTGGCAATTATAAGGGGGATCTTGCCAAAGTATGATTTGTATCCTTTTATTAAATGTGACACTCTTCTCATTGCTATTTATCTCACCTTTGATTTTTTGCTCTATAGGTAGTTGATGTAGATAATGTGCGTCAGAGAGTTACAGTAAAATTGATCCCAAGGATTGACTTGCAGGCTCTTGCGAATAAGTTGGTATGATGTTCCTCACCTATGTTTTGAGTTTTTTCCCTGGATGGTAGGATGTTAGACCTGGACAGACAAATGTTTCTATATGTGCGTGCACGTGTGTATTTTGTGTATGTGTATAACACAAACTCAACAAATAGCCCAATGTCTTAATCACTGCAAAATCTTCCTCTATCAATTTTGAAGAAATGAGGTTTCATTGAAATTAATAAAAGTGGACTTCTTACAGTGGATTTTCATTTCGGTTTTTTTTTTTTTTTCTTAATTTTTTTTTTGGGGCTTTTGTTTGCATTATCTGTTGATATAAGTTGTTAATTATAAGAAAATCTTATGTTGTGGGACAGGAAGGTAGAGAAGTTGCAAAGAAGAAGCCATTTGTCCCTCCTCCACGTTTTATGAATGTTGATGAAGCTAGGTAATACTAATTGTGTCTTTTGTTCTTTGAAAATAATTATTTTTGAATGTGTTGTAGAATAATTTGTTAACTGTGGGTCCTTTATTTTCTGCTTTATATCTAGGGAGTTGCACATTCGTGTAGAGCGTAGACGAGATCAGATGACTGGTGATTACTTTGAGAACATTGGTGGAATGTTGTTCAAAGATGGTTTCCTGTACAAAACAGTATCGATGAAATCAATTAGCACTCAAAACATAAAACCAACTTTTGATGAACTTGAGAAGTTTCGGTCACCCGGGGAGAATGGAGAAAACGATATAGCTAGTCTTTCGACTTTGTTTGCAAACAGAAAGAAAGGGCATTTTATGAAAGGTGATGCAGTTATTGTTATCAAGGGAGATCTCAAAAATTTGAAGGGATGGGTTGAGAAGGTTGATGAAGAGAATGTCCATATCAGACCAGAAATGAAAGGCCTTCCCGTAAGAATTCATTGAAGTTCAATTTTTATTTTATCTTTTGTCAAATTTATTGAATTAGTTCTCATATATGTGTTTGTGATTTTGAATTAGTCTTTAGACCATGTGAAAATAATTATTTTGGTTACTGGAAATCACTTATTCTTTCAATGGTTGTTTTCTTGCAGAAAACACTTGCAGTCAATCAAAAAGAGCTTTGCAAGTATTTTGAACCTGGGAATCATGTGAAAGTTGTATCTGGGACGCAGGAAGGTGCGACTGGAATGGTTGTGAAGGTTGAGCAGCATGTTCTTATCATTCTATCTGATACAACTAAGGAACATGTGAGCCTATACTCCATTCTGTTCATTTTATTTATTTATTTCCTTTTTGTGTTGAAAGGATATGTTATAGATACATTATAGCTATACCTGTTTTCCTCAGATTCGTGTATTTGCTGATGATGTTGTGGAGAGTTCTGAGGTTACTACTGGCATAACCAAAATTGGAGACTACGAGCTTCACGATCTTGTGCTACTTGAGTATGATTTTTTTTTTCTTACATACAGGAATTAATTATTGTTGCTTAATTTATTATTTGCTGTCTTATGTGTTTATTTATCTTGATACAGTAACCATAGCTTTGGCGTGGTTATACGCGTGGAAAGTGAAGCTTTTCAGGTTGGTTATCTTACTTCAAAGGTTAATGTGCAGCCCCCTTTCAAAATTCATAATTTCATACTAATAATAAGCTATATCACACTTTTTAGGTTCTTAAGGGAGTACCTGATAGACCCGAGGTTGCTCTTGTTAAATTGAGAGAAATCAAATGCAAGCTTGAGAAGAAGTCTAATGTGCAAGATAAGAATAAGAATACTGTATCTGTGAAAGATGTAGTCAGGATCCTTGAGGGTTCATGCAAAGTACGATTCTCATCTCTAGTTTGATTTGATTACTGTGCCAAGTGTTTGGTTAATGATTTTTACCTCGCCTTATTAGGGGAAACAAGGTCCTGTAGAACACATATATAGAGGAATTTTATTCATCTATGATCGCCATCATCTTGAGCATGCTGGCTTTATATGTGCTAAAGCTACTTCTTGTGTTGTTGTGGGAGGATCACGTGCCAACGGGGGTAGAAATGTAAGCCTCTTATGCTCTTATTTTCTAATTTTTGAAGTTGTTATTTAGTTAAGAATGCACTTTTTGTTATGGTTACTACTGACCCTTTTCTGGCTTAACTTCCATTATTAGGGTGATGCCTACTCAAGATTTGACAATCTAAGAACTCCACCTCGTATACCACAATCCCCAAGGAGATTTCCCAGAGGAGGCCCACCCGTTGACTGTATGTTTGCTGATAATAATGGCCATCTGATATATGCAAATTTCACACTGGACTTGATATTTCTCATTGTGGTTATCAATTGAGTTGAATTTTTCTTTTGGAGTTATTTACCTTCGCCTTTTATTTTACAGATGGAGGAAGGCATAGAGGTGGAAGAGGAAGGCACGATGCTTTAATTGGTGCTACAGTAAAAATTCGCCAAGGTCCTGACAAGGGTTGTAAGGGACGGGTTTTAGAGGTTAAAGGCCAATCAGTTCGGGTTGAGCTTGAGGCCCGGATGAAGGTTGTTACAGGCAAGTCCCTAGTTATTTGGGAAAATTTTTGTATCTCGTTATCTGGTTCTCTATGTGGATAACCAACAGCTGTGATACTTGCAGTTGCTCGCAGTATTATCTCTGACAATGTGGAAGTTTCGACGCCTTACCGGTATAGAGTCATGCCTCAAGATTTGTATTTTTCCCCATCTCTTTTTGATTTTCAAAATTCTGACTACATCTGTTATTGTTGTATTGTTGTAGTGATGCACCTCGTTATGGTATGGGAAGTGAAACTCCCATGCATCCTTCACGAACTCCTTTGCATCCATATATGACTCCTATGAGAGATGCTGGAGGTATACTTTTATGTTTTATTGATCTACTGGTTTCCCTTGTGATTTGGATCTTCTTTTAATAATATTGATTGTATACTATTGTGTCCTTATCAATGTTATAATTTATATATCTTTTATTTAATTATTGTTTCCTGCAGCAACACCAATTCATGATGGTATGAGAACACCAATGCGTGATCGAGCATGGAATCCATATACACCAATGAGTCCACCCAGGTTTTGCTGCCTAATATCATATTTTGCCTTACATCTTGTACCTTCATTTTTGTGCTTTTGTATATTGAACAGTATGGTAATGGTTGCCTTTATTTTTTTTCTTAAATAATAATAATAATAATAATAATAAATAAAAAATTATTTACAGTAGTATCATACCATTGTATGATTCCCTTTTTTTTTTCTACACAGTTTTTTGTATTTAAAGGGCCTGTGATTTTTCAATTCCCTAGAGAAGTTCTTTGAGTGCTCAAAATTTTTACTGGTTTTGGAGATAATTTGTGTTTTATGACTAATGAATGGTCCTTGGGTTTGTGATTATGACAAAACAGGGACAATTGGGAAGATGGGAATCCTGCCTCATGGGGAACCAGTCCACAATATCAGGTTAGGAATCTTGCATGATAAATGGCACTTGTGGCTAGATAGACGACATTATTTGTTCATAGTTTGTAAAGTTGAGTAATTGCTGTTTTCTTCCAGCCAGGAAGTCCTCCTTCACGTGCATATGAAGCACCTACTCCTGGTTCTGGCTGGGCTAATACTCCTGGTGGTAACTATAGCGAAGCTGGAACACCAAGAGATAGCAGTTCTGGCTATGGTAGTTTGTTTATCAGTGTCATAATGTCAATTTTTCATCTGTTTCATTTCCTTTTAACTTTTTGCCTTCTTTTTTTGATGCTTAAAAGTATTTAAAATTATGTACTTGTTGCAGCCAATGCTCCAAGCCCTTATTTGCCATCAACTCCAGGTGGGCAACCCATGACACCAAACTCTGCATCCTATCTTCCTGGCACTCCTGGAGGTCAGCCCATGACGCCAGGAACTGGTGGTCTGGATGCGATGTCTCCTGTTATAGGTACGATCTGTATTTCCTCTCCTTGGTAGCATAATATTCTAGTATCATGATAGTTTACTTTTTCCTACCTACGGTTACTGACACAGATTGCGTTTAAGTTGTGCTCATATGGATTTGATATGGAAAAGGGATTGGTTCCAAATTTGATTTTATCTGAAAATTTAAATGGTGCAGACCTATATTATAGAACGAAGTCAACTTGCAAAGATCTAATTTCAGCTAGATGAGTGTTGGTGTTCAAAGTATTATATGGATTGGAGATCAATTAAGAAAGAAAGGAATAATACAAAATAAAAAAAATAAAAAACCAATAATTTCTTGATATATTATAGTCTTTGACTCAATTTGCTGGGGTATATAATGAGTGGTTTTGAATGTGCAGAATAAACAACTCTTGCTAAGCAGTTGCCTCATAGTTTCTTATAAAGTCATTTGGCTTATGAAATTTATAAACTAAACATGTTTCAAAAAAATTTATAGACTAAAAAAAGCTTTAAGTCTGCCTGCTTGGATTGGTTTTCACAAGTCATTTATAGCATTTACTTTTTGTTTAATTTATACTCATACACCATGGAAGTTGTAAACATTGAAAGTATCCATTGTTTTAAAACTTATCAGTTATTTTTACGATTTAAATGTTTATTGAACTGCAGGATCAGACAATGAAGGACCATGGCTCATGCCTGACATTTTGGTTAAGGTACACAGGCCTGGAGAGGACTCTGTTGGAGTTATCCGAGAAGTGCTTCCGGTATGTCTTGTAATAGCAATTTTTGTTTGTACTTTGTTTCTCTATATGGCGATATTCAACATAGCACTGTAATAATTAGGATACTCCAGATATTGTATTAACAAATGTGTTTGCTTTGTGATCCAGGATGGGTCTTATAAAGTGATCCTGGGGTCGAGTGGCAATGGTGAAACGATCACATCACTTGCTAATGATATAGAGATAGTGCAACCGAGGAAAAACGACAAGATCAAGATCATGGGTGGTGCACAACGTGGTGCTACTGGTAAATTAATTGGTGTGGATGGGACTGATGGTATTGTAAAGGTGGACGACACACTAGATGTTAAGATATTAGACATGGTTATACTAGCAAAACTAGCACAACCATGATCAACATGGATTGATAGCTTGTAAATTGTTATTTCATAATTTTGATCTTATATTTACAAGGATTTATGTGACAAAATAAGTGTTTGCATTTGTTATCAGAAGCCCACCCGTCTGTTATTTTTGGAAATGAATTTTTACCTCAAGACGCAAATCAATCCACATTATATTCATGTAAAGTGTTTTACTTCTGATATAATTCAGTAGTCAGTACTGCTTATAAAATTGACTAAATGAAGTGGCAAGCTGACTTGTAATTACAATATGACTAATGCATTATGTCACAGTCGAACGTTATCTGAATAAACACTTGAAAAAAAACGGGATTAGAACCTTGGAAAAAACTGGATAAAACGTTAATAATATTATTATTTTTTAATATTTTTGGATGTTAGTCAATAGGTCAAAAGTTGTGTTTGTGTTATTATTTTATTTTTTTCAGTTTTAATTCGAATAATCAGGGTGTGTAGTGTAATTTTCTTTAGATGTCCCATCCGTCAGCTATTACCAATAAATGCACTTGGCAATCGGATAAAAAACAGCAGGATTATTGCCGTTGTTATTGAGTGTAATTACTCTATTAGTTTGACTAGAACCCAAATTTTATGGACCAATAGTCACAACCTCACCAATAAATGAAAGTTTAAAGGATTTTTAAAAAAAAATTCAGAGGGCAACAGCGATTTTGTGTATAATTCAGGGCACATTGATGCTATTAACCCTATTAGAATTGAAATGAAGTGATTGTCAATTTTTTCCATGAGAATTTAAATGACTGGGTGTACCTTGTTCATATACTTTTCTACAACAAAGGAGAGGTTGGAACGAGGCTTGTTGTTGCCCTTTGAATTTAAGGAAAAAAAAAAAAAAAAAAAAGCCTATCATTGGAGATTGGTGAAGAAGGCATGACTCGAACCCACGAATTTTTTGTCCTTTTGTATATCTTGTCGAGTGAGTGTATTGTTACTGCTCCATTTCTTTTCTTTGCCTATCACCACTAAACACTAAATAGCACTACACTAGGAGGAAAGTGAATTTTTAAGAGCATACATCATCAACACATTCAAATGCCGACCATGACATCAACATTTCCAGTACATTCCACAGTTCGAAGCTTCACGTGGTTTCATTGGAAGAGTTTTTAAAAGTAGGATTATGTTAATGTTTACACTGCACTCCTGCAGGCAATAATTTTTCAATTATGTAATGTAACATTACATAATTGTAAAACTTTTTTCTTAAATCCGGGTGCCTGTTGTATTGTCTAACAAAATATAGATATTTATATAATATTACATAATAATAAAAAAAAAGCTCTTTTGACGATATATTCGAACACTCCCGGGAGCCACTTATACGTTCCAAAAATCAAACGCTAGTTTCCGAAAAGTCATGCCAAACAACTCTCCCAAGGTTCTTTTTATTAAAAAAAAAAAAATGACAAACAGTTAACCCTCACACACCTATATCGATGATGTCATGGATTCGAATTATACATACACAATTTGAATTTGAAATATTGATAAATTGAATGAGTGTTTTTATCATCAAACCACATATCAAAAAGTTTGTAAAAAAAATAAAAATAAAAATAAAAATAAAAAAAACCTTTTAAAAAGTCAACACTAAAACAAGAAATATCTAAACAATTCATATGATGTTTGTGTAGAACAAATAGTCCATAATTACTCCCATCATGAGTGATCAAAGAAAGGACTCTTAATTGCTTCACAAAAAAGGGGGACACTTGACCCTTCAATCCAACAAGTCTATTTGTCAACCCTTTTAAAAGGTTTGCTTGCTGCTTTTGATAAATCATCTATCGGATTCTATTTTACCTATTCTTCCTTTTAGCTAATAATACCGAATTCATATATAGACGAACTCAAAATAGTTGCAAATTTACTTGTATAGAGGGAGGGCTGTATGGTAAATTTTAGAAGAGGTTTTGACAAACTTTAGAAAATTAAACGCAAGATCATCCAAATCTAATTAATACTTTCAATCAAAACTGAGGAGATTATTGTCAAAGCCCCATTGAGTTGGTGGTCGAAGATTTCATAATTAAGTCGATTTATTCAGATTATAAAAGTAGATACCCGAATTGGATCAAATCCAGTAGGGTTTTTTGAATTTTTCCCAAAATATAAATGTCTATTGAGTATTGACTTCTCTCCTATACCACTATAGCTCCATTGAACATAGCACAAAATCTGAGAGGCCCGTGTTGGGCCCAGCTCATGAAGTAGTAATTGTACTAAGGTGTTTTGAGTGACGTAAATAGATTGATTAACAGGAAAAGAGTGGGGTCCAGTCAGTAATGGGCCGGTTCAGACGGGGCATGCGTTGTCACCCCAGACAGATGGGTTGTGGGGTCCATAGCACGCCCACATGTTATTTCGCTATCAGATCTCACTCTTGTCTTTTCGACTCTCCACCCTCCACCTAGTGAGTGTAAATTTACTCACCCACCTTAACTAACAGTAAATATTACCTACCTCCCCAAATATTGTCAAATGTCTTAAAGTTAATCTAAAGTCTAAAGTTAACCTAAAATTAACTCAAAGTTTGGGACACATGCAACATTTGAGGAGGGAGGTAATGCTTACCTCTAGTTAAGGTGGGTGAGCAAAGTTGCACTTCCACCCAGTCCTTTCAGAACTGAAATTTCAATATAATACCTGATTTTCACCAAATATCTCATTTTTAAACCTATTTACAATATTAACAAGTTTAGTCCTTATTTTTTTTTCAAAATACATCACTTCAATCCTTTAGTTATGGAAAGATAACATATGCAATGATTTTTTTTTTTTTTTTTTTTTTTCCCGAAAGAAGATTCAATGGTATTTCAGTCTTTGTCTACATGTGTACTACTAAAAAATATTTTTAAAAAGAAAATGGGTGCTTAAGTCATCACGTTGTTCCAAATTACCCCAACATATAAATTTGATGTGTAGAAAACAGATCAAAACAGTTAAGAGAAGGAAGAAAACATGCAGAAATTCTCTGGTGCGCTTGAAGATGTCTAATCTTATGTTGATAGTGAGGACTATTATTAGAAATCTGCATCAACTATTCTCAGATTTCAAGCAGCCACATGCATTAAAAGGGACCTAGAGGCCACCTTTTACATCTTTCTCTAATGGAACATCAACAAATTGACACTCAATTGTTGTATAAGCCTCTAAAAAGGCACCAATCTTAGGTGATACAATCTCCACTCTCCAAGACGTGTGCCTCTTACTTTATGAAGACCATAAGCGTGCATGTGACAATAGGAAGAACCAACAAAACAAGGATACATGTCTTCTTCCTCACCATCATGTGAAATCATTATAAATAAGGCATGTTAGTCCTACAACTGGGGAATTATCACTCTCTTTCTCTGAACACTTTCTCTCTATTTTTGCTCAGGTTTCCCTTGTGTTCCTCTCCTTGACTTGAGTGTCGAAGGATGAAAACCAACTTCACATTAATTGGCACATGAATGAGAGGATATCCCATGGATCCGCTAGAGGAGCGTCAGATATTGATATTTTTTTGCCTTGACAAAGTTCCAGATTTCCCCACTCAAGATCCTAGTCTTAGAGAGTTGATTTTATTTGTTGTCACATTAATCATATATATATATATATATATTAATCAAATCAAGCTATGATGTAATGTTTAGAATCGAAACATGAATAATCTAAACATGAACCAACTATGTACACTAAGCAAATCTATTTAAACCACCTCCAAAACTCAACCTACAATTTCAAGACTCAAACACTATTGCCCAACAACTAATTAAATATGTATATTAAAAAAAAAAACAACAACTAAACATGTAAATAATATTTCTCAAATGATCACCGAAACACAAACAAATCAATTAGCAAAGTTGTGTTTCACGTTTAGAAGCTAAATATGAAACTGTCTCATGTATACTTTGATCAAAACATAAAACTCAGAATATCAACTTTTTGTTTATCACTATAAGCAAACTCACCAATCATGCGATTAAGAACCCGTCAAAACTATTCAACATGCATGCAATATTAAATGAACAATATGTAAACAATTACACCGATATTTTTACTTAAAAAAACTCCGAAGGAAAAAAAACCATCGGATCTCATCAGGTAAAAGCTAGCAATCCACGATGAAAAGCAAGTTCTAGCTTGTAAGCATTTGTACTAGTCTTATCAAGAAAGTACGAAGTTGCTCAACTAAGTGTCAAATGGGCTTAAAAATTTAGACAAACACCTTAAAACTGCAGTCACAATTGATCATAAGGACAAAAAGTGTGGAGTTAGATGTGGAGATCTGGTGCAAAGAATCTTAATATCAGAAAGTAAAAAATAAAATGAAAATATTTTCATCTAGTTTTCAACTTCCTCGTTTTAATTTGACTAATTTACATCCCTTTTCTTGATTTTCTCTTTTTTTTTTATTCAATTTTATTTTAATAATTTTCATGTTTAAGTTAATTTAGTATTACACTCATACATAAATTCGGGATTTTTTTTTTTTTTGGGAGGGTGAGAACTTGAACCCGTAACCTCGTGGTGTAGATGTAATGGGTTTATCACTGGAACAACCTTATCTCACCGGTGTGCGACAAATCTTAATATAATTATTAGTTATTATAAATCATGTTTCCTACTTATAGTGCCAATTTTTTCATGGCAGTTGAGCAGTCCTTTTTGTTCTCATCATTCTTCTCCAAATAATAACCATCTCAGCTCATATTAACCTAATTATTATAAATACAACAACATCAATATATATTGTCTCTTAACTCTTCGGAGGCATGCCCAAAATCATGATTTCTGTTTAGCTTAAAACATAAGTCTTCTAATTAATGGAAATTGCTTGGATGCTGACTGGTCAGTACCCAAGGTACTGATCCCACCAATGGGATGTTGCAACGTGGCTTTTTTCTTTTAATTTTTTACTTTTATCTCTTTGCATTTATCATAAATTGACTATGTGGCAAAACCCTATTAGTTGGTCAGTACCTAGGCCCAAGCATTGTCCCTAATTAAAACAAATTAATGCACATCTTATATAATAGAACACTACTCATGCAATGAATTGTCTTGTCAATTACAAACTACAAAGTGTAAAATTTGGAAAGCAAAAGAAATTTAATGAGATGAAACAAATTAAGTTCAAGGACTCATGCTTGAGAACTGAAAAGGCTAATTGAGCTTTTACATTTAAGATACGTAACTTATTGATTATTCTATGTATTTAATAGAACACATAAAAGAATTAGTTAATTAATGTAAAAAAAAAAAAAAAAAAAAAAAGGACTTTTCGAGATTTATTGAACACATAAAAGAATTAGTTAATTAATGTAAAAAAAAAAAAAAAAAGGTCTTTTCGAGATTTATTTTAGTATATCTGAGATTTATGGTCCAAATTTTATTATTATTATTATTATTATTATTATTTTGTATTTTTTTTTGTATTACAAACAAATAAATCTTGGACAAAAAAGGATGTGAGACAGTAGATTATTTATTTATTTATTTATTTATTTTTATTTTTATTTTAAGGTATTTTTATCATAAACACATTTTTGATGTTATCAAAACTTAAATTATTAAGTTAGTGCTAATTCCAAAATTTAAAGGATGATTTTGGGAAAAAAAAAAAAGTATGCGATTCAATTATCACTTTATTGTATTACCCACAATTTATTTCGTTGCCAGTAATTCAGTAAAGATAATAATAATAGTAAATTAGTAATTAGCGAAAGCAACATATGATTAGTTTTGAGCAACGCTGTTTTCTGTGCATCAAGCTTGAGGATCATCATCGTTCATCGCATGGTCGGCCAATCGTGTGGTCCATATTGATCAATCATATATATATATATAGGAGGGTACAAGGATGAATATTCTCCTAATTAATTGACTTTGAAAATGTCATATCCTTAATAACCTAATGAGTGTGGCACGGAGCACGATATTCAACCAATATCAAAGAGAATAATACACATTTCCAAGTGCTCTTCATTATTGCAGTTCTCATTGATGTCCAATGGAGTTCAGTAGCAAAATTATTTACCAATTGATCCCATCAACCTAGATGCCCATATAAAGCACCGTTATATATAGTTTGACACGTGAAAAATCATTATATATGTAGATATACGATAAATGAAATTAATCTGTATTTTCTCTTATAAAAAATTAAAAAGATATTTAAATATTTCTACGTATTAAATGAAGCTACAACTTATCTTTATGTAAGTTTTTGTTTTTTGTATTTTGTTTTTTTTGGTATGCAGGGCTGCCCTGACATCTCAGTGGTCCAGGGTAAAAAAATCTGTTTCATTATCATTAAGAGTTATGATATTTGAACCCTTGAAAAAATGTATATGCGCCCTTTTTGTATAAATACCCTATTAAATTTTTTAAAATCTTATATCTTGTAAACACACCCTACATATTACCAAATATATCATTTATTTTATTTTATTTGTTAAAATTATTACAGCTTAAGTAAATAAATCATAAATAATTAAAAAAAAAAAAATTAAGAGAAGCCACACCCATATTTGGGAGGAGAAAGTGGCTTTCTCCTCTTGAAAAAGAGAGAAGGATGTAGCCTCCTCCATCTCTTTCAATCTGCGATGGTAGAAGGCACGAGGTAGTTGCTTTTTTCTTCTTTTCATTCAAGATTGGGAGAAGGCAAGTATAAAATCTAGATTTTTATTTTTTTATTATTAATTTTTTTAATTCCTTTATTAATAAAACAAAATATTTTTTATTTTATTACTCTCTAAATTTAGTTTAGTTAGTTAATTTTTTTTCAATATCTTTTGTTTGAAATATTAATAATTTAATTTAAGGGTATTGTTGAAATTTTGAAAATTTATAAATTTAGGGTGTACATGCAGTTTTAGAGGGGTGCAAATATGTGGAAATTACACAGAATGACCACAAACGAACTTTTATTTGTTTATAACCACTTTTTTGAGAAATTACAAGAAAACCCTCATATATAAACCCCCCACATCAGCTCTCTCTCTCTCTTCTTTCTCTTTTTTTCTTTCTCTCTCTTCTGGTCTCTCTCTCCCCGACTACTCTCTCTCTCTCCCCGATCTCTCTCGCCGACGGGCTTTGGAGGTCGCCGAGCGCCGGCGAAGGTGTTGCCGAGCGCCGGCGACCTCCTGGGCTTCGCGGCGACCTCATCTTTCCCTCCCAGCTCTCTCTCGCTTGCTGGCTGTTGGGCGTCGCTGATTTAGCGACTGGGCGTGGTGGACAGGCGACGAGGGACCAGGCATGGGCGCCGGCGACCTCCTCGCCGTCCGCTGCTGCTTCATCGGCGACGGAATCGAACCCCCTTCGCCGGCGAGGTGATCTGCAGAAAAGGGAAACCAAAAAAAAAAGAAAAAAAAAAAAAACCTAATGTTTTGAGGAAGAAGAAGAAATGTAAAATTTCAATTTAGTCCAAATTTCAAGTTTTGATATTTTAATTTAGGCCTAATTTCAAGTTTTGATATTTCAATTTAAGCCTGATTTCAAGTTTGAACATTTCAATTTACCCATGATTTCAAGTTTGCTTCGAGATTTAAAATAAAACGATTTTCAGGGGTACTCTGGTAATTTATGGACATACACTGAAAGTTTTTTAAAAAAGTGGTTATTAACAATTAAAGTTTCAAAAGTGGTTATTAAGGAAAGTTTATTGTTTTGAGTGGCTATTTCTAATTTTCTCTCTGCAAATATTGCCACTCTATTATTAATCTAATTTAAGCTCAAAAACTAGGCCTATTTAGATATCTCATCAAGCCAATTTTTACCATTTTCTTTATGGGCCCAAGGCGGGTGCATTTCTTGCACCAGCCCAGAGTCGGCACTACAGCTTCATCAAATTTAGAGGGCATGTGGGACAATTATAGAAAATTTTAAAGAAAAATGTAAATGAAAAAAATTAGGGTAAAAATTAGATGAATTTAACGATAGACCCTTAATTTAGTAGCGAAACCACTAGCTATTCATCTATTTGAATATAAAACACTGTTAGATAAATGAACGATGTTTACCAACAAGATGACTAATTTTTACTAGCAAGCCACATGGACCATGGTAATGGAGTAGTGGTAACATCGTTATGTAAGTTTACCCCCAATGGACATAGCTCAGCTGGTAGATGGACGAGCTTAAGGTTTAGGTAAATGACTCCCAAGTTAACGGCTCGAATCCTACAAATGACAAAAAGCCTTAAAAAAAATACATAATCTACATAGGTGGACTCATAGATATTACTTATGTAAGTTCGAATCACTAGGGTTACCAATTAATATGTATCCAACTCTCTCCCTTAAATTGTGACAATTACATGGTTCATCATTAAGCTTACCAACCGAAATTCCCGCTGATCATACAGTACTTGTCAAGTAAATAAGCAATTGTCCAAGGGTGAAATCGGTCCACAATGTCCTATATAAACACACAGCCCTAAGCATATCTGTAAAGTACCGAGCAGTCAAAAAACCTAAAGCGAGAGATAGAGAAGATGATAACAGGAGATGATTTTTACAAGGTGATGTGTGCAATGGTGCCTTTATACTTTGCAATGCTAGTTGCATATGCTTCAGTGAAATGGTGGAGAATATTCACACCAGAACAATGCTCCGGTATCAACAGATTCGTCGCCGTTTTCGCCGTCCCAGTACTCTCTTTCCACTTCATAGCACAAAACAACCCATACCAAATGGACACCAAGTTCATTTTGGCTGACACTCTTTCAAAAATTGCAGTCCTTGTTTTGCTCTCTGTTTGCTCTATCTTCTTCAATAATGGAGGCTGCAACTTGGATTGGCTCATCACTCTCTTCTCAGTAGCTACATTGCCCAACACTCTTGTTATGGGGATTCCTCTTCTCAACGCCATGTACGGAGATTTCACTCGCTCTCTCATGGTCCAACTTGTCGTTCTTCAATGCATTATTTGGTACACCCTTTTGCTGTTTCTATTTGAATACAGAGCAGCTACTCTGTTAATCCGAACACAGTTCCCTGGTCCCGATGCGGCGTCTATTACAAAATTCGAACTCGATAATGACGTTATCTCACTAGACGGTCGAGACCCTCTTAGAACAGAGTCGGAGACTGACGGTAACGGTCGCATACGTGTCCGTATCAGACGGTCCACATCGTCCGCACCGGACTCTGCTTTATCATCATCACTGTGTCTAACTCCTAGAGCTTCAAATCTGTCCAATGCTGAAATTTTTTCTATTAATACTCCGGCTCCGTTACATGACTATCATAATTACAATACAAACAACGATATCGTGTTTTGGGGCTCGGCCACCAGTCCTCGGTTGTCTGGATACGCGTCCTCGGACGCTTACTCGTTGCAGCCAACGCCGCGTGCATCTAATTTCAATGAAATGGATACTATCACTGTTATGACTACAGGAAACACGCCTACGTGGGCTCGATCTCCGGTGGCCGGAAAAGCTTTCCGACAGGCGTCTCCGGTTGTTGCTGGTGTGAAAACATTGTGGGAGTCACCGGGGAAGTTTCAAGGAGACATACAAGGGTGCAAAGACGTAGCTGCTGCTGGTATGTTTTACTATTTTTGTTCAAACATTGTCGTTTTGTGGTAACAATTAAAGGCCTAATTTTTTTATTATTTTTTTATTGTAAATGCAACTTGTTTGAAAATTAAAATACTCTATGCCAATTAACTTAGCTAATTCTTACAAAATAATAATAATAATAATAATAATAATAATCTGATTGTAAATGAAATAAATAGAATTAGGAAAAAAAAAATTAAATAAAATTAAAGAAATTAATTGTTGGAACTTGGATAGATAGATCTAAGTATCTAACTATCTAAGAAAATATATGAAGCAGAGCATTCTCAAAAAAAAAAATAATAATAATAAGCAGAGATACATGCAGCTTTTCAGGTTTGCATGTACGGTTTGTGTAGACTCTAGAAAGAGTATAAAAATGCGTCACAGATTTTTTAATTTTTTTGTTTGGTAGCAAGTAACATTGTAACAACATGTTACTTTGATCGTGTAATGGACCCATATCCCATATGAAGTCATCAACCTTTGTACGTACTGGGACCAATTACCAAACATCCTTTCCTTGCACATTGTAATTTTGTTTGTCTCCTTTGTTTAATTTTCAATCTTTTTACTTTTAATTATTAATAAATTTTGATACGGGAACATTTTTTTATTTATTTAAGATATTCTTTATTCAATTAAGATCTTATATTATTTATGAAAATGGAAGGATTCATGTTTATTTTTTAAGATATTTAAAAAATCAATAATTTTTTTTTATTCATTTTTCAAGATATAAGAAATTATGCATTTATATATTGAAAAAATAAATATGAATTGTTTATTAAAGTTTTGAGTTAATAAGGCATGTTTCAACGTCAACAACGTAACCTAATTCTTTTTTTTTTTTTTTTTTTTTGATAGAACATACTTTTAGAGGTCCAATGTAGTATAGTGGTAATGAGCCGTGTAGTAATGTACTTATTACTTTTTAATTATAAATATATTTTGATATAAACAATTAAAAAATAATAATTCCTTTTTCTCCTAATTTATCATAAGGTTAGGATTAAAAAAAAAAGGTTAATTGCATTAACTTATCCTTAATATATTGGATCTATCAAGATTTAAAAAAGATATCCTAAATTAACACAAACATTTATTTCTATCAAGTCAATCTATTAACTTTAACGGTTGACTAACTTGAACTATTGGAAAGCCAAATATACCCTTGCCATATCATCTTAAACATAAAATATATTTTTTAATTAAAATTGAAAAATCAATTTTTTATTTTAAAAGATAATCTTACGGCGGTAGAGCAGGAAACAATGGATCTTCGACGATCTCCTATTTACCGGAAGAGATCTTCACTGATCTTAGAGATTGAACTCTTGCAGTTCGTAAATGAGACTCCTCTGTGAATTGAGAATGTTTTCATAGACGGCCATATATATATATATATATCTATATATATATTTTATTTATCAATTTTTAATTAAAAATATTTTATGACTGGATGGTGTGGTTAGGGTATATTTGGTTTTCCATAGATCAATATTAATCAACCGTTAAAGTTAACGAATTGGCTTGATGATAAAACGTGTTTATATTAATTTATGACATCCTTTTGAAATCTTATTAGATTTAATAAAGTGAGGGTAAGTCAATTAAAAAAAAAAAAAATAATAATAATAAAAAAAGATGGTTGAAATAATCAGAAATTATAATCAACAACAATTTTTCTGAATGTATTTGATAGACAACATGATTTGGTTAGAGCACGTGTGTAATGATCAGGAGTGGGAGTATAAAAATGTGTTCAACTCCATAATTGGCATTCATAGTAAAGCATCTAATTAACCAAATCACGACGGCCAAAATATTCACATTCATCATTATTATTTTGCTTTGTGTAAAAGTGGAAGTTGACGTTGGTATTGTTTGAATTTGTGATCGTGACCGACCATCATGAATAAATATATTCTCAGAAAAAGAAATCAGCTTCAGAGACAACTGTAAAATTCCAACTGCAGATGAATTAGAATCCAAGGGTGCTACAACTACTACCAATCAGAAAATGCCACATGCTCTGGTTATGCTTAGACTCATACTCACTGTTGTTGGAAGGAAGCTATCTCGCAATCCAAATACTTACTCAAGTGTTTTGGGCCTTCTCTGGTCTCTAATCTCATTTAAGTGAGTGCCTCCCTGGATCATTTCCTTTGAGTTTAATGATTATTAACATGGTATTAGAGTCAGGTTTGATCTAAGAGTCTTAGTTAGAATCCCCTCATATAGTCATATGCATTTGTTTCTGTATTTATTATGCGATCTGCATCTCTACTTGGGTGTCTGGTCCACGTACCAAAGATTACTGGTCTGGCAGAGTGGTTAAATATTATTATTAGGGTAAAGTAAGTTGTGACACTTGAGAAGTGTATTAGAGTGTTTAAATATTATTGTTGTAACTTTTCCTATTGACTTAAACTTTTAGGTCTGACAGCCACTAACGATTTATATGTTTTGTATTAAATAGATGGAATGTGGGGATGCCTAGTTTGGTAAAATATTCAATCGGAATAATTTCAGATGCAGGCCTCGGGATGGCTATGTTCAGCTTAGGTACTACTTAATGTTCATTAAATTTGTACGATTTGATATGGATTACATAACTGCATGGGTACGTAACGTATATTGATCCATTTGATGAATTACATACAGGGTTGTTCATGGCTCTTCAGCCAAGGATTATAGCTTGTGGTGCGAAAAGGGCAACGATGGGAATGGTGATCCGATTCATTTTTGGGCCCATTGTAATGTCAGCGGCATCCCTTGCTGTTGGATTGAGAAGTGTAACACTACATGCAGCCATTGTACAGGTAAAATATTAATGACATTAGTTAGCTAGTATCATGAAATTTGTGTGTTAATGTTATATAGATATACTTATGATTTTTTGAAATATATTGCAATTACTGAATATTCTCAGGCAGCTCTTCCTCAAGGGATCGTGCCATTTGTCTTCGCCAGGGAATACGGGTTGCATCCTGATATACTCAGTACTGGGTACGTATGCATGAGCTTTCAATTTACAACATTTTTTCTTTTCTTTTCTTTTTTTAATATATATAAGAAAGCTACTTTGCTTTTTAATCTGCAAAGGAAGTGCTTTTGATGACACCTTTAGCAAAGTTTAAAGATCCTGCAGGGAAGGAAATTATAGATTTTGGTATTGTGGTGACACTACTAATTTTACATAATTATGAGATTTGTGACTCAAAAAAGCTTATTTAATTTATGTGTGCAAATTTTGTTGGACCAAAGATCCTTTCAGTTGTGCGAACTGGAGCAAGATTTGCATCATCATGATTGTTGTGGTTCTTTTATAGAAAAATAAATTAAAATATATTACAGCAGTACTTTTCATAATTCATAAATTACAACACTTTTTCTCTTTTTCTTTTGCAGGGTTATCTTTGGCATGTTAGTTTCCTTACCTGTAACACTCCTCTACTACATACTTCTTGGCCTGTAAGTCAGAAAACAGAAGAAAAAAAATGTTTGGGTATATAAGGAGAATCCAAAGAAAAATGATGTCCCAAGTAGCTTGAGTATTCAAGAATTCATAGCAAAGTATAAACTTATTGCTTTAATTTTGCCTAAGCCAATATCTACATATCTACATATCTACATCTGCGTTAAGATCACTTACGTTACGTTTTATATTTTAACTATTATTACCACGTTCAGAGGACTTTTACAAAAATACTCAATCCTCAAAAGAAGATTTGACTTGTTGCGAATGGTGGATTGATTATATATAAAAAAAAGTGATTGTGGAAAATGACAAGGTGGTGATCATATTCAGAATTGCATGCTCGAGGCAATATTACTGTTGTATAGAGACTAGTAGTGGTAGCCGAAAGAAAAAGGCAAAAAGGAAAATCATGACTTATGATAATTAAGGTAGGAGACTTACTTTTCTTGTTAGGGAGGTGAGTAATTACAGTTTGTACGTTGCCTCCAAACTATGTTTAAATCAAGAAAAGAAAAAAAAAAAAGAAAAAAAAAAGGTGAAATTAATCATATGGTTTTACTTTTGTTTTTGTGTCTTTTGATGTCTGAAACTATCATCACTACACAGTTCTATTTGTTTCTCCACTTTAGTTTAATTTCATTGATTTTATATGTGTAACAACAAGATCGGATTGCCTTAATTTGTTTTATACTAAAGTAAAACTTGGATAAGGATCACTCGGATCATCAGGGGGTGTTGTTGAATAAACGTAGCTATATCTACTCATCCAATAATAGTTGAAAGATCAGGTGAGGTTTTTGATTAAAATTCTTAAATCAAAATCTGTGTTGGAGACTTGGAGTGCTACAAGCTTACAATGACCAGATCGAACAGATAGTGATGATTGATGAACAATATCAGAGTGATGGACATGGACCCCAGTTACTCTCATAAGGCCAGATACGATGTGCTGAGAAAACCAATCAAACCTATGACCATTTGTTCTTTGTTTGTTTAGAGAAAATATTTGCACCTTTTATATACATCTCAAATTAATAAGATGTTTTATTGGCAAACCACTTTTTATCTTTACACATTCTAATTTAAAATTGAATGATGTTGTACGTTGACAAACCTTTAAATATCTTTATATACTTCATTTTAATTTTTTTTATTATATGACATATTTGTCCTAATTAAAATTACTTAATAGTATAAAGAAATTCTAAATACACTCCATAACAATTATTATTATTACTTTTTGCCCTAAAAACTTTATTTATCTTTTACTTTTAATACATTATCAGAAAATAAGACAAAATTTCTCAAGCACCCCAAATATCGTCATAAAATATATATATATATATATATATATAAAAACCTTAATCACCAACATTCAATTTTAGCAATACCAAGAAGAAGAACAAAAACACAAATGAAAAAAATCAAACTGTTTTTGCTAATGAATAGATATGTTAACCAAATATAGATTCTTCATCAGTTTTTGCTGCTAGACCTGTCCATGTACTTTTTTTTTTCTTTGATATTTCTGATCTGATGATAATATCTCGTATCATTTTCCTTGTCAAACACTTTTTAGATAATATTAAAATTTTGAAAAAAGGAGTCAAATGAAGAAAAAAAAAAAACTTACCAATTTCAGTATTTAATGAAACATATATATATATATTATTTTATTTTTAAATTAGGTTTTTATGATGGAGTGTTTAAAAAAATGGAATGTCAAAAGTTAAAAAGGATAATTTTGAAAGAAAAAAATGGAGTGTTTATAGAATTTTTTAAAAATTAAGTTTTTAGAATGAAATGTATTTAGAAAATAAGTGTGAAAAGAAAAAATTGGGATTGTAAGGAGAAAATCTCTTTAAAATTTTATTATAATGACAATTTTATCCTCAATTAAAATGACTTAAAAGCACAATTAAAACTACCCTTCTCTCTCTCTCTCTCTCTCTCTCTCTCTCTCTCTCTCTCTCTCTCTCTCTCTCTCTCTCTCTCTCTCTCTCTCTCTCTCTCTCTCTCTCAAATATCAATACAATCCATTTCCATTTTCTCATCTCCGTTTTTTATTTTAAATTTTAAATTTCTACTGCTTCTTTAGGTAATCGCTTGATATAATCCATTTCCATTTCCATTTTCTCATCTCTGTTTTTTATGTTTATTTTTAAATTTCTACTGCTTCTTTAGGTCATCGCTCACTTAGTCTTGCATTTTTGGTTCCATGAATGATTTCATTAATCTATTCTCTTTCAAAAAAGCAAAACACATGCACACCACCTCTTAGTAGAGCTGGTGGTGCACCTCCCTTTCACTTATGTGATGAGGGGTTCAAATCCCATATATGCATTTTACAAGCATGCGTAGAGAGTTTTCTTCCCAGGTTGTGGGAGTAGATATTCGGGCCGCAAATGTATTGTTTAATCTTGATAGGTCCTGGTAGTCATATTATAATAATTCTTATAATATTTCAAAAAAAAAAAAAAAAAAAAAAAAAAAAAAAAGGCAAAACATGTACAGAACAACACTTTCATTCCAGCATTCACTCACTTTTCTCTTGTTTAAATTTGATTCCTGACCTGAATTCCATTCCAGCACATACCATAAACCCTATTTTGTTTGATGAACCCTAAACTATACTATTAGGAAACAAATACGGATAAATAAGTTACCCTAAAATTTACAATCACAAAACAATTAGAAAACTTTATGTTTTCATCGTTAGTTTTCAATTTTTTTAATCCTTTTACAGTGGTTCGTCGTGCTTAATATTGCGCAATTATCTTTGATTGATTTATGTGTTTGGGATACTAGCATATAATCTTAACTACAACCCATGAAACTTGACAGAAAGAAATTGAAATGGAGATAAAGTTTCATTTTATTTTTATGACGTTAAAGAGAAAAACAGTTGTTGTATGTTTATGGAGTTTGGTTTGCATTAAAAATAGTATAAGAACATTAAATTTATTGAGGGTAATTTTGGAATCAAATGGAGTGTAATAAGAAATTATATTAAAAACAATTTTTTTATTGGAGTGTTAAAAGAAAATAATGGATTGTCACTAGAAACTCCCCAGATTAATATGTTTTTGAAAATCCAGTAATACACTTGAGTAAAATTACCGATAGAACTAAATAGTTTGTAAGTACACCCACTAAAAATTATTAATTATTTTTCTATTTTTATCTTTTGTGAAAAAAGAAAATTTCCTATTAACGATTTGATTATTAATATGTATCATTAAAAACTCTTTCCATTTTCATCTCAAAAAAAAAAAAAAAATTCATTTTCTTAAACCCTAGATTCTCTTTTAAATACAAATTTCAAATATAATTTCAATTTCTTTTAAGGAAAAACAATTTGATTGCTAAGTCTAGAGAATGAATCAAAATCATCCAAAATTGGTTGTGAAAAAGCAAGTTTTAAATTAATTTTTATTAAAAGAACAAAATCATTATGTATTGTTTTCTCTATAATATATGTATTTTTTTTTTCACTAATGCTAGTGAACCCAAATGATTTGTCAAGTGAATTGTCATTACCATATCATTCACCACGTGTAATATTATACAACCCAAAAAATTAATCCAAATTCAACATAAATGATGTGGTAAATGAGTTGTCATCACCACATAAATCATGGGGTGATGTGGTGAATGATATGATAATGATAAATCACTTGCCACATCATTTGAGTTGGTTTATGGGCTAAATTTTTGGTTGGCTAGCATTAGTGCATTCACCATGTCATCTTATGATTTGTGTGGTGATGACAACTCACTTGTCATATTATTTGAGTTAAATTTTGGATTGTATAACATTACTTTTTTATTTCTTTTAAACATGCTTTAGATTTTTATTTTTTTTGTTTTGTTTTTTGTTATCAATATTAGTTATTCTTCAATTTCATTTAAACTTTTCTACTTGCAAATCAATTGGGACATGATACCAACCATGCATCCTTACAACTTTCACAAATAGAAAATGGATCTCCAACCGAGAAAACCTTAAATCGGAGTGATTTTGAGGAAGAAAACAATCAAGAAAAAATGGAAATAGTTGTTTGACATGAAGAGGGAGAAAAAAAGAAAGAAAAATGGAGTCTATTTAATGGAAAGAAAACATATAAGAGAAAAGAAGTGAATGAAGAGGAAGATCAGTGATAGAATTAAAGATAATAAGTTAATTAAATAATATAATAATAGATGTATGTGGTATGTACTTACAAAAATATAATACAATATATTTGCACCATTTGAAAACTGTATGTACACCCCTTTGGTAAGCTCACTCATTATTGTAAATAAACTCCATTTAATGACAAAAATACCCTTTCTTTATTTCTATAGTATTGTATTTTTATAATTACACAACACCTGCACATTTTATTATCCAATCAACTTTATTATTATTTTTTAAAAAATTATTTTATTTCTTGGTTTTTTTTTTATAAATAAAATAATAATAAATTACACCAAAATGAATTGGGTTTTGAGCTAATTTTGGGGGGGGGGGGGGGGGGGGGGTTTGGTTTAATGCGAAGTAACCCATTTGGAAAGGCCAACTCTTTCAAAAGTAACTCATTTTTCATTTTTCATATACAAGTACCATATTACCCTCACTTAAACATTTTCTCTTTACTTCACTTCCCTCCTTACCATCTCTCTCTCTCTCTCTCAACCGAAACTCTCTTTCTCTACCTCTCTTTCTTTTTTATCATTTACAATTTCGAACTCCTCCATCATTATCACGAATCTATATCCATTCTTCCAGGGGCGAAACCAGAAATTATTTTCTGGGTGGGCCGTGGACAATTTCATATCGATAAAAAAATTATACTATATAATAATAATAATAAATCATTTTGATGACGTATCTTGATGGTACAAGAGAATTTTCATATTAAAATAAAAAAGTATACTTAGTCATGGGACATAATGAGTATTACCCTCAAATACATATTTTAACCAAGAAAAAAACACAAGAAAATAAAAATAAAAATTCACATGAAATGTAAATACAATAAGATCCTACTTAAATTTTGACTTCCGAAGCTTCAAAGAAGCGAAGGCATTTATTATGAAATCTGAATCAGTTGTATCAGTAAGTTCTCTTTCAATATAAACAACCATACAATTCTCGAAAAACTCATCATCCATCTTGTTACGTAAAGACGTTTAGACAAGTTTTATAGCCAAAAATAAAATTTAATTTTATAATTAATTTTACTACATAAACTTAAAAATAAAATAAAACTTATAGTTTTCTCATGCCGACGTCTGTATACCTCCACAAATCTTAAAGCTATGAAAACTCATAAAATTGAAATTAGCTTGGAGACTTGGAGATTAATTTATATGGTAAATCTACTGCATTTGGTTGTTGTTTAGGAGTTAAAATTTCCAATTTGATTATTGAGTTAGTAAAGGATTAAAATTTCTCCATTTGATCTTTCACTTGGTTAAGGAAATACAATGGACTTTAATGAGCTTGATGTATAATTTTAAGTTAGTGGGCTTTTGTAAAGAAAAAGAAAAAGATGGTACGTTAAGTCAAAATCGGAATTGGGTTGGGATCTACTTAGAATTAAATGGGGTGTATTTAGAACTATGAAAAAACTTCCTTTTTATTTATTTATTTATTTATTTATTTATTTTTTCTAGAAAGCTAGGTCTAGATCCGTCATTGCATTCTTCACCAACAAAAGGGAATCCTTGTTTCAAAGCTTCAAATGTGAGTTTATTTTTTATTTTTTAGTTTTCACCAACACAAAATGTTGGTCAATCTCTTGTTTATTTTGGTCAAAATAGTTACATTTAGAGCTAAGAAGAACATGGGTCTTGATTGAATTTGATTATGTTGTGGTCGATCTACCATTACTGCTTCTGATATACAGATTTTTGGATTTTTTTATTTTTATTTTTATTTTTATTTTTATTTTTATTTTTTACTTTCAAAAATCTTGATAGCTAGAATTTCTCAACGGCATTAGGAAATCACAACTATGTTTGGATTTCACAACGCAAATTGAATTCCTAACTAGGCACCGAAGGATTATCAATTTACTCATTTCATATTTAGTAATTTATTTGAAGATGTAATCATCAATTCGATATGTATTTGAAAGGTGGGTTGCATAGATAAAGTTTGGTTTGTTATTTCATATGACTGTTTGTTATCGCATGAATTCCAACTACAATAGAGATTTCCAAAAGCAATTACGAACTTATTCTATACATAATTGCATGAAATCCAACTACATTAGAGATTTCCAAAAGCAATTACGAACTTATTCAATACATAATGAATCGATAAAAGTACCCAATTCATACTACTATACTAGTGTCATTTCCCAACATGAAACCAGCACAGAGCACTACAGAGATAGAACTCCTTTTTTATTATTATTATTAATTTATTTTTCCAATCCATAAAAGAATTTTCACATAACTTATTCTATATTCCGACTTCTGATCTTGCACAGATTTTCTCAGTCAAAAGACTTGTGTATCGGCCACCATATACTAGTGCAGAGAAAGAGTGTGTACTGTGTACAATCAGAGGCAGCTTAGCTGCGTTGATCCAAATCACAGAATGCCTGCAATGTTAAAATCAGTGGTTCCCTCTGTCTTTGTAAAAGAAAGAGGACGATTAAACATGCATTAAACAAGTAACAATTACAAAATTCTTAGTGAGGGATGACAATGAAAAAAGATGACCTTTGTAACCACAAACCGGCCAAAACTCCACCAAGTAATTCACGTCCAAGAGAAAGTGTTTCCCTAGCCTTTTAGCTGATCCATGCCTGAAAGTTATGTAATTTTCCAGGGCTATGATCCAATTAATCCCTATAAATCACAAGCTCTTCTTCTTGCTAATAATCATCAAGAGAAAAGCTGATAAAATGATGTATATTTCCATAACAAAACAGAGACTACCACAAAACAAAAACAAAAAATTACATGCACCTAAAAATTTGTTGGCCGAAAGAAATCCTCTCGACTATATCTCACTGTATTAGAAACTTGCTCTGACTTCAAGAATTTAACATTCTTTTTTTTTTCTTCTTTTGGACAGTACTCAAACTAGGGATTTGAACAACTTTGGGAGAGGTTACGGCTTTGCCAGGTGAGTAATTTATAAAATTGATAAGGGTAATGTTGTCCAAAACAAGTTACTTTTGGAAAAATTTCAGATTTGGGTTAGATTGTGAGATGACCGTCCCATTGTTAATTCTCAATAAAACTCTAAAAAAAAATAAGGGCTGATGGCAATACGTTAAGGCTGTGTTTGTTTGACAGGATTGGACTGGGATTGGACTATTTTTAGTCCAATCCGATGTTTGGTGAGTCCATTGAGTTGGGATTATTTTTATACCCTTTTCCATTTTATCCTGCCAGAGCTGGATAAAATAATCCCCTCCAAATCGATGGGATTATTTTATCCCCTCCAATTTTGATTGTTCTTCGATTCTTCTTCCTGATCAATTAAAACGAAACCAAAAAATACAATCTCTGATCCAAGCATACATTCACCAATCTTCAATCTCTTTCCAAAAATATACAATCAATTTTTTCGATTGATCATATTAACATTTGAAAACTCAATAACCATTCAAACCCAGTAAATCAAACAAACTCAAAAAACTTATAAAATCAAAAAACCCAGGCAATCAAACAAACCAGAAAATCATCCAAACCCATTCAAACCCAGAATGATTTTACCACCACAGATCCATCTTCAAACAATTAAACAGACCACTGGTGTCAATTAAAGTAGAGAAGGAGAAGTAAGAAGTAAGAAGAGTGATCGATGAAGAAGAGGGAAGGAAGAAAAGTGATCGTTGAAGAAGGCGGCCATATGAGATCAATTTAAGAAACCAGAAAAACGTTGTAATAGTGAAAAGAAGAGAAAGAGACAGAGGAGAGAATAGAAAGTTCAAGACAGAGGAGAGAAAGAGACGTGGGAGAGAGTGAGAAGGGAGACCTAGATAAGGGTGAAATGAGATAAGATCCAATTTTTAATTGGATTGGTTTTTTTTTTTTTTTTTGGTAAATAAATTATTATTTTTATGATTTATTATTACATTCTCTTTATCCAATCCCATCACATACCAAACAGGTGATTGGACTATTTTTAGTCCAATCCCATGTTACACCAAACACGGGAAACACTATAATCAATCCAATCCAGTCCAATCCAATCCAGTCCAATCCCATGTCTTAAAAATAGTCCAATCCTATCCCGCGCAACAAACGCAACCTAAAAGCCCAGAATATTATATACTACCCAAAAAAGAAAAAAATACCCGGAACGTACAGATGTGTATGCCTGTGTAAAAGGCAATGCACAGACTAAGAAAAAAAAAATCAATGTTTTTGACTTTTTGTTTGTACAGTAGAACCTCTATAAATTAATCTCGTATAAATTAATATCCTTTTTAAATTAATAAAAAATTTCGGTCCCGACTCGGGCCAGTGTAAAAAATTAATAAACCCCTCTATCGTAATAATTAATAATTTATTTTTGAAACCCAGTGTAAAATTTCGGTCCCGACTGTCTCATAAATTAATAATTCCATAAGAGTATAAAATATATTACATAATAATCAAGAACTAGAAAAGTACTTCAAGATGCTAGTTTGTACAAGGCTACCATATTTGATATTTTTAACTTCATCCTTCATCTTTTGAATTGTCCTCTTGTTATAGCAAAGAAGATAGAAAATAGAGAATTTTTAGGAGCTGTTAGGAATAAAATTTTTAGGTATATCTTGATATCTCTCTTGTTATTAGGGATGGCAATGGATTGGATTGGGTATGGATACCCCAATATCCGTCCCCATATCCGTTTGAAATATATATATCCATCCCCGCATCCATCCCCATTTCTAAGTGAGCGGGGTGGATTCGGATAATCCGCTAATTAAGATAGAGATATCCATCCCCGCTCTGTTTATATCCATATCCGATGAAAATACTTTAAATTTTTATACTTTATAAGAGAAAAATGTAACTAACATATGTAACGATACATTTTATCCTATTTAAAGAGAAACAAATACATCCAATAAAGTTCAAATATAAAAATTAATAATATCTTATATAATTAGAATTAATAATTACATAATAAATTTTTATATTTTTTAAATATTAAAAATTTTAATGGATCCGGATGGGGATGGATATCCATAGACGATATCCATCCCCATCCCCGAAAATAAAATGGATATTAGTATGACATCCATCCCCGCTCCGTCCCCAATATAATAGTATCCATCCCCATTTTAAATGGAGCGGATTCTTACAGATATCCGTATCCGTGGATAATTTTGCCATCCCTACTTGTTATATACAATCAAAGAATAAGCCTCACTATTTATAGGGTGAGTATGCTTAGTCTCTGCGTAATCATATTCCCAAAAGGAATTGAAAATTTTCTTAATAAATCTTTCCTAAACAAGGAATCCTGAAGAAAAAGAAAAGAAATTTTTCTAAATAAGAAAACTGACTAAACAAGCTAGAGATCCCGAAAAAGAACTTTCCCTAAACAAGAAAACGACTTTCACAAATTTTTTAAGACAAAATAACACTTTACGATGTAAAATCCTTCAAATTAATAACCTCTCTAAATTAATACTCAAGGGTAGGTCCCAAGAATATTAATTTAGAGGGGTTCTACTGTATATGTTGCAAAGTGTCAAGTGTGTAATGCACAAGAAAAAAAATGGGGTTATATGTTTCCCCGTCGTGATTGTCTTTGCCGGTGTTAGTCTTCAACCGGTGCTACAAAGGAGACTCCAATTAGTATTTGAAAATAATATTTAGAAGAGAGGTAAGAGTTTGAAAAAATAGAAAGTTTTATATATTATCCGTGAAAATCACACAAATAAAAATAGGAAATAATTTGTGTGCATACTTACAAATTATTTAGTTCTTTTAAAGCATCTCACACCCAAACTCTATATTCATCTCTAAAATAGAGTTTTAAAAGGGAATATTCCCCCCTAGATTTCATCTCTAAATTGTTTTTCACTCCCACCGCATTCTCTATTCTTATCTCTATCTCTATCTTTATCCCCCATTTCTATTTATATCTTCAAAGAACTTATATTTTCATTATTATTATTTTTTTTTTACTTTCTTTAATAAATTATTGTTCAACTAAATTTTAACAAATATTATTTATAATAACATTTGTAATTTTTTTTATAATTTTTGAAAAAATATAATGTTTTATTAGTGCATGAATTTATAATAACTAATTTTTAGGTTCTAACATTTTTCAACTGATTTTAGAAAAAAACACTCACAATTCCCAAATACAAGATGTATCATTTTAGGTGGATATGAAAGTCATTTGGATGGTCTTCCAAAATATTAATGTATCTGGACATTATCATATGTTATGTTGTTATTATTTAAGATTTTTGTTTTTGTTTTTTTTTTTTTTTTTTTTTTGTTTATATATATATATATATATATATATTTTTTTTTATCTGACCTTATTTTAATATTTTTAAGTTATTGTAATTTTTAATATTAATATTTTTTTTAATACTATGTTTCGGTTTTTATTTTATTACTAACTTATAATTATTAATATGTAATAAGAGATTTAAAAAAAAAAAAAAAACATAATGATTTTTTTAGAGAAAATTATAACAAAATAATAAAATGAATAACAATAAAAAGAAAGTTTTTTTACGGGGTTTGGTTAGTCAATGAGCAACATTTTATTTTTAAAAAATTACAATTACTAATTAACAATGATAACCATAATATATTGAGAATTAAAATCGGATTATTTATGCAAAATCTCAACAAAAAAAAAAATGAAAATGAGGAAAGCATAATAGAAGACTTGAAAATGAGAAAGAAACCAAAAACACACAAATGATAAAGTATGATAAGAATGAGTAAATAAAAAATTATTAATTAATATTCAATATTAAACTCATTTTAAAGATTTAGATGAGACATTTCTAATGGTATAATTTTTATGTTAATAAAATTTATAAATTATTAAAATTTATTATACATTAATTGAATTTAATAAAAAAGGTAAAAGGGTATAAATGGAATATAAAATGTTGAAAAGTAAGTTTAGAGTATGAGATTTGGTTTAGAGTAGCAATATTGAAAAACTCTAAAAAAATTTCTTAGAAACAGAAATTTGGAGTATGGTGGGAGCAGCCCATACTCTAACTATTTTAGAGTTCATACTTTATTTTAGATTATGATGGGAGATGCTCTTAGTTATTTTAATCAAGAGTAATATTGCAATTGTAAAAAGATACTAATTTGAAGTGTACATACTGTTTTTAAGAGGTGTAAATATCCCCACTTTATAATTAAAGAAATGATATATATTTTTTTTGGTATTAATTGGGGTTTATTTATAAACTAGAAATTTTTTTAAAATTTTTTTAATGGATATAAATTACGAAAGAGGTGTACATATGGTTTTTAAGGGGTGTCATTATCGCCACTTTATATATATATATATATAACCATTTGTTCACTTAATATTGTTTCATCCTTTTCAAACAAAAAAATCCTATTAAATATTTGAAAATGGTTTTAATTTGTATATATGCACAACTTAAGACAAACTGATATATATAAATATATATCAATCAGTCTGGTTCTGGTCAGTGCACATTGATATAACTTACATCAGTGCGTTGCACGTGGGCCACTGATTATAGAGAAGCACCGACAAGTGCATATACACGGAGTCAGCATGTCAATCTAGTGGTCTCTGATGTAAGTTATATTAATGTGTACTGACTTGCAATATATATATATATATAAATTTTCAAGTCAGCGCATCCTGATATAACTTCATGAAGATATTGAATGTGAGCCACTAGTTTTACATGTTTTGACTCAAATGTGTATGCACTTGTCAAAACTTCTCTATAATGAGCGACTCACATTAAATATCCTGATAAAGTTATATTAGGACGTTCTGACCAGATCGGGACTATATATATATATATGTGTGTGTGTGTGTGTATGTGTGTGTGTGGGGTAGGATCTATGGCTAGAGACGGCAAAAATCCCCGACCCGCCCCAAACTCGCGGGGCCTCGGTCAATTTGGGGCGGGTTTGGGGGCAATAAAAATGGGTAACAGGGTGGGTGGGGCACATTTCTAGACGCGACCGGGTTACCGAGTTGGGTATGGGGCGGTTCCTTTTGATCCGACCCGCCTTGTTTGACCCGAAATATATATATATTTAAATATATATATTTTAAATATAAAAGGAAAAAAAAAAAAAAACCATATGTTGACTAAAAAGAAAACAATTTGAATTTTTTATGTTTAAATTATTTTGGTGCAGATGTTGAATGGATTTTATTGATACCGAAAATGTTATATGTATTTTGTATTTTTGTTCAAATCATTTTGGGATTTGTATTTTTGTACTTTACGGATGAATTTAATATTTATTAAACTTAGTTATCATGTTATATTAAATTTAAATTTACGTAAATGAATCGAGTCATTTAGGTCGGGTTTGGGGTGGAAATTGAAAACCCATTCGAGTCATAGGTCGGGTTTGGGATAACCGTTGAAAACCAGGTTTTGGGTTTGGGGCGACCTTGACCCGCCCCGACACCCCCCCTCCTGATTGTCTCATTTAAAACTTTGTTAGGAAAACCCAGTGGGACAAAACCTAAACGAAGGGAAAAAGAGTACAATGCAAATATGTCAATAGTTAATGTTTTCTTTAAGATATTTCTCACATTTAGACTTTGCTAGGAAAAACCCAGTGGGATAAAAATCTGAGCAAAGATATCCATTGATCTGTCGGATTAGAGTAATATTTATGATGATCTTTTGGATCAAGGTAATATATACGATGATTAGCAAGATTAAAGTAATATTTACAATGATATTTTAATCAAGATAACATATATACGATGATATATTGAATCAATGTAATATTTATGATGATTTTGTGGATCAAATGATTTTTGGGTGTGCTTAGAGAATTGCCTCATTAAAACCTTATCAGGAAAAACCCAATGGGACAAAAATCTGATTGTAAGGAAAAAAAAAGTATAATGCAGATATGCCCCAATATAATTAATATACTTCATTTGATATGCTCCCTCTGATGGGACGCTCCCCCTGATAAAAGTTCTTTTAAAACAATCTTCTAGATTGCTAAACTGGGGTATACAGATGTTTATTTTATAAAATGAAATAACATCATAAATGATTTGAGGGAGTATAAGCAAAGACTTGCTTTATGGAGTAATATCCATATGGAATCTTTTCAGAATCTTTACAACATATTCTGATTGATGGACAAACATTCCATTTGATCTATGCTCGACTTTCAGGTCGAGAAAATATTTCCTTTTCCATGTCTTTCATTTTAAAACTCATTTACCAAAAATTCAAGAGTTTTCAAGAGCTCTCCAGGAGCTCCAATTAAATTCATATCATCAACATATGTTGTGAATATAGTAAATTCAGATTCTGATTTCTTTGCGAAGACACTTGGGTATATAATATAATTAGTATACCTTTATTTTATCAGATATTCACTTAGACGGTTATACCTCATTCGTCCAGATTGTTTTTAATCCATATAAGGACTTTTGTATGTTCATCAAATACAGATTACGAGATCTCGATTTACATGTTCTTAGCATTTTAAATCCTTCTGGGATTATAAATATCTTCATTGAGTGAATTATATAGATGAATGATTATTACATCTAAATGATGTATTTCAAGCCTTGTAAATGTAGCTAAATTTATCAAAAATTCGAAACGTAATTGTATTTGTCACTATTGAATACCAAGTTTCTGTGAGAAACATTGTACTACGAGTCGTGTCTCATATCTTACGATCTCGTTTTTCTCATTACGTTTTCCGTATAAAGACCCATTAATATCCAACTAGTTTGACATCTCCAGGTGTCTTGAGTACTATTTGTCTAAATACTTTATGTTTGACATATGAAGTCAATTCTTCTTGAATTGCTTCTTTTCACTTAGGTTAATCATGTCTTTTGTATATAATCATTGATATTATGAATATCGTAATTATCGTTTATTATTTCAGTAGCACTACTGTGTATAAAAATACATCATCAATGATTGTTTCTTTATGATTCCACATTTCTTTTATATGATTTATAGAAATTTTCTTAATTTCAATATATTTGAATCTCTGTTGAGATTTCTTCCATTTCAATGGATTTAGTCACTATATGAATTTTATAGAAATTTTCTTAATTTCAATATAGTTGTATCTCTGTTGAGATGTTTTTCCATTTCAATGAATTTAGTCATTTCATAGACTCGTATAGAAATTTTCTCAATTTCAATGTATTTGTATCTCTGTTGAGATTTCTTCCATTACAGTGAATTTAGTCTTTTCATAGACTTGTGTCTCATTAGATATGTAAGACTCAAACAGAGTTGATTTAGAGACAGTGGATTTATTTATAACTCGAGTTTTGCTTACATTAGGATCTTGATAACAATATCTTTCAAAAATGTTCATAAGCTTATGAATTATAATAAGTATTAGATGATTTATTTGTTGCTTTTTTCTCAGATCTTTCTTTAGGAACAATCACCCGGCAGGGGTTTTTGAGATGACAACTTATAAATCTTGTTACCCTTAATATATCAAGTAACAAATTAATAGTTATCTGATGATCAATTATCTTTTGTATTTGAGTGATACAAATATTGAAATGAGACACATTTATATATAGAGAACCAAACTGGTATCTCTATTTAATATAAGAGTAACTTTTCATTTACTCTTTCTGGAGAAACTTTCCATTTGAAAATTAATCAATATAATTATATACAGATTATGCTTAAAAATATAAACTCTCAGAAGTTTAAATGATCTAATAAAAGATTAATTAAAATCAATATTAATCTCATAATGATATAGAATTTTTATCTTAGATCATACCAGAGATGAAATAAAGAGATATACTACACAATCAAATATCTTAAAAATGTGAGCAAGTCAATGACCAATTACAAGTTGTAATGGTAAATAATGATGATAAGTAGTTACATAGATGAATGTATCAACATGTAATAGAACGTCCCATATAGAAATAGGTAATTGTATCGAAATAATAAAGTTATCGTAATTACCTGGAAACTTTTGATAAGTGATTCTGCTGATCCATTTTGATTATAAGTACATGCGAAAGCTGGATGTTGAACATCGATCTGAACTGGAGACGTTTGATAACACACAAACATGTGACCATCACTTAGATGCATCAATCAGTACCATAAAATAATGGAAGGATTCTTTTGGTAGATGAATATGTCCACATATATCCATTTGAATGATAGGGATTCAAAACCAACTTTTAGAATGAAATGGTTTATTTGGTGGATGAATATATCCACATACATCCATTTTTTGATGAGCAATATAATCCGAATGATAAAGATCACAACTTTTCTATAATCAACTTCTGTCTTGAATCACGCATAAATGTTCAACATTCTTATTATTCATGGTCTCAATATGACATTAATAAAGTTATATGTCTTTGATCTAAATAGATTTCTTTATGTTATGCTTGAATGATATAAAATATCATTGATACACAATTGAATACCATCTGGTCATAAGATTGTGGCTCTTCTAGAATCTTTAATTAAATCCATCAGATCCGCTAGATTTGATATGGTATTAACTTTAAATGCCCTTGAACTAAGCATATTTCTTTATGTTGTTCTTGAATAATATCAAGTATCATTGATACATAATTTAATATTGTTTGATAACAATATCGTGGCTCTTCCAGAGCTTTCTATTAGATTTGTTGGATCTGATACATAATTTAATATTGTTTGATAACAATATCGTGGCTCTTCCAGAACTTTCTATCAGATCCATTGGACCTAATACATTAATAACATTTGCTCTCAACAAAGTCGAATTTATAAAATATTTCTAACTCTGTAGAAATGTAGAATTATATGAGTCGTTGCGCTCTCGGCAAAACATATATTTTTCTTTTTAGATATTTTATAGACATTATGTGTAATGCCATTTTATATTTCATCTGAAATGATAATAATTCCCCTTCCCTTTTTTTTGTTATAATTTTTTTTTTGTTTAAGGAGAAATTACAAAACTGCCCCTAATTTTGTAAAATTATAGAAAGGTCCCTCAAAATTTTTATTAATTATAAACCAGCCCTAAAACTCTTTGAAAATTATAAACCGGACCAATAAGTTTTGGTAATTATAAATTGATCCAAAATTTTATAAAAATTACAAAATGGCCCAAAATAATTGCAAAATAGTCCATGAAGAATATCGAATTCTCCAAAAGTGGCTCAGAGCAAAAATGAGCATTGTGACCGATCTGGACTAGATCGTGGGCCATGACCGATGATCTCTGATCGTTTTCGTAAAACGCACTAGGCTGGTGCGAAAACCAACGAAGCCCATAGACGAGGTGGCATTGACCCGAGGAGGCGATGGGTCTGGGTTGAAAATCCACCAACCCAGAAGCAAACTCAGATCGAGATTTGGTGATACAAAAACAGATGATCTGATGATCCAACACCTATCATATTCACATGTTCATCAAGTTCATCTACTATCAAGTAGACTATTGATCTCAGAATTTTCTTTTTTTAGCAACTCTAAATTTTGCTCTCCAGGTGCATCAAACTTGAATGAAATGGATAAAATATTACATCCAGTCTCATTATACGTTATAACCTTAAATCCTTTTATGTGATACTCACATCATCCTGTTGGATGTATATGAAATGGATAAAATATTATTGCCAATTTCATTATACGTTAGGATCTTAAATCTCGTTTATGATTCTCACAGCATCCTGTTGGATGTGAATGAAATAGATAAAATATTATTTCCAATTTCATTAAACATTAGGATCTTAAATTATTTTTATGATACTCACATCATCCTGTTGGATATGTATGAAATTGATAAAATATTAATTCCAATTTCATTATACGTTTAGGATCTTAAATCTCATTTACAATACTCACAACATCCTGTTGGATGTGTAAATCATTTTTCTCAAATGAATGATATGTAAACATATCAATTTATATATATATGAGATAAAATAAAATCATGGATTATAATGATTTTTCGAACCTTCGATTCGACCATGAATTGTAAGTTCATATATAATTATAATCTAGAAAACTTCAGATTCTGAGTGGATTTGAAACCCCAGGTTCCAAATAATAAAATATGTCATTCATGAATATAACGTTGGATCCAGAATTCCAGGTTCTCATCGGCTTTCAATACCGTGTAGTATGGCATTCATGAATATAACATTGAATCCAGAACTCCAGTTTTTCATCGGTTTTTAAAGCCGTGCTGACTTAAATATCATAATTCTAGAAACTTTAAGTTCTGGTTCGTCGGTCTAGCCAATCTCATCTATTGCAAAAAATGAACAGTTCCAGGATGGTATATATGTCCTGTAAATAAACAATTCCAGGAGGCTGAGCTCACCTGTTATGTTCCGTAAATAAACAGTTCCAGAATGGTATATATGTCATGTAAAAACAAATCCAGAACGGTATATATGTTATGTAAAAAACTATTCCAGGAGGCTGAGCTCACCTACCATGTGTATAAAAAATAAATCCAGAACTATAATATTGAGATTTAAAGAGAATAAATTTAGGACTATATATGTTCTGTTGATGGCAAAGCCATCTTGTATACGGAATATATATAGATCCAAATTATTGAGATTTAAAGAAAATAAATTCAGGACTATATATATATGTTTCGTTAATGACAAAGTCATTTTGTATACGAAATATATATAGATCTAGAATATTGAGATTTAAAGAGAATAAATTCAGGACTATATATATATGTTCCGTTGACGGCAAAGCCATCTTGAGATTGTGCTGATAACGTGTTGTAAAAGAAATGGAGAACATAAGAAATCAATTGAGAGACACTTGTATTGATATATCTGGAGCTTCAACTGAACAGCCTTTACAAATGAGAATCATAGGTATTATATATAGACTTTTACAAAAGAGCAATCAAAGATATTATAGGAGATATTATGAGAGATATTTAAGGAGATATTATAGAGATATTATGGGAGATATTTATGTGATATTTGTGTGTATCACACGCCACATATACTATAACAATATCATATATATATATATAGGCAAATAAAATGACCACTTGGCCACTTGCCCATTACATCATCAATTGGAGATGTGAAGAGGGGAAATATTGTGTGTATATCCAAGTGGTAAAATCCACATATTATAACAGACATCACCAACGAATGTACTTAATTTATTTGATTTGGTGAGAATTGCAGCCGACGTTTAATGTCTATAAACCTTTTGAACTATATAAAGTTATGTTATGCATTATTTATTTATTTTTATGTTAGTTTATTTGAATTGATTAGTTTTTTCTGAACTAATTTTTTTTGATTTTATTAATTTTAGGAACGTTATAACTTTTATATATTAAAAACGACTTCATATTAATTTGATCCATCAGATCATATCGGATAGGATCAGATCAGATTTAAGTATTTTATAATTTGATCGGATCAAATCGGATTCTGTTATAAAATTGGATTGAATTGGATCAGACAAATTTATTGGACCTGATCCACCACATACCTCTACTTAAGGCCATCTAATTAAATTCTTTTTAATAAAGGGAAAATTGCACAAACACTCTAGGGTTTAGTTAATATTACACACAACAGCAATTCTTGTTAAAATTTTACAAACCTTTTCTTAATTCCGTTGGACTGACATCCATACCCTCATTTCTATTAAAGCTCAATATCAATTGATGTGATAGTGCAAAAATTACCGTAATATGACAAGAGTCACAAGACAAGGTTGATACATCGAAATTGAAACAATTTTAAGAATTTATTTATATTATTGACCGTAAGTCAACATGTTAGTCAACGAAATCTGAAGGAGATTTTTACAATCTTGACAAATGTTTCCGCTGCATGCAATATTAATAAAAATTGAGTGAATTTGTGCAATTTTCCCTTAATTATAATAATAATAAAAAAAAAAACTTGAATGCCACGTATTACCTAAAATAAACGGAAGATGAAAAAAGAAGGGTTAATTGCAATAACTAATTGCTTTAATTGCAGTAGACCCCTATCAATGGTTGACTTCCATCCAACTTAATTGTTGACTGAGGTTTACGTGGAAAAAGTCGAAAATGCCCTATATTTTATTTGAAAAAATCTATTTTCTCTTAAAATAATCAATTTTAAACTATTAAATAATTTCTTCAAAAAAAAAAAACTATTAAATAATAAATAAACTGATAATTTTTTTATAAAAAAAAAAAAATTAAAGTATCAAATTGTTAATAAAATATAAACTAAAAAATTGTAAGAAGTTAAAAAGGAAAAAAAAAAAAAAAATCTCCTCTCCAATATTTTAATAAAGTATATATAAAAATAAAAAAACTAAAACAATGTATAAATTAAAAAAGAAACTAAAAAAGAAGAATAAAAAAGTTGCAGATCTCCTCTAATATGGATAGGGGTGGGCAAAAAACCAGTGAACTGAACCGAACCGATGAACCGAACCGATCCAATTGGTTTTTTTCCGGTTTTTCTTTGTTAACCAGTTCGGTTCGGTTCGTTTTTTAAAAATCCGGATATTTCGGTTCGGTTTTCGGTTCAAGGTTTCGAACCGGTAAACCGAACCGAGAACCGGTGTATATAATTAAAAATCCCTTCATTAAAAATTAAAATGAGAAATTATATAGTCCAATTTATATAAATTCTCTAGCTACACCAATACCCAGTACAACCCTATGCAGGTGCCACCGCCCTAGGCATATTTTTAATTATAAAAATTGAATATTATTTTGTAAGATGGGGTCCAGGATTAATGAAAAACATAAATTTAAGCTTTTAAAGCTGTAGCAACCCAACTTTTAAGAAGATTATAATAATATCGTAGTATTTCATTTGTTATCAGGGCTGTTAATTTGGTGGCTCTTGATCTTACTCAGTATGCTCTGACTCAAGTTACTAACAATTTCTATGTAGTTAGAATAATTTCATGGTATGTCAATTGTTCATGGATTGTCAATTTGGTAGCGGTCTTACTCAGTATACTCTAACTTAGATTATTGTATTGTTCAGAATACATTGAGTCAGGTTACTAACAGTTTCTATGTGGATCTTGTATTGTCTGATATGTCTCATTTTAATGAAAATTTTGTGTTTTTTTAAAATTTCTAACCATGGTAGATTTTAAAAATTAAAGCCCAATAATTTGGCCCAATAGGTCCAAAACCGAAAAACCGGAACCGAACCGACTCAATCGGTTTTTGATCGGTTCACACTTTTCACTTTCATCGGATCAGTTCACTTTTTTAAAAACCGGATATTATCGGTTTTTTATCGGTTCACTCAAAAAGTGAACCGATCTATTAAATGCCCACCCCTAAATATGGAGATCTGCGAATCTTATTGTTCTGTTGGAGTAGATCTCCATCCCTTTACAAGCACATCAACTTCTTCTTCTTACTAGGATCATCTCTTTCTCATGGCTTGATTTTCTTTGAAGTTGAAAGTAACAAGCCGTTCAACAAAGTTTGAATTCTTTGAAATCCTAATAACTAGGGGTGGGTAAAAAACCATTAAACCGAACCGAACCGGTCAAATCGTTTTTTTTTTTTTCGGTTTTTCACTTTTAACCGGTTCGGTTCGGTTTGTTTTTTAAAAAACCAGTATTTCCAATTCGGTTTCCGGTTCTAGGGTTCGAACCGGTGAACCGAACCGAAAACCGGTGTATATAATCAAAAATCCCTAAATTTTTTGCACTTTATCTAAAACTAATAATGTTAAATACAAAAAGAGTATTTCATAAATATTGTTGCACATAATTTCATTATCAATATTTTTTAATACACATTTTTTTAATGTATATAACCTAAGCTATCATTGAATCATTGATCTACCATTTGATTTTGTAAACAAGCCTTCAAATTAGTTACTAATGCATGCCCTTTAATTCTTATTAGTTTCAACCCCAAAAACTCATAGTATTGCATATTTAATCATATTTTCATCAATGGAATGATTGTTCACCATTAAAGTTACAAGCCAAAAACGTTACAAGCCAAAAACATTACAAACTAACTCAACTCGATAACTCAACCGATAACCAAAAACCGAAAAAACCGAAAAAACCGAACCGAACCGAACCGGTTCAATCGGTTTTAAATCGGTTCACACTTTTAAATTTTATCGGATCGGTTCACTTTTTCAAAAACCGGATATTATCGGTTTTTTATCGGTTTACTCGAAAAATAAACCAATCCATTAAACGCCCACCCCTACTAATAACTCTAAACACATAAATAATTGAATCTTCTTTCTCTCCATGTTTTTCCTTCTTCTTCAAACGAAAACCAAAAGACTTGAAATCAAAAGAAGATTTCTCAAACAATCCAAAACAAGTTACAGTCTTACAGAATCGAAGATATCAAATTTCTTTAAACCCATCAATCACCAAAAAAATTAATTTTTGGTTTCACTAGAATCAAACAAAAGTAGATCAATCAAGCAAGAGACTGTCACATGCCCCAATCTCATCCCAGCATAACCAAAATCCCTAATTGGAACCAATCGAAACCCTTCCACTACAAGAAAATCTTGTATTTTTATTTATTTTTTATTTTTTTGGATTTAAAGCCATTAATGGAGATACGATTCTCCATTTTTGGGGAGGAGATCTGGTTCTCGATTTATATAGGAGAACTGGATCTCCGACGACCTCCACCAATCCAAATCTCCTCTAAAAAATGGTGATCTGTCCAGATCTCCTCTAGAGATCGGTCATGGAGGAAATCATCCCTCATTTTTAATTAAAAATAATAATTAGTTTATCTGTATATTTTTTTCCAAAAAAAAAAAAATGTTGTAAATGAGCATTTTACCCCTAGCAATCAAGTCAACCGTTATCACTAACAGATTTTGACTAACGGTAAGGAGGCTTTAGCAATTAAGGAAATTAGTTGAATATTATGCCTTTTTGAAAAAACGTAGGGTAATTTACTGCAATTAACCCAAGAAAGAATAAGTGGATTTTGAAAAACAGTAATACTACAATATCCAAATTTGGTATCCATTCACTTAAATTATACAAATCTAATATAATTTAAATGAATGGTCTATAGTATTACCACATCATTTGGGTATCATTTGGGTACCAGAATTGGACACCAAATCGTGTCCAGATTTGGGCACTAGACTATGTAGCATTATTCTTTGACAAAAAATCCAAGGCGCCCCTGGTTTGCAAATACATGCAATTCCTTGCATGGAATTTTCAAAAGTGGTATTCTCGAACATTTGTTATTTTCCCCTGTTTTTTATTTTCTCTCTCCATATTGCTATTCAATACTATAATACTGACACAGATACTCCTTTTCTTCACATCAAATGTTCTAGTGTTTTTATCATCATCCATTATCCAGTACTACATCATCATCATCATGTCAACAGCTGGTCAGGTCATTCGCTGCAAAGGTAAATCTTACACTACTCACTCTGTTTGATGATCATTCTTGATTTTTTGGCTTCTTTGATTCTGATTTTAAGTAGTAATATTGATGTACTTCAGTACTTGTTTGGAATTTTTGTTTACTGGAATCTCATGGTATTGATCATGATTACTGTGACCATCAATCTCTCAATTGATTACAATAAATCCTTTATTTGATGAGTTGGGTATGTTGGATTCTCAGCATATGGATCTCCATTTTGCATGTAGTAGGGTTCGATCCTTTTTAGTTTGATTATATATTACTAAAGAAATTAATGTATGGTAGCCTAATTATAACACGAGTAGGTTCTTTAATTTGATTATGGATTTCCGTGAAAATATTTGTGTGATTTATGTGGCTAATTGCGTGTTTGGGTTGTAGCTGCGGTGGCATGGGAGGCCGCGAAGCCACTGGTTATTGAAGAAGTGGAGGTGGCGCCACCACAGAAGAATGAAGTTCGTTTGAAGATCCTCTTCACTTCATTATGCCACACTGATGTTTACTTCTGGGAAGCCAAGGTAAACAACTAACAACTAATTTGTGTGACGTTCCAACTAATTTGTATCAAATTGTCTATAATATTGATATGATTACTGTTAAATTTCCATTCTCGATGATTTTTTTAATTTTAATTTTAATTTTTTTGTTGTTATATGTTTTTTCAATGTCGGATTCATCACATCTTCTTCTTAAGCTTCACATGTGGGTTCACTTTTCGGTTCTCTAACAGTTACTTTACCTTGCAGGGACAAACGCCTGTATTTCCTCGCATATTTGGTCATGAAGCTGGAGGGTATGTGCATTTCTAAATGATTGAAGAGAATTTTATACAATTATACTGCAGAATTAGTAGAAAACAAAGTTTCAATTTATTGTTATTATTATTTTTGTTTATAAGTAAACACTGGTATGTAAATTTTCTTTCTATGTTGAAATTTGATTCAACCTTCAGTGTCAAGGATTTGGTGAATTTTGAGATTGAGTTTCGTTTTTCTTGGTATTGGTATTTAGGATTGTGGAGAGTGTAGGGGAGGGAGTAACTGACCTCCAACCAGGAGACCATGTCCTTCCAGTGTTCACTGGAGAGTGCAAGGAGTGTCGCCATTGTAAGTCGGAGGAGAGCAACATGTGTGACCTCCTCAGAATCAACACTGACAGGGGTGTTATGCTTAATGATGGTCAGACAAGGTTCTCTATCAATGGGAAGCCCATTTATCATTTTGTCGGCACCTCCACATTCAGCGAATACACTGTTGTCCATGTTGGTTGTGTCGTCAAGATCAACCCTGCTGCTCCTCTGGACAAAGTTTGTTTACTTAGCTGTGGAATCTCGACAGGTTTGGAAAAATTCCTATCTCTTAAAGACACAATAGTACTAGCAATGTCACAACTTTCTAATTTCTATTGATCCATTTGACATTTTCTTGAAGGTCTTGGTGCTACGTTGAATGTTGCAAAACCAACGAAGGGCCAGTCTGTTGCTATTTTTGGATTGGGTGCTGTTGGCCTAGCTGTAAGTTGCTTTCGTAATCACTTCATCTCCAACTTTATAAGACTAACCAGACTGTGAAGAGTTATTCTTATGCATTTTTTAACTAAATTTTAGGCTGCTGAAGGGGCAAGGCTAGCGGGGGCCTCAAGGATCATTGGCGTTGATTTGAATCCCAGCAGATTCAATGAAGGTAGAGTCAGTTTATATCTATGTATATACAACTAGATTCAACCCTCTGTTGGAGTGAAAAGAATCTGAAAATATATGATCATGTTCTGTTTTGTGACATCCATATGTGACTGGCTATTATGAATCATTGTTTACTTAACTATGGAGGTTCAAAATGAAGATGTATATTTTGTTTCATATCTAATTAACATGAATTTGTATCTACTTATTGATGAAGTCTTTTGTTCTTGTTGTTTCAGCCAAGAAGTTTGGTTGTACGGAGTTTGTGAATCCAAAAGATCACGACAAACCTGTTCAGGAGGTTGGTTCCAAGACCCTTCGAATTTATTTATTCATTCCATAGATGAAGATATGTGGCCTGTTGTGTAGTAAATATATACTAGATCGCTAAAACAAATCACAATTGCCCGAATCAATATGACTTTGATTACTGGTTTAACAGAGATTGATATATGCTTTCAATGATCAGGTGATTGCTGAGATGACCGATGGAGGGGTGGATCGGAGTGTTGAATGTACTGGAAGCATACAGGCCATGATCTCAGCATTTGAATGCGTTCATGATGTAATTACCATTATCATCACAATTCACATCTTCTGTTTACTTTTTATAAGAATAATCAATCTTGAATTCTGTTTTCTTCTCAGGGCTGGGGTGTTGCTGTACTTGTTGGTGTGCCAAACAAAGACGACGCATTCAAAACTCATCCAATGAACCTGCTTAATGAGAGGACTCTTAAGGGTACTTTTTTCGGCAACTACAAACCTCGCAGTGATCTTCCTGCTGTTGTGGAGAAATATATGAATAAGGTAACATTATTTCTTGAAGCAAAGCAATTACGTGCTATTTGCCAAACCAAAAACATTCAATATGAATAAGTGTGTTGATGATATTGCAGGAGCTGGAGCTGGAGAAATTTATAACTCACAGTGTACCTTTCTCTGAAATCAACAAGGCATTTGATTACATGCTGCAAGGAGAGAGCCTGAGGTGCATCATTCGCATGGAGGGTTAGAGATGTGTGTATGTTGAGATTGCTTCTAATAATTACTGAGTTTTTCCTTGGTATCTTATTGCCCAGGGAATATAAAGTAATCTTCAGATATGGATTTGCATTACAGTTTGTATTTATTCCGTAATGATAATAAGAGAACATTTTGGCGCTTTTGTTTCTTTCAAGTTTCTTTTGCAATATGGTATGTTTTTATCCGGTAATGATATAATAAGAGAATATTTTGGCACTCGTGTTTCTTTCAAGTTTCTTTAGGATGCTAAGAATCACTTCTTCTTCCAACTCCCCATCGAATATAAGGAAGAGAGGGCATTGTTCAAGTACAATCATTGAAACGTAACTATTAGGGATGGTCATGGGTTGGTTCTTACTAGACCCAGACCTAGACCCGTCAAGTATTTTGGGATCCAGATCTAAATCCGATTATATTAGCAGGTTTGGGTCTAGACCTGTGTGTTAGAAGAAGGCCTAGACTTGGTTTGTGGATCTGTGAATATATTCGGGTCCGGGTCTGGACCCGTGACCCACAAACCTGTCAAACCTGTAGCATCTTGTTACAAAACTCCACAGTAATACAAGGATTTATCTTAGAATATCTCTATTGCAAAAGTGGTTCGCATATTAAAAATTATTGATATGGCAACAATATCAAGAGATTTGTTTCCTATATGACATAAAGATAGACCGGATAAATATTCAACTCAAAATTTGGTCTTTAACGCTTTTGTTTAAAACACATTATTTTTAATGATGTGTCTAATTTTTTTTATTTTTTATTTTTTTACATTTTTCATTTTCTTTTTATCAAAAATGGATGAAAAATTTATGCTAATTTTAAATACTTGCTGAGTCAACTGAAAAAATAGATGTGTTACAGGTCATCTGAAAGTAGACGGTCATGTTGATAATGTATATTATTTTTTTTGCCACATCAGCGTAAGGTTGAATATACATAGCAACCACGAGGTGGTTGCCTTGGTGGTTCAAGGCTTGGGATGAAAATCTCAAGTCCTTGATTCTATTTTTGGCAATTACATTGTGGTCAGCCATCATGGCGCTAGCTCAGTTGGTGGAAGGACGGGTTTGGGGCAAGGGTAACTTTCAGGTCAGCGGTTCGAATCCTAACCAGGTGAAGACGAGTTCTGATTTACCCACTTGCATCTTTGTGTGGCTGGGGGTGTGAGCCGAGGTTTCCTATTTGTCCTACTCCATAACATCCAACAAATAGACCGTAAGAACCAACAAATTGGCTATGGATGTGTCACACATTTAGAGAGGATAGACGGATGGGTATTTAAACGAAATCTGATATCCTCGATAATAAAAAATAAAATAAAAAAGTCTACAAACTTATAAAAGCTACTCTTGTATTGAAGATGCTCTTAACTTTCATAAAAGTCCACGATAATGCAAGGATAAGGATTTATCTTAACTTTCGCAAAAGTCCACAATAATGCAAGGATAAGGATTTATCTCAACTCCCAAATACTTTTCGCTTCCAACGCTAGTCAATCCATTTACCTTGTGTTTTTGTTCCAAAATCACATCACAATCATTGACTACTACAGCTTATCCTTTACTATAATCAACAACTTCACAACTTGCACAATTTTTTTCTACAACAACAAATTGAAACTCGTAATCTTTATAAAATTTATCCACATTTGAATATTATTGTTCATATCAGTAAAACACTAAAATGTTTGACTTTTAAATATTTTTCACATATTAAAAATAATTCAAATAAATTAAACTGAAAAATCAAATTAGTTTATAGTTCATTCACATAAGAAATCAAAAGTAAACAAATAGTGTTCGCATTCAACAAATATTACCAATCAAAATAGCAGAAAAATTGAAGCTTCTTGTCAAAATGACGATGAATCGATCACTAAGCGACCGATGGTTCAAATCGGTGAGAATTTTACCTGGAAATGCATCTTCATGGTCCGATTCAACGTTGACGGGAGATGGTTAAATGATTGCATGGTAGAGATCGAAAGCGAATCGCTTGAAGTGAAGGGTTGAACGAAGGAAGGGAACTAGGGATTGCCATTGGTAGGATTTTAGCTGCTGTTCTGGGAGTCATTTACCCAAGCTCTAAGCTCGTCCCAACTTAGCTATGCCCTTGTTGACTTATCTAATTCATTGTTTTAATTTAACATTTGTATTGATATTTATATTTCGTGATTTAATAATATTTTTATAAGTGTTTTTGGATCGAGTACTAGTTTTGTAACCGATGCTCGTTAGTTTTAAGTTGGGCTGCCGGATGTCAGGCAAACAAACCTCGGTTCTTAAAATGAGAGCCAAGATACCGCAAAAAGAATCTTGTAGTAACTTGGTTCAAACAAAATCTAAACAATATAGAAGATAAATATTATTTAATTTGAATGATTGAAATGTTATAGGATCTAATCTAATGGGTAAAGCATATGTTCAAATATAATATATGATTAATTAGAATCAATCGAAGCCTTATTTTTAGGGGATTAAATATAATATGATTTCACTTTTTTATTCAAATGTCAAAAAATAAACCCTTGAATGCATTCAACAACGATTTTAAGAAAATAGTTTAATAAGGACAAAAAGATAAAAAGAAACTCAAAAGCATGAACACCTAAAGTTGAGCGCCTTGTACCACTAAGCCACTTGGTTCATTTGAGCTTTTTGGATACTTTAATGCAATAACCCTTTCCAAATCCCATAATTGGTGCTCGAACAATTTCTCCTTGCTTGATTTCAGACCACCTAATTTAACATAACCAAACACACTAATTAAAAGGTTGATCATGAATTCAAAGACAAATTTTAAATGACTCAAATCAGCTGTCCAAAAATGGTGTCTCAATTTGTATATAACCAACCAAATTGGGACATACGTAGACATATATCCCAATTTGGTTGGTTAGACACAAATTGGGACACCATTTTTGGACAATTGATTTAAGTCCAATTTTAAAAGCTACTTACGGCGCCTTGGCCGGAGAGTGAAAATAATAACCTGTACTTTGTGACCAATACATGGAGAAAAACTGACATTAAAACTTTACTGAAATCAACTCCAGGGCATGACCTCACTCCTCCACCAAATGGGATGAAATTCTTTGCTGCAACATTTCCTGCCAAATCCTGTAGTGAATATATTTTTCATGTTATTGGATTTCCTGCAACATTAAAATATATATTTTTATTCGACATAACTAATGCTACCTTCCATCTCCATGGATTGAATGTGAGAGGTTCTTTATATGTTTCTGGATTGAAGTGAATAGCAGAGGGAACAACCATTATGGTCCACCCTTCTGGAATTGTATATCCTGCAAATTCAATTCCCATTCAAATTAAAATTTTGTCCATCAGATCGAAATCAATTAAGGTTATTGATCTATTACAAGTATACGTACGTACCATTTATGTGAATATCTTTAATTGCTCTTCTCAAGTACCCTGGTACAAAATTACCCATTCTAAGTGATTCATTGATAACCTGTAATTTTAGTGACAATGAATCAGTAGAAATTTTGAAAAACTTTTGTTCATCCACAATAGGAAATATAAGAGATAAAAGTGCCTCACTTGCATAGTAAATGTCATTGATTTAAATTCCTTCCATGTCATCCTAGTTTCTTTATTTTCTCTGTTTCCGAGAATTTCCTTGTTTTCCTTCTGATATAATTCAATACAAATACAAATATATATATATATACAAATCCATCAACCTCAGCATAAAAATATAAAAGAAATAGTAAATTTATCTGTAAAAACAATGAAAACTTAGGAGGCATTTGATTACTAATCTAATTAAATATAATTTTCCTGCTTTCAAAAGAAACAAGGACATATATTTGTCGTGGAGTTAGGTCCTGGCGGCAGGGGAAATACCTCTAAGTTTTGGACCACTAGAGGGTGTTGGGTGAGTAGAATCATAGTCAAAGTAAGAGTGGTGGAGATAGTCTCAAAGGTGGCAATTAGAATTCCAAACATAATGTACGACATAAAATCTTTTGTAAACAAACTGTTGTTTTTCATTTCTTCCACAATGTCATCCAGGAGGTCTCCTGATGATCTTCTTATTTCTCCAGCGGATTCCTGTCGTTCCTCTATCATCCTCCTCAGTATCATCAATGTACTCTTTTGTTTCTGAACATTATGCAAGTTCAATTTCCAATACTTATAATTAGAAACCCTTTAAGACATTTTTATAATTATTGAAAAAAAAAAAGAAAAGAAATTAATTACCTGCAAGCATCTGTGGTAGGTAGTGCCTGGGATATTTAATGGCAAAGACATAAGCCCTTCAAAGAAATATGTGAATTCTTCCTCCATAATTTTCCCATGTTTTTCAGGATCATAGCTAAACAACTCTCTCAAAGTGAAGTTTATTATCATCTGCAAATAGTGTATATAACAGTTGAATAACCTTTATATAAATAAAAAAGAAAATTTTTATAGGTCGTAGGGTGTGTTTACTAATCCAGAATCATAATGAGGGTAAATATGAGACTTAATTACTGATTTCGGATACCATGTTTATTGAAATCTGTTGAGAATCAGATGATGTTGGTCAATTATTCCTGCTGGAAAGGGGACGTAATTGATTCCTTTTCATTTCATTCCCAAGTAGTAAACGCACCCGTGACTTATGCCGACCAAAGGGAAAAGGAAACACATACTACTGTACAGGAATGCTTCACGTCCACAAATGGAACGGTTGTCCAATTAGACAAGGCTTGATTGACCGTTTCTTCTAATCCAGACAGGAGCTTCTCTTTCAGGTTTTCAGGACCCAGCTGTTTGAAAATCAATTTCTTCAGGTGTTTGTGAATTTTTCCAGCGATTATACAAGAACCATCTTTAACAGACCCACTTAGACCCACAAGCTTCACAAAGGAGTCCATGTACCATAATTCTACTAGCTTTCCTTCTTGTTGAAGGATCAAATGACTGAAATCTGGATCCGATGAAACTACAACCGGTCGACCCACCAAGTTTGTTTTAAACAAAGGACCATATCTACAAAAAAGGAAAAATAAATGTTATACTATAAATAAAATAAAGCAATATCAGAAAGGTTAAGTAAGCAGTTTAGGAGGTGCCAGCTTAGCTGGATGTTCCAATGCATCTATTGATTTCAATTGCTAATAACTTTATAGAAAAAAAAGAGTAGTAGCGTACATACTTTTGTATTCTTGTTTTAAGAAAAGGATGAATATCTAGAGACTTGCTGGGAAAGAAGAAGGGAATAGTCTCTCCGAGGAGAAGCAATCCCATGGAACCAGGAGGGAGCCTCCCGGCGGTGCAGGTAGGGTTCCTCCATTTGCGTGTCCAATGGATCATGCCTATAATTACTAACCCCATAACATATATCCCTACTGACCACATTTTTCTCACTACACCAATATGGAAATGGTTTCGTTGGTGACCGACAAACTATACAAGAGAAAGAAATATGATCACTGGAAGAGTGAGAGACTGGGAGCTACTTAAGTAATGATGCAGGAGCATGCCGGCACAATAAATTTCCAAGATGCAAGACATCAGTAGTAGGCTTGGTGACGTGTCATCTTTGTTGCTGATTTGCCAAATTTGTTATGATAGGTCCCTAAATATTTCTCCATTTTAGAGACTCAAAATAGAATATTCTATCACTATAAATTTACAACTCCAATCATTCTTCATTTTACAATCTTCAAATAATAAAATATTATTATTGTACTTTATGATTAATATTTCAAACTTTCTTTAACAATTTTTTTAAAAAAAATTATTTAAGATAATTATTTACTTACTTTATTACACCTAAGATTTTCTAATGTTTTTTTATAATTAGTTACCCATAAATTTTTTTTTTTTTTTTTTAATAATTAGTTACCCATAACTATTTTTACATGTAATGATGTTGATAAAATATTTTTTTTAACGTTTATATTTTTTATCTAATTTGTTACCTAATTTTCTACACCTAAATTTTAGATCGTATAATTTTCATCTAAATTTCTTTTGCACCTAATATTTTTTTTACCAAAATTTTAGATTGTATACTTTTTATCTAACTTTCTCCAGCACCTAATATTTTTTACCTACAGTTTAGATTGTATAATTTTTAGGGAAAATATTGTTTTAGTCCCTATGGTTTACCCTATTATCCGTTTTGGTCTCCGTCGTTCCAGTATTAGCTAATTTAATCATTCTGTGACGTTTTCTGTGAAAATCAGACCACCTGACATGTGTAGAAGGTCAAATGACCGTTATGCCCCTAATAACGATTTATCAAGGGAAAATATCGTTTTAGTCCCTATGATTTACCATATTATCCGTTTTGGTCCCCGTCATTCCAATTTTGACCACTTTAGTCCAAACGTTCACTATTAATTATTTTTTTGGTCCTTACCGTCAGGTTCTGTTAGGGTGCCGTTAAACAAGTGAGGGTATATTGGTAAATGGATTGTTAATCATTTAATCAAATTAATAAATATAATTAAATTAAATAATACAAATTAAAATATTTTAATGAAAGATTAATATTAAAAATAATTAAAAAGTAATATTAAAATAATAATATTAAATATTTATGAAGTTAATAAAAAAAATTAACTTAAAAAAAATTAAAAGTGAAAACCATAATTTGTCTCTCTCTCTCTCTCTCTCTCTCTCTCTCTCTCTCTCTCTCTCTCTTTTCTTCTTCTTCTTCTTCTTCTTCTTCTTCTTCATCTCCTTCATCTTCTTCAACCCACCACAACTCACTAAACCCTAACCCTAATCGTTGCCGCCGCCACCACCCAAACACCACACTCTAGCCCCTCGAAACACTACCCACACCATTCTTTATCTCTCTCTCATCAGACCCAAACCCATCTATATCTCTTTGATTTCTTCTTTTTTTGGAAATCAATCTCTCACTCAATTATCTTCCTTCTTTGTAAATCAATCCACACACCAAACATAACCTAGTCCTGAACACAAATGGCGGCAAGAATGAAGACGACGGATTGACCCCTGATCAACGCCGCGAGAGGGACACCAAGGCTTTGCAAGAAAAGACGACCAACAAGGCGGTGCAATCGACGTTTGGTAGGGATGCCGAAGGTAAAATCAGTACTAAGAAATAATAATACCCAGATAGTTTGTGTTGATTTGACTTTTGGTACTGAGGTTTGATTGAGATTTCAGTGATCTGTTTGGAGCTTTTAAAGGGTGTGTTGACAAATCAATTTGATGTTGTATTAATTCACTCTTGATACTGGGGTTTGATTGAGATTTCAGTGTTCTTTTAATCTGGGTCGTGATTTGGTTTATGTTGGTCCCTGGATTTTCTTGTTCTTCTTGATCTTCATTTGTTTATGAAGCTATTTCTGGTTATTTCATTGTGTGAGCTCTTGGTTGAGATTCATTTATTAGTCACATATCACCTGAAAGACTGAAACTATATAATTGAGGTGATATTTCATTATATGGAAACTAATCATTGAAATGAAAACTTTCATTCAATTTTCCATTTTTGTTTCTGAACCTTACTTTCTTCTATCACTGGTGTATCAAGGATAATTGACTAAACAATTTTACTTTTGCTATATAATATACATAAGCTATTTTTTTTTTCCGATCTGGGTTTGTTTGTTGAACGAGATAGAAGAAAGTGTCGATGAGACGAGATCGACTCTCCTCGCCTGGGACGTAGAGAGAGGGAGAGTAATAATGGTAAGAATACAGAGAGAAACGAAGAGGGTGGGTGTGGAAAGAGAAAGTGAGGTTTTTAAATTTATTTATTATTGTTTTAATTTGCTTTATATAATTTTAAAATTATTATTTTTAAAATTTAATTAAAACGGATTTATTATTATTATTTTTAAATCGTTATTAGGGGCATAACGGTCATTTGACCTTCTGCACATGTCAGGTGGTCTGATTTTCATGAAAAACGTCACAGAAGGACTAAACTGGCTAATACTTGAACGACAGGAACCAAAACGGATAATAGGGTAAACCATAGGGACTCAAAATGATATTTTCCCTAAAGGATTAACAATCCATTTACCAATATACCCTCACTTGTTTAATGGCACCCTAACAGAACCTGACGGTAGGGACCAAAAAAATAATTAATAGTGAACGTTTGGACTAAAGTGGTCAAAACTGGAATGACGGGGACCAAAACGGATAATATGGTAAACCATAGGGATTAAAACGATATTTTCCCTAATTTTTATTTATCTTTCTCCGGCACCTGATATTTTTTACCTAAATTTTCACCTAATTCATCTCACCCAATCCTTTTATTTTTATCGAACTTTCTCCAGCACCTAATATCTTTTTACCTAAATTTTAGATTGTAAATTTTTTATCAAACTTTCTCCGGCACCTAATATTTGTTACCGAAATTTTCACCTAATTCATCTCACCCAATCGTTTTATTTTCTATAAAGGAGCTAATAACACCACTCATCTCTCCATCTAAATCGCCACCCAAATACTTTCATATTTGTCTCCAATAATGAGTTTTGGAGCTAGTTCATCTCATATCCCATCTCCATCTTCACCTTGTTTTCATCTTCAAGTTCCGATGGTGATATCGTACAAATGTCAAATGAAATTGTAAATATGGATAGCTAAGAGGATATGATATTTCACTTGCATGCAAACAACTGTTGTAAGAAAAATAGCACACAAAAATCTAAACACACAGATAATAAGAAAGCAATAAGAAGAAAAAGACGACACCAAAGATTTTACGTGGTTCAGCAATTTACCTACGTCCACGGAGTGCACCGCACTCAATCCACTACTTTCAGAGTTGATTACAATCTCTCTGTCTCTCTTTCAGTTTCTCTACAATTTGCTCTCTATCTCTCTAGCAATTTTTCTCACACACTTTAAGGGTTACATAATGGTGGTATTTATATGGGAGCACTAGGGTTGGCCAAATCCTAATTGAGATTTATTTTCTTTTTCCTCTTTCTTTATTGTGCAAATCTTCATCTCACGCGGATTTATGTCGGATTGCTACCGGTGTCACAGCGCTTCACACAGCGTGAACCTCTGGAGATAGTACCGCTGCCGAGAAATTAGTAGCGCAATACACAGTGCTAGACCGCTGCATTGCCGCTGTCGAATGTGCAATGGTTAACAAAAAATTGGACCGCTGCATATAAAATGCTGCCATTGCAACAGTGTGAAGCACTTCTTCAATTTCAATTCTAATTGGTACCGCACATATCACCAACCTAAACAATTCACTTTGCTTTTCAATTAATTGTACAAAAGGACAAAAGACAACTTTTTTCTTTAATTAAATTGTTGACTCTGTTTAATTAATTTGTTGAAGTCTTCATACTCCAACAATCTCCCACTTGAAGTCTGAAACTCAATAGACATTCTCCATCCTTCCTCAATGACTTAGTGGATAAATAACAGTGCGTTCATCCCCCATGTTTTCACTCTTAAAGACCCACTGAAGCTGCGCACAGCTCCAGTTTTTTAGTAGTAACTGGCTTTGTTAACATGTCGGTTGGATTCTTACTACTTGCTATCTTCACAAGCTTTAACACACCTTCTTCGATTAACGATCGTATGAAATGGTAGAGAAGATTTATATGTTTAGTCCTAGAATGGAGTGCCGAATTCTTGGTCAAATGTATTGCAATCTAGCTATCACTATGCAACACATTCATCACTTGATCGAATCCCAACTCAACTAACAAACTTTGTAACCATATCAGCTCCTTGCTTGATTCTGTTATAGCCACATACTCTGCTTCAATCGTAGAGATTGTCACTATCTTCTGCAATTGAAACATCCAACTAATTGAGGTACCACCCATTGTAAACACATATTCGGTGTACTCCTTCCATGATCCACATCTTCAGTAAAATCAGAATCCACATAAGCTTCGGAGTTCGTCTCTTCTGAAGGTTAGACATCTCTCTGTCGTACCCCGCAGGTATCTTAGGATCCACTTCACAGCCTCCCAGTGATGTTGCTTGGATTTGACATGTAACGGCTCACAACTCCCACTGCATGGGAAATATCTGGTCTTGTGCAAGTCATGGCATACATTAGGCTTTCAATGGCTGAAGCATAAGGAACTTTAGCCATGAAGTCCTTCTCTTCTTCCGTCTTCGGACTCTGGTCCTTGGACAACCTGAAATGACTAGCCAAAGGTGTTTTTACCGATTTTGCATCACCCATGCTGAATCTTTGCAACACCTTTTGAACGTACTCTGCTTGTGAAAGCTTCAATATACCTTCCTGTTCGTTTCTGCTAATTCTCATTCAAAGAATCTGTTTTGCTGCATCTAAATCCTTTATCTCGAACGCATTCGAGAGTTGCTTCTTCAAATTGTTAATTTCTTCTAAATCTGCACCAGCTACTAACATGTCATCAACATAAAGTAGCAGAATAATAAAACTTGACTTAACATTTTTGAAATAACAGCTGTGGTCAACATTGCATCTCAAATATCCATTGCCTTGCATAAACCCATCGAACTTTTTGTACCACTATCGGGGAGCTTGCTTTAAACCATACAAGCTCTTTGTCAACCTACACACCAACTCTTCCTTGCCATCTTTTGCGAACCCTTCTGGTTGCTGCATGTATATCTCTTCCTCCAAATCTCTATGAAGAAAGACAGTCTTTACATCTAACTGCTCAAGATATAACCCCTTTGCTGCAACAATACTTAACACTAACCAGATCGTAGTTAGTTTAACAACAGGAGACAAAATTTCAGAGCAATCAATACCTTCTATTTGTTGGAAGCCTTTGACTACTAGTTGTGCCTTGTATCTCTTATAACCATCATGTTCCTCTTTGATCCGAAATACCCACTTATTCTGTAGGGCTTTCTTTCCTTCAGGCAACTTGGCTAACTCCCAAGTTTGATTTGAAATCAATGACTTCATCTCATCTTTCATTGTAAGATCCCACTTGCTCGCATATTCTCCTTGATATGCTTCATCATAGCACTCAAGTTCCCCTACATCTGTCAACAACATGTATTGCAAGTACTTCCTATTTGGTATAGGAGTTCGAGTTGATCTTCTCACTACACTCTGAACCTGTGTCACTGGAACGTCTCTATGTGGGATAGGATCTGTAACTTGGAGCTGCACACCTTGTTCTCATCATTCTAAATAGCTGGTTCCACGACCCTGTTCTCTGACATATCATTCGGCCCAAAATACTCTTGCTCTTCTGGCTCAGACACTTGTGTGTTTCTGTCTTTGTATATAACCTTTTCATTGAAGACAACATTTCTACTTCTGATCATCTTGCGGTTTTGGTCATCTCACAGCTTGTAACCAAATTCATCTTCTCCATAGCCCACCAAAGTACACTTCACTGACTTTGCGTCTAGCTTGTTCCTCGCATGATCACCTATATGTACATAAGAAACACACCCAAACTATTTAAGATGAGAAAGTTTTATCTCTTTCCCAGTCCAGATCTCTTCTGGTATAGCAAGGTCCAAAGGCTTTGATGGTCCTCTGTTGATCAAATATACTGCTGTATTGACTGCCTCTGTCCAGAACTGTTTTAGCAACCCTGAATGTAATCTCATGCTTCTAGCTCTCTCAGTCAACGTTATGTTCATCCGTTCTGCTATTCCATTATGCTGTAGGGTTTCAAGAACTGTTCTACTGAGTTTAATCCCGCTCATATAGCAAAACCTCTTGAACTCACTGTCTTCATATTCTCCACTATTGTTTGAATGCAGCTTTTCAATCTTTAACCCTGTTTCATTCTCAACCCTAGCTTTCCATCTCTTGAAAGCATCAAACACATCAGACTTGTGTTTCAGAAAATAAACCCATACCTTTCTGGAGTGGTCGTCAATAAATGTGATGAAATACTGTTTACCTCCGATTGACAAGACTGAAGTTGGACCCCAAACATCGGTGTGCACTAGTTCCAGCTTCTCCTTTACCAATACCCTTCCCATCTTCTTGAAACTCACTCGCTTCTGTTTTCCCAATACGCAGCTCTCATAGAAATCAATCTTAACACTCTTCAAATCCAGCAACTTACTTTTCGAATGTAGACACTTCAGCCTCTGACTACTCATGGTGCCACAAGTTCGGATCATCTTTACCTTCCGCCATAGCGATTGAACCATAACCATCCGTGGTAGTAAAGTGACCCATTCTTATTTCCTTGGGCGATTGTCATAATACCCTTCGAAATCTTCCACTTATCATCTGTGAAAGTCGTCATGTAACCTTCTGACACCGATTGCCCAATGGAGATCAAATTCTTCCTCAAATTCGGTATATGCCTCACGTTATTAAGTTTTCAAACTGACCCTTTCAGCTGAATCTTCACATCTCCCTTCCCGGTAATATTGCATGCTTGATCGTCACCAAGATACACCTTACCCAAATTTCCAGAGACGTAATTCTCAAATAACTCCCTCTGAGGTGTGGTATGGAAAGATGCTCCTGAATCCAGAACCTAAGACTTTGTCTTACTTTCCAATGAGCAGATGAGACACTCATCTAACTCCTCTGACATATAATTCGCACTGTTCTTGCCCTTATCTTTCTTACCACAGTTCCAGCATTCTACATCTTTCTTGCTTTGTTGCTGATTTCCTAAATAATTGACCTGATACCTAGATTTAGACTTACCTATTGACTTTGATCTTCCTCGTTGATTCGTGTTTCGATTTCTGTTTCTGCCTTCTTTACCTTCCATATTCAATGCTGAAGATGTAGACGCTCCAAATCCCTCTTCGCACATCTTAATCTCTTCGGTCATGATCATGTTCACAACCTGTGAGAAATCTAATTTCTCTTTTCTGAACGAGTTGGCAATTGATTGACATGTCATCTTCCAACTTTCTGGCATTTGGGTGAGCATAAACGCCGCCAAGAATTCTTCATCGAAACCCATAGACATAGAAGTTAACCCATCATTCACTTCATTGAACTGGTTTAGATACCCTCTAAAACCTTGACCTTTCTTCATCTTTAAATTTGATAGCTTCTTAAAAAGATGGACCTTCCTTGCCGCAGAAGGCTGTTCATACATGTTTGATAATGTCTTCATCAGATCTCTGGCAGTTAGCTGATCCTTTACGTTAAAAACGACTTGCTTCGTCAAACTGAGACGAATTGCTCCCAATGGTTTCCTGTCCAACAGTTCGAACTCCTCTTCATCCATGTTCTTTGGCATCCGCTTCTTTGACCAATCTGCATCGGTCATAGTTGCTGGCTTCTCTTTTATCGGCCAATACAGGTCCTTCTGGTACAGATAATCCTCCATCTGCATCTTCCAGAAACTTGAATTCGTCCCATTGAATTTCTTACTCTTATGAGAATCTTTCTCAGATCCCATCCCTGCGATAAAATCGTTGACCTCGAGATAACCTAGATTTGTATGAAAAATAACCTGCCCTAACTTGGCTCTAATACCAATTGTTGTAAGAAAATAGCACACACAAATCTAAACACACAGATAATATGAAAGCAATAAGAAGAAAAAGATGACACAAAAGATTTTACGTGGTTCAGCAATTTACCTACGTCCACGGAGCGCACCGCACTCAATCCACTACTTTCAGAGTTGATTACAATCTCTCTGTCTCTCTTTCAGTCTCTTTTCAATTTGCTCTCTATCTCTCTAGCAATTTTTCTCATACACATTAAGGTTTACATAATAGTGGAATTTATATGGGAGCACTAAGGTTGGCCAAATCCTAATTGAGATCTATTTTTCCTCTTTCTTTATTGTGCAAGTCTTTATCTCACGCGGATTTATGTCGGACCGTTGCTGGTGTCATAGGCTCTCATAGCACTTCACACAATGTGAACCTCTGGAGACAGTACCGCTACCGAGAAATTAGCAGCGCAATGCACAGCGCTAGACCACTACCTTGCCGTCGTCGAATGTGCAGCGCAATACATAGCAGTTAACAAAAAATTGGACCGCTGCACATAAAATGCTGTCATTGCAACAATGTGAAACGCTTCTTCAATTTCAATTCTAACTTGTATTGCACATATCACCAACCCAAACAATTCACTTTGCTTTTCAATTAATTGCACAAAAGAACAAAAGACAACTTTTTGCTTTAATTAAATTGTTGACTTTGTTTAATTAAGTTGTTGAAGTCTTCATACTCCAACAACAATAACCTTCTTAAGGCTCAGTATCTCAATCGTTTTGAGGACGATGAGCCAATTCATCACAGAGGCTTAATTCCCGATCGTATAATGATCAATCGTGGTAGGGAATAAGCTCATCTGAATTTATGGAATGATTATTTTATGGAGAATCCACGATATAATGAGTCGACATTTTGTAGAAGATTTCGAATGCGTCGAAGTTTATTCATTCATATTGTCAACGCTGTCGAAGTTCGTGACTGTAAGCACTAGAGTCGTGCAACGGAAGAAATTTTACGCTTTTAAAAATTATTTGAGCGACTTATTAACCTTATACGATATATAAGAATAAAATAGGTAGGATTCGTAATCATACCTCAAGGCTAATTCCTTCGTTCTTTCTATTGTAGATTTTGCTTTCCGATTTGTACCACCGAATCTTCCTCGCTATCTCCCGCGTTATGGTGACTATCACTCAAGTGACACTCGCAATAGGACGAGGTCGGAGAATAGTACAATGATGAGTAAAGTTCGTTCCCACAGGGATCGAGTGACCGATTACCGAAATTGACTAGTTTATTTGCTATTCAAACAATCGAAAAGGTTGGTATTCCAATTAAGCAAATTAAACTAAACTAAAATAATGCTAAATGCTATTGTGAAAGGGAAATAACAAGAAATAAACACTTGTAATAATAGAGAGAAATATGCTAGGATTTGACTACACCCCACCCTATGTCGATTTCCGTTCTAGACTCAATTATTCACCCAAAACATGCTCATGTAATTCATAGATTCATGCACCCAAATGTTAACCCACAATCTTAGTCGAGTAGAATATATCGCACCCAAATTCATACCCAAACCTGTCTTTCGATTACTCGGAATATATGAATGAGTTCATTAAGAACATTGGCACACTAAGGAATCCTATACGCTAGCCTAAGTAGGTCTACTTTTCTAGACATGCATAGATGACATTTTATTGAGCACGTGGTGTGTGTCTCCAGTCAGTACATAACACACCACCAAAATTCATTCAAAAGGAGATCAATCAATTGAAAGCATTAAACACACAAAAATACCCATACAAACCACAATTGCACAAAATGGATAAAATAAAGGTCAATGCATATATATATATATTCATGGGTGGGGTTTCATCAAATCCTAGCAATATATATTTAGCTCATATTACAACTAATAACCATACAACAAATAATCTCAAATAAATACATGGCTATAACAAAGGATAAAAGAGAAAAAGTTAGAGAAAACTATATGGAGAGCTTCCTCTTCTTCCTTTTGCTCCTCTCCTTTTTCATGCTCCTTCAATTTCCTTTCTCCCAAGAACAAGACAAGATCATAGATTGATGTCAAGTGTCTCTTGGATTGTGTAGGAATTTAGGAAAGATGGAGTCTTGGTGAGTATCTTTGGGAAGGAGAGTTCCTTTTTTTGGAGAGTGATTTTTTGGATCTTTTTTTGTGTCTCCCCTCTCTTTTTGATAAGAAGAAGAGATGTATATATATGGGTCCAAAATAGGGCAAGAATTTCGTCCAAAACTACCAAGAGACGGATTGCCGCGGTCTAGGCTTTTCGTGGTTGTCGGAAGCGGCATCTGAACCGCGGCAAGTTTGGAAGGTTTCTGTCGCGAGGGTGCCGCGGTTGGACGACCGTGACACTTCAACCACAGCAAATTACTGTCGCGAGGGTGCCGCTTGCATGCCGCTGTGGGGAAAATGGAGGTGGCAAACATGGAAGCTTGGAAGAATTGGAGGAGAGGGAAAAGTGCTGTATGGAGGCCTGAAAATGGTGCTAACGGACTCGGGAGACCCATGCCGTCGATCTGGGCGGACGGCCGTCGAAAAACATGCTGAAAAATGGCTGGACGAGGCCGGGTTGATGTCGAGTAGCGATCCGGGTTGGGTCGGGTCGACCCACGCAGGTCTGCACCCGGGTCGCTGGGTATAGAAGACGACGTGACGTCATCATGACGTCATGCTGATGTTAGTGACCCCTAAACGACGTCGTTTCATTAAATGACGTGGCACACTGTGTTGCGCTGCCTGGAAAATTACAAAAGGCTCCCCTCAACTTCTATCTAATCACAGAATCTTCAATATTTTATTCAAATTTGCACTTTGACCCCTGATTCTCCAAAATGACACCAATGCCCCTAAACTCCAAAAATACCTGAAGCACTTATTTTATCATATTAAATACCCGATTTTACCCGAGAAATGAACTCAAAGTGATACGAAAATGGGGCTACACTTTGTGTAGAAATGAAGCAATCATCTGGCAACAGCGTGTGGGCACGTCATGGCCTTCAGGAGGTTGAATGGAGGTAGAAGAAAAACTCACAAAACAACTCTTTTCTTGTGCAAGTGAAGATCGGACACACTATGAAGAAAACGGAAGCAGAAATTTTTCTTTTTATTTTCTTTCTCTTTGGCCGCACTCTCTCTCACTGTTTCTCTATTTTGTTTTTCTTCTTTTTACATGTACTGTTATATCTGCTTTCAATTACGTTAATTGATTCTTAAAGATATATCCCTCTTGATATATCAGATAGATTTATTTAAGTGAGCTTCTCCTTACAATCCATAAATTATCTATTCACACTCCAATTTTTTTATTTTTTATTTTTTATTTTTTTTATTTTTTGTTAATGAAAATTTTAACCTAAATTAAAATTACTAAAAAAGGCAAAAAAAGAAATAAAAATAAAAATAAAATTAAAGACATTCAAAACTAATTAAATTATTAAAAAAAAAAATTCTCTATCCTAAATCATTATATTAAATATTACGTATTAAACTCTCTCTCCTATATCTGTTATTACCATATTAAACACTCTTTCCTAAATAATTTCTCTCCATTTAAAAAAAAAAATAAAAAAAAATCATATTTTCATGCTTTCTCCATCAATCTCTGATTAATAGTGAAAGAAAAAAAAAACTTATAAATATTTTAGTTTTTTACTAATAGTTATATATATATGAAAGTTTGAATTGTTTCAACTAGATTTGATTAAACTCAAATTTCTAAGACTAATAAAAGAATTAAAGTTCTCTAGGCAATCACATACCTACAAGAGTAACAAAAAACATTTTCATATTTGGATTAATAAAAAATAAAATAAAATAAAAGGTACTAGTTTTTTGAGTTTTTTTTTTTTTTTTATCTATTTAATATATACATACATACGGTTTCTAAAAATCAAGTTTATTAGTAAGTTTTTTTTTTTTTTTTTTTTTTCTTTCTTTCCTTAGCTGTTAGTTTTGCTTGAGAAAGAATGGAGATAGAAAATTAGAGATATGTATTAGGGGAGAGAGAGTTTAATATGGTAATTAAAAATTTAGGAGGGAGTATTTAATATGTAATAATTAATCTAATAATTTAGGAGAGATAATTTCATTTTTTTTAATAATTTAATTAAAAAAAAAAAGATAAATAGGATAATCTTGTAACAAAATGAAGTATCTTTAGATTTTTTTTTTTAAAATTTAAATTTTGAGAATGAAGTGTTTTTAGAAAAGAAATGTGAAAAGAAAAAAATTAGATTGTCCAAAGAAACTCTTTTTATTTAAATATAAAATATTTAAAACCAGATATCTTTTTATCTTGTTTTAAATATCTAATATTAAAAACAAAAATCATGATATCTTATATCAATATTTGAAACCAAGATAGGGTTACAAGTGACCTAGATTAAATAGGATTCTAAATCCCATTTAAATTTAATGTTGTCACTGTGACTCGAACCCATGACCTGCTAAAGATTAAATAATCAATATTATTTTATATCTTTGCTTTGGTCTTGGTTCGAACCCTTGACCTCTGTACAATAATTAATTAAATTAATAATTCATAATTATTTATAATTAAATAATCACATCATTTAATTAATAGCCTGAATTAAATTTTTGTTACTTTCGTAACATAATTAATTGGACCGTCCAATTAATTAACCGTGACCCTTGTCACCATCAATGATCTGGGCTAGCAAGGAGACCTAATGAACCCATAGTCTTGAGCTCTAATAATCCTTAGAAAAATTAATTAAACTTTTTAATTAATATTTCATGATTATTAACCTCGGAGCTACTCCACTAAAAACCCGAGGTTGCATTCTCGTAACTGTAGATATTTATACACAAACCTAAATTTAGTGTCCATCGATATAACTATTACATATGGTATGATTCTCCACAAGTAGCTCATAATTAGAGTTGGGTCATAAAGTCTGTTATACCTCTCTAATTATATCTTTTCCATTAAGTGCCATTAATTATCTATTAAACAAGTATATCCCTTATTCCTTTATGAAAGAAGAAGAGCGCTCTTAATTGTTCAAACCCTAAATCAACCCTTAAGGGAACTACTTCTCTACTTTTCACAAGAAGAAGTAGATTCCAATATTGTGTACAGACCTTCCCCGCCACAAACCAAACCACGATTCCAAGATACGAAGATATTGATCGAGAATTCTATTCCGATCTCACCCATGGTAAATCAAAAACCACGATCTAACCTGAAGGAGTCAGTAAAACACTCATGATTAATCACCCATATATAGTCATCATTTGTCGATATATATGAATCTCCCCCATGTAACGGATATTGGAGAGAGATTCATATAGATTGTGGCCCAGTCCTATATAATCACATCATATAAAGTGTCTCCATTCTCATATCACCAATGAGTAGTCTAGGATAAGACCACCGTATATTACGGAATGAACCGCAACTGTAGATTAACCACAAATAAAGTACCCAAACTTCATTTGCTCTTTATGAACTCTTTAGATTGCATGTCTTAAAATTGAATTCCTCTGTATATGACACTCATATACTCAGTTTGATTACATCCGACAATCTTGGATGTTTAGCACATATGATATAAAAGTATGAGACATATAAATAGAATGAAAAGGACTACTTCTTTTATTTATAATTAATCATCATTTACATATTATAAGTTTTAGGGCAAAAACCCCAACAATTTCCCACTTGCACTAAAGTAGGTGAGACATATTTCGTAATCCTAGACTCTCTAGGTGACCTTCAAATACTTTAGCCATTAAGGTCTTCGTAAATGGATTATCATGATTATCCAGCGACGCTATCTTCGGATGCCATAGATATGTTTCATTATCTGGAGAAACTTTTTGTCTTTTTGTTTTAGGTTTTTTAACTTTAAACATTTCAGCATTGAGCAGTATTGTATGTATTAACGATATAATTAATACATACAAATTGTTTTCAATTAATCCTGAACTATATTTAATCCATTTCTAGAAATAACAACTAATTTATCATTAAAAGAAATTGAACAAAAATTGTTCCAACAACTTGGATATTGAAATTAAATTTCTGGAAAATCTAGGAATAAAATAAACATTGTTCAAAACAATAAAACAACTTTTTAAATGGAGTTTAACTACTCCCACTACTCTTGCTGACATGACATCCCCCGACCCAACGAGCATTGAAAAGGCCCCCTCCTCTAGCTCCGTTTAAGAATCAGTCCACTGTAAAGAAGAACAAACATGGTTAGTGGCCCCTTAATCTATTATCCAAGGTGAAGAATCATCTTTCGCTAAACATGTTTCAATGACAAGTAAATCATATTTACCTTTAACATTTTTCTTCTTAGCTAGCGAGCTCCTCAAGGTACTGAGGATAGTTCCTCTTCTAGTGACCGACCTTTTCTCAATGGAAACATTTCCATTTTGCTTTGTCAGTCGAGGTGCTATTTTTCTTGCTTTAGGCTGGTTCCTTCTTGGGCTTTGCTTTAGCCTTGCCAACAAACCTCTTCCTCTTCTTGAACCCAAAAGAAGATGATTCGGCAACATTTGCCTCACCGGTCTTACCTTTGTAGTCCTTAGTCATGGACTCATAGGTAGTGAGCTCATTTAGCAACTATGTCAGGCTGAACTTCAATTTGTTCATCTTATAATTGCTCTTAAACTAATTGAAACTCTTTAGAAGAGTTGTCATTATGATGCTCACCTAGCTTGCCTCATCCATGGCCTCGCCATTAACCTCAGTTGAGTTGAAGTGGGACATCATGCCCAGAACATGTTCCCGGACTGATGAACCCTCCTTCATCCGAGCAAGCATTGCGGAATGAACAGCTTCGTGCTGCTTTTGCTCAGATGGCTACTTGAACATAGCTTCCAATGACTCCATGATATCAAATGTTATAGTCATTGCCTCGTGCTTGGTGACAAGCACATCTGTCATGCTGGCTAACAGATATGTTCGAGCTTTCTCATTAGCTGAGACCCATTTCTGGTGTGTCTTACGAACAATTCATGTGGCATTGGCAGTAGGCTCTGGAGGACATTCCTCCGTAAGCACGAATTTTAGGTCTTTTGTTACCAAGATTGCATTGATGTTATTTTTCCACTTAGTATAATTTTCTCTAGTTAATTTGTCATTAGTGAGGATTTGTAAAAGTGTAGACAACATTGCTAAAAAATAAATAAAAGATGTCATTCATCTCATACATTCATCACATGTAAATGTTTGGCATAAAATTAAACATGATGCATGAACATGTTTAATGAACAAGAAATAAACCCTAAAATTATTACTATGCTACGACTATCCAACATACCACAAGCAAGTCCCGCTTTAGGGTCGGTCAAGTACTTGTATGTTGGATTGAGACATTCTCAGTTAAATGATATATTAGAATAACTCTTATTATTATATTGTTCAACCATCGTTTGTTTCACTCAAGGATCTTAATAAACCAATTTTATTAAATCCTTTATAAAAGTGACCCATAATTTCAGATCTCATGAACTCAACTTAAGAATTGCTGCCTTACGGTCAGTCAATCCCAAAATATATTTAGAAATCCTATCCGTTAGGAAGTCAACCTTGATATCAACTCTCATGGAGACCTTCCTTATGTAGGACGAAAACAAAGCGTCACTAGGCCCTACTTGAATCTTACGGTGTTGAACTAACGATGAAGACTGTGGGATATATTGTAATATATCCTTCTCCCATTCATTATTATCCGGTTAGGGTTTTCAATTATTAATGCACTTAGATTATACTAAGATTAAACGGTTAATGAAAATCTAAGTGTCTAGGGCATTTTAGTAAGTTAGTAGAATCTCATTCTATTAACTAATTATTAAACTATCCGATTTTTTAACAATTAAAAAATCTACTTTATTAATTTAATTATAATCTATGTAAACTAATTTACTAAGACTAGAATTAACACTACAAGAAAATACCCCATTTATTGACAGTTAAAAACTGTTAAGAAAGGGTTTCTCGAAAAATTGTTGGGGATGCTTGTGTCAAGAAAAGTCTTGACAATTTTTTTTGTAAGGATTCTCATTATTGATTGGCTTATTTCGTGGACAAACCACAAGTTGGGGTTTGAATTGTAAGGGTAGATTAGGTGATTGGAGACCAACATCGAAGGCCCTCTTCAAGACCTCAAGGTGACAAGCACTCCAAAGGTATATTTCTAGTGCTTAGTTTTCTTATTGAAGAGATTTAGTTGCACACACTCACTTATAATGTTTGCATATGTATGCTTTACTTTTGTGTGCATTCTCTTCAAATGTCACTTTTCACACTAGCGCTTTGTTTACCCGAGACAGATGCGACTTTAGAAGTGACTTCCATCCAAGTCACTTTTAAAGTCACTTTTTGACCCCCTGTATCGAGACAGATGCAACTTTAGAAGTGACTTCCATCCAAGTCACTTTTAAAGTCACTTTTTGACCCCCTGTACCGAGACAGATGTGACCTTAGAAGTGACTTCCATCCAAGTCACTTATAAAGTCGTTTTTTTAAGGGAGAAATGAGTTTTCTTTCCAAAACTACGTAGTTTCATTTAGGGTTCCTATATATATGATATCTTCTCTCTTGTATGCCTCCATGAGTTCAAAATTACATCTTTGAAAGAGAGAGTATTTCCCAAGAAAGAAAAACTCCCAAGAACTCATTTTTATACACTCAAAACCATTCTCATATGCATCAAAATATCATCTAGCATTTTCTAGCATAGTTAGGATGCTTGCTTGCATGGGTTTTGGTCAACACACATCCTTTGGTATGTTCTTCACTAATCTCATCTAAGTTTAGTGTTTTATTTATCATAGAAATCTCTTATATTATTTGTATGCTCTTAGAATATATTCTAGATACAAAATAGAGATTGTTGTGTTGACATGATTGAGTGTTGTATTTTGATAGCAACATCTAGGTTATTCAATCTATGATTTGCTAAGCTTTATGACATGTCATTTAGCTATTGATATCTAGGATTGCATTTATTGCCATCTAATCATCCTAGATAAGCATATAGAGTTGCCTAGCTCTCATTGCATTTGTTGAGTATTATTATACATTCACATAGGTTGTAATCTCTTCATTGAGAAGTAAGTCTTGTGTGTAGCTTCCGGGATTAGGTTGCTTAGATCGCAAGCAATTGAAGTCTTGTGTGATAGACCGGGATTAGGTCGGACACCGGGATTAGGTGATCACACAAGCAATTGGACTAGGTTCACTTATACCGGGATTAGGTAGGTGTGTGATTATATACCGGGAGTAGGTTGTAATCGTTTAACACATTTAGTGGATTCGAGGTTCGAGTGTGGCACACTTACCAGCCCGTGGTTTTTCCAGTGAGGGTTTCCACGTAAATATCAAGTGTCATTTATAATTCCGCACCATATTACACTTGTTATATTTGTTGACTAGATTGGGGTATTTTCGTAAATTGACCAAACGCGAAAATTGGGTAAAATTGTTAAAATCTATTCACCCCCTCTAGATTATTATTGAATACACCGAGTTATTTGTTTCATTTTTTTTTCTTTTACAATAGTTATATGTTGACAGTCAACAAAGCCTTATAATATATTAATATATATGTATTATATTATATTATATAAATATATTATTATATATATATATTATATTATTTAATATATATTATTATATGTATTATATATATTATATATTAATATATTAAATAATAAATATTATATATTTATATTAATAATATATATATAAAAAAAAATGTTAGTTATTTGTTGACAGTTAAAAATTGTCAACAAATAACTGTCAAGAAAACCATATTTTCTTGTAGTGTAATAATGTGATGATTTACCAAGTTTTAATTAGTTTTTTTTAACTATTAAAACTAAAACACATTATCCGGTCCAATTATTATTAGGGCCTAAATCAAATTTATCCTAATAATTATAAAAGGACCTAACTAATCTAACTAATTAAACAATTTAATTAAAAGACTAGTTATTAATGAGATTTACCAAGTTTTTTTACACCTAAAAAACTAATCTCATTTTATCAATAGCCAATTATGCAATATACCAAAAAAAAAATTATTTATTAATCACATAATTTTTTTTTAGCTATTATGCATGTATGACATTTAATAAAATGCATGTGTAGACACTACTAATCTATATGTCATGTGTATGCATGGCAATGCTTTAATTATCACATAATATAAGAATACATAAATTGACCGAGTACGATGAGTTTATCTAACTTAAAAAAAAATTCTAATTACAAAAATTATCCTATGCATTCCTTGGTCTTCTTGAAATTCCAAAATCTTCAAGTCATATGTTTTGTATCTTCTACGTCTGTCGGGCCTAAAATCAAGTCCAATTTGATTTATTTTAATGTATCAATCTTATGTATTAAATCCCTAAAGCCCAAATGTTACTCTAACATTTTTCGTAGGCCCGGGATTTCCAAAATTTTTTTGGCCCAAACTCACTCGCGCACAAGCAGCCCTAGCACCTGCGAACGGCAGCCCTAGCGCATATGGCGCGTGGCCACGTTCATGCGCATGGGTCACGTTACAGCGCTTGCATGTTCAGCGTGTGCGGCTGCCATTGCTTGCGTGAAAAGCGTGCAACAAATGCGCAAGAAGCGCGCATCTGTGCACTGCAGCCTTGCGCGAAGGCGCGCATGGCTACTGCACTTCGCACGGCTGCTGCACATATGCACAACAATTGTGTACAGCTGCCAGCGTGTTGCGCAACTCGTGCGTGTTGGCTTCTAGGTCTTCCGGATCATCGTTCTTGTTGATTTACATCAATAAAAAAAATTACAGCAAAATAACAAAAACAAAAAAAAATATTTACAACTTGGAATAAATATTACAGCAGAAAAAATAATATTACAAACCATATACAAAACCCTAAAACTCGCCGTACCATATAATTAATGATTAATCATGCTTTAAAATAAAATAAAATTAGAACATCATACATTCAATAGATTGTGCCTACACATATATGCATGCAATTAAACAATAAGAAAGAACGATTTATTCGAATATATCTTACTAGGGCTCTGATACCAATTGTAAGCCCTAGAGTCGTGTAGCGGAAGAAATTTTAAGCTTGTAAAAATTATTTGAGCGACTTATTAACCTTATACGATATATAAGAATAAAATAGGCAGGATCCGTAATCATACCTCAAGGCTAACTCCTTCGTTCTTTCTCTTGTTGATTTTGCTTTCCGATTTGTACCATCGGATCTTCCTTGCTATCTCTTGCGTTCCGGCAAGTCACGGCCTTCAAGAGGTTGAATGGAGGTAGAAAAAAAATACACAAAACAACTCTTGCCTTGTTTAGGTGAAGATCGGCCACAACTAAAAGAAAAACCACCTTTGTTGACAGTTTTTTCATGACGGTTTTCAAAAACTGTCAAGACAATTTTTATATATTATATAATATATTATATTATTATACTATTATATATATTATATATTATTACATATATTATAATATATATAATATATTATATATATTATTATTATAATATATATATACGTATATAATATAATATATTTATATATTGTATTATTATATATATTATATTATTATTATCCATAATATATCATGTTATTATGAATATTTTATAATTAGGGATATTTTGGTCAAAATACAGTTAACTCCATTCTATTCCGTTGTTAACTAAACAAAATAATACTGATTCAGAGACTAGGTTCTAAAGTTTCAACCAAACAAAAAACTTAGTTTTCTTTTCCTTTCCATTCTCATTCTCATTCTCATTACCATTTCGATTACTATTCCACCATGTAACTAAACATAACCATAGAGTATAGATCAATAACTCGACTATATATTTAAAAAAAATATAATTTTATTAAAAGTTTCAATAAATATTTTTTAATATATATCTGTCATAGAAATTAGAATTTTGATTAGTTGAATAAATTTAAATCTATCTAATTAGTTTTTTTTATTTTATTTTTTTATTTTTAATTTCTAACAACTCATATAAGTTATATAAAAATATTGTTCAATTAGTGACGTATAAAATATTAGTCATGAGGTAAAGGTTTATGACTCTTGACTTGAGGTCACGAGTTCAATTCATAATAATGACAATTTATCAGGTGGTCAGGCGGCGGTGGGGGGCCAGAGTGGTTGCCAGAACGGAGGGTGGTAGCGATGGTGTATAATTAATTTTTTTTTTTTTTAATAATGCCTTCCTTGACAATTAAAAAAATGCTATAACTGTCAAGAATTGTGTTATTTTCTTGTAGTGCACACTATGAAGATAACCGAAGCAAAACTTTTTCTTTATATTTTCTTTCTCTTTGGCCGCGCTCTCTCTCACCGTTTCTCTGTTTTGTTTTTTCTTCTTTTTGCGTGTAGTGTTGTATCTGCTTTCAATTATGTTAATTGATTCTTAAAGATACACCCCTCTTGATATATCAGATAGATTTATTTAAATATCAAATATTTAAAACCAAATATCTTTTATCTTGTTTTAAATATCTAATATTATAAACAAAAATCATGATATCTTATATCGATATTTGAAACCAGGATAGGGTTACAAGTGACCTAGATTAAATAGGATTCTAAATCCCATTTAAATTTAATGTTGTCATTGTGACTCGAACCCATGACCTGCTAAAGATTAAATAATCAATATTATTTTATATCTTTGCTTTGGTCTTGGTTCGAACCATTGACTTCCATACAATAATTAATTCAATTAATAATTCATAATTATTAATACAATTAAATAATCACATTATTTAATATAATTAATCATTAATCCATTAATTAAATAATCACATCATTTAATTAATAGCATGAATTAAATTCTTGTTACTTTTGTAATATAATTAATTGGACCATCTAATTAATTAACCGTGACCCCTGTTGCCATCAACGATCTAGGCTAGCAAGAGGACCTAATGGACCCACATTTTTGAGTTCCAATAATCTTTAGAAATTTAATTAAACTCTTTAATTAATATTTTATGATTATTAACCTCGGAGTTACTCCACTAAAAACTCAAGGTTGCACTCTCGTAACTGTAGATGATTTTACACAAACCTAAATTCAGTGTCCATTGATATAGCTATTAACTTTTTTCATTAAGTGTCATTGATTCTCTATTAAACAATTATATTCATCATTCCTTTATGGAAGATGGAGAGCGCTCTTAATTATTCAAGCCCCGAATCAACCTTTAAGGGAACTATTTCACTACTGAAAATATATGAATTATGTGTTTAAGTAAACCTAGATGGGTGGGGGGTGAATAAGTTTTAACCAAATTCATCGCCAACTATTTCGGTTAATCAATATTAATCTCAAACACCCCTAATGTCTAACACATATCATCATGTAAAGTAAGTGCGGAAAATAATGGCAATGACACAATGATTTGTTTTACGTGAGAAAACCCAAAGAGGGTAAAACCTCACGTGTATAATTTCCAATCAAACCCTCAAATCCACTATTTACAAATACGATTACAATCTAGGTTGACCACATCACACATATATGATGACTAATCCGTCTTTGTTACCCACGAGCCTTTAATAGTGATTCTAGGCTCTTGCTTGTAAACTAACCAAGGTAAATACAAGACTTAACTCTCAGGAGAAGAGAAATGCAACCTAATGTGAATATGAACAATATTCAAAGTGCATAAAGGTAAGGTCAAACATTTAAACTTATCTAACCATGGATGAACATATCAAACATTCCTAGATATCATGTTGCTATATGACATGCATACAACTTAACTATATGAGCAAATAAAACTCTAGATGCAATAGCTATCCAAACAAAGCTAAACACACAACCCACAAATCTCCACATATAGATAAAAATCTAATCTTGATGCAAATCAAGTCATAAAGGAGATAACTTGTAAAGCAAGAACGCAAGAATAGATGAAGATGATGTTCTACTTACAAGTCATGTGTGCTTAAAGAAAACCCATAAAGAAGAAACCTAGATGATGCTAGATGATGTTTGAAACAAGAATGGATGATGGGTATTTGAGTTTTGGTTGATAAAAATGAAGTATTGGTGACTTTTTTTGCCAGACACTCTCAAGCTCTCAAGAAACTCAAATTATAAGCTCTAATTCGGCCAAGGGAAGATGAAGGGAAATATATATCAAGCCCTAGCCAAAGAGAAGTTGTTTTTAACTTGGACAACTAAATCCCATCAAAACCACGGTGCATGGTACACACGACGTGTAGGCTTTGGAAAACTTCAGGGTGGGGACCAGTTTTAAAATATTTGTATATTAATTGTGAACCTCATCTTGACCCTATCAAGGGACAAATTCATATACATTAACTTCGCGAGAATATATCTTTCATATTCCCTAATATATATGTGTCTCATCTCAGCCTGATATCTCGGCAACTAAGGTGACCGCATGTGTAAGACGTGTAGGCTTTGGAAACATCACAGTGGGGACTAGTTCTAAAATATTTCTATATTTATTGTGAACCTCATCTTGACCCTATCAAGGCGAAAAATTCATATACATTAGCTCCGCGAGAATATACCTTTCATATTCTCTAATATATATGTGTCTCATCTTAGCCTGATATCTCGGCAACTAAGGTAACCGCACATGTAAGAATGCCGGTCTCAATCTAACGACATATTTCTATTGCATTATGAGTGTAATTATGCTAGCATAAATAGTAATTTTTTTTTTTTATTAAAGTTATGTCACATTCCTGTCAATCTAGGATTCTATTGGTATACATTCACCAATTTTGTGGCACAGTTTCTATTAGGCCTTGTACATATCACAATGTACACTAAGTAGTTAGCTGTACTTTCAAGGTATGTCATAATCCTTTTGGCAACATCTAATCCTTTTGGCAACATCTCAATGCTATAATCTAGGATTATATTGGTGTTCACTTACCAATCCTACGGCATAACTAATGATAGACTTTGTACATATCACAATGTACATAAGACTCTGTATGGTACTAACATGTGGAACTTGTCATCAATTTCTTGATCTTATAGGGATTCAGGGTACATATTGAGGCTAAGAATTTGTGATTTATCGTGTTATAAAAACCTAATTCGCAAATGCACGAATCGTGAGATAAGTACACCGACAAGTAAAGATTGTTCCCACAAGGAAAAGTGATTTATCGACTAAAAGTAATTCTAATTAAAGCTAAGCAAGTAACAATATTCAAGAGATTTGAGATTGATTGATTGATTTGATTAAAACTAGATTAAACTAAGAATGCAAATAACAAGAATATGTGAATGTGATCAAGAGGTGAGAGAACTAGGTCATCAATGCTGCCCAACTACGTTTACTCAATGCTTTAAATTGACTTTGATTAAAGATGTTAACCAAGTTAAGGGTTCGTTCTTAAATTAAGTATGATTGTTACCGTATGGTCCTTGAATGAATCAAGTATTCTCAATTATAATTTACCTCAAAACCTGATGTATAAATTACAATCGAAATTAAGTGAATGAACAAGTGAACCAAAACTTACATGCAATATCCTGCTACGATTAATTTTACCCATTCAATTGAAGATTGATTGAGAATGGTGAAACCCACGCGCATTTCAACCATTAAATTATCAAAAACCCTAAATTCATGCCTAACATAAACCATGCATTAACAAGAATAAATAATTATGATATAGGATGAATTGAATGAATCAAAACTTGCAATAAGAAAATATAGTCAATTCTAACAAAGAGTATTCATAAAGGTTCACATTGATTCCCTAGTATGCAGTTAGTTACACATAGTGGAAATAAAAAGACAAGAGATAGAAAAGATAAAACCTATTGTGGCCTTCAATGAATTCTTCAAATATTTGATGTTGAAATCTCCTTTGTCTTCGAATCTTGTATGTGTAAAGATGGATGAGAGACTTGTGTGATGAGTTGTGTAGTGAATGGTCTTTGGTCTGGTGGGAGAGTTGAGAGAGCAGAGGGACAACCCCCTTTGGTGGCTTGGGATCTCACTATTCTGGATACTCTGAAATTAGGGTTCAAAGGGGTTTAAATAGGTGTAAATGCTAAGCAAAGTCCTTAAACAATAAAGAAATCAATTCCCTTTTAGAACTCTACCTTTTTGGGATTCTATTTCTTTCCTAATCCATCCAATTTGATTACTTATTGAAGAAGGTTAAAGATTAGATGTCTACTTGCTTTCCAAGTCTCTCACACATGTCCAAGAAGGTAATATTCCCTGTTCGACAACTTGCGAAACAAATCCTGAAAGTATTTGCGGATTTTATGACTGACTGATCTGACCTTTGGGTACTAAAACAGGCATAACGTCTTCTAGAAAATCTGGATTGACAGGCTGTAAATTGGGTTGGAAACTAGACTTTTGGGACTTTAATTCCATAGGTGGCAGGACACACATTTCAATCGGAGCTAAGAGATATGTCCCTCATAACATGGCTCATTTGCACTGTCACGGGCTACCGCTGTGAAAGCCACATCGGTTATCATAGCGGTCTCTACTGTTCTTGGGAGTTATTTGGGTGCCGCTATGGAAATTCATAGCGGTTTTCATGGTAGCTGATGGCAAATTGCATAAAAGGCCCTTGAATCATCTAAAATCGCTCTTTTCCTCTGAAATATTTCAAACACATCACTTGGATCCAACAACTTGAAAATGCTCAAACACACAAATTAAAACCCTAAATAACTCGAGAAACAAGCAATTGATTGGAGGAATGGGGACCAAAAAATATACAATAAATTGCCGATCAAATACCCTCAAACCTATATTTTGCTAGTTCTCGAGCAAAACTAAAATAAAAACAAAACCTAAAAAACCTAAAAACAAAAATTTTAAACTAAGCCACTTTCGTAGGGAACATGATAGCATTGAGCTATGCTACAAGCCTTTAAACCTCTAGGTGTCCCTAGTAGGAGGAGCTTTGTCTCTTGAGGGTTTACAACATTGCTACCCACAAACATTTTTCTGCGAAGAACCAAATAATCAAGATGCAAACTCATATGTACCATTCAAAGCCAATGCATGCTAGAGCCAATAAGTAAAGACTAAAATTATGCCACAAATTTGAATGCATGCTTAGTTTTAATGAAAAGCTCAAGCTTAAGATATTCTAGCTTCAAGGACACATTCGTCAAACACCATAGATATAATTCGCCTTGACTCTAACTCTCACAAGATATCACTCATATTTTCACACAGAACCTAGGCAAAAACACTCATCAAGCATATGCGAATGGAGTTTATGCACAAGAAATTTCATGTTATTATTGCATATGAATATATCATTGAAAGAACACTTGATTTGTAAGCAAAAGATCTCATGAAAAGAATCAAACATTAAGAACAAGATAGAGCACATGTTTACCTTACTCTCGAGCTAGCATCCCCAAAAGATCAATTATGTCTTTTCTTTGGTTGTAACGGTAACCTAGGATCATACCATGAGAGTCTTCCATTACCTTTTCAGCTTCGCACAAGTCTCTTGGTCTCCTTTACAAGTGGGATAATGCCACTTGTTGTTGTCCAATTCTTCGATATTCACCTTTCTCTCTTTGTCAAACTCCTTTTGAGTAGATACAAGCTTTGCAATTTAAATTGACTTTATTGCACTCATTAACATTTTATCATCTGTTTTCTCTTTATATATATATATATTAATACAACAATTTTTCAATACATTTCTTCTTGACACCACTTTGGTGTTTGTCTTCTTGCTTTTTTTTTCCTTGGTACATGCACATCACGAGTCACCCATTTCGAACTCCCTTCAATCATCTTCATCACTTCCTCTATATGATCCCAAGCTATAAGGTATGTCTAAATTATGGTTTATTGGGGTTAAGTTAATGTGGGTGATGAAAGAAAAAGGCTCATTTTGGCTTCAAACAAGGCTATGGAGCACACACATAAGGTATGAAATATTTAAGGCCTTTTAAGTGAGTTCAAGCACACATCACCTATATCACTTCTAATGGTTCAACCAAATTCAAGAGCAAAGTCCACATGTGATACCTTTTTTTTATGATAATTGTTCTTTAATGCTCAATGTACAACCTATAGAGATCAAATCTAATGCTAAGAACCTACTGAGTGTTTAAAGAGTGGAAACAAATAATCCCTCATATCATGTCATTTATGTACACTTTTTGGCTTAGTAAACTCACAAGGGTAGTCTCCACTATTAATCATGACAATCCAACTAAGCTTCTTATCCACCATCACATCAAGAGCATGTAATAAGTTTTGAAAAATGCAATGCACTACTCTAAGAGGGAAGAAGTTAGTTTAAACTTAGTGAATAAAGCATATATTACAGCTCTTAAAGCACACAAAAGAAGCATCTAAACATGGAGGACAAAAATTCAAAAATTGATGACTTTCGAAATCGACCTATGTCTGTTTGTTTATACATATCTCTCAAATAAATCAACAAAGGTTAACCAAATTTTAGCACAAGATACTAGACATGAAAATCACACTTTTCATTAAGAAAACATTTCAAAATTTGAATCGGAAAAGTGAGAAAACAGATAATAAGAACCATGCATGCACCGTTTCGCAACAACAAGGCATTGCCCATGACCTTTGGTCAAAGAAACAATCATAACTTTTAAACCACCACCCAGAAATTTACGTTCTTTATACCGTTGGATTTGTATCGAAACATCGATGAACCCAACAAGGACAGAAAAATTTATTTCCTCACCAATCAATACAAACATTTGCCTTAAAAAATTTCAAAACAAGGCACTTTTTTCACAGATTTGTCAAAGAATAAAACAACCACGAATTCACACCCTCACACCTAATCTAAACATTATCCTCAATGTTTGTATGACGTTAAAAGCATAGACAACGAATAAAGAAAAAGCATGGAAGACAAGAACTCAAAACAAAAACACAAAAACTAGAAAACTAAAGACTAAAAACTAAAACAAAAATTAAAAGAAATTACCTAGGTGGGTTGCCTCCCACCAATCGCTTAATTTAATGTCTCGGCAAGATGGGTGCAAGGACGACTCATCAACCAAACCCCAATGTCTCAAATTTGAGCCTATATGTGATTAGGTCTTGGAAGAAATTTTCATGTGCCGGCATGTTCCTACACACAATAAGTAAAGGCAAGTATAAAGTATGGTGAAATAAGTTTAGAAAACCACTTATTCCAGTTGCTGTTGTGTAGGCAGCTCAAAAAAGTAATAGGAGGGACATAAGGCTTGAGTTCCTTGTATAGGAGCGGTTCCTCGAAATGGACATCTTCCGCTTCCTTTGTTTTTTCTTCCGTCACCTCTTTTTCTACTTCTGTCTCCTCATCTTCATCTGCAACACTAAAAAAATCATCAAAAAATTCATGACTCACCATGTTATCAACAATCTCACCGTATAAAAAGATGGTGGCAACATCTTCTTGCTCCAGTTCAGCCAATTGGCTAATTTTCACCTCTATCTTCCTTAGTGAAGCCTCAATGTTCTGAAATTGTACATTGTTATGTTGTTGCATTTGTTGATATTGTTGCTTCATTCGTTGCTGGAGTTGTTGGAACATATCTTCCATTGATGGCGAGACCAGCTGCTCATAGGTATTGACTTCATTGTGGCTCCATGAGAGAAGTCTTGATGATTCCTCCACTCCGAATTGTAAGTATTGTCATATGGTTCATAACTCGACCACTGATAGTGGGAATTTCCATATGGTTCATTGATAGGCCACAGATTGTAGGAATGTTCATAAGGTTCATCCACAGGCCACATATTGTAAGAATTCATTGCTTGGGCTTGTTCTCTTGCAAAAATCATAGATTTCAATTCCCCCATTTGTTGTGCTGCAACATCTAGTTTCATAATAAGTTCATTCATTGCTTCACTTTCCTTATCATAAGTGTGTTGCTCGTAGAAGTCCATTGTTCTTGAAAAAAATAAAATAAATAAAAGAAAACAAAATCTAAAAGCTAAAAAAAGAAAATTGTTTTTTAACTAAAACTATTAACTAAAACTAAAACTAGAAATAACCAATAAATTCACTAATTCCCGGCAACGGCGCCAAAAACTTGATGGATAAAATCATGTTATAAAAACCTAACTCGCAAGTGCATGAATCGTGAGATAAGTACAGCGACAAGTAGGGATCGTTCCCACGAGGAAAAGTGATTTATCGACTAAAACTAATTCTAATTAAAGCTAAGCAAGTAACAGTATCCAAGAGATTTCAGATTGATTGATTGATTTGATTAAAACTATATTAAACTAAGAAAGCAAATAACAAGAATATGTGAACAAGTGAATGAACAAATCCATTAAGTGAATGAACAAGTGAACCAAAACTTACGTGCAATATCCTTCTACGATTAATTTTACCCATTCAATTGAAGATTGATTGAGAATGGTGAAACTCACGCGCATCTCAACCATTAAATTATCAAAAACCCTAAATTCATGCCTAGCATAAACCATGCATTAACAAGAATAAATAATTATGATATAGGATGAATTGAATAAATCAAAACTTGCATTAAGAAAATATAGTCAATTCTAACAAAGAGTATTCATAGAGGTTCACATTGATTCTCTAGTATGTAGTTAGTTACACATATCAAAAATAAAAAGACAAGATATAGAAAAGATAAAACCCATTGTGAAATTCAATGAATTCTTCAAATCTTCGATGTTGAATTCTCCTTCGTCTTCGAATCTTGTATGTGTAAAGATGGATGAGAGACTTGTGCAATGGGTTGTGTAGTGAATGGTCTATGGTATGGTGGGAGAGTCGAGAGAGTTGAGGGACTGCCCCCTTTGGTTGCTTGGGACCTCCCTATTTTGGATACCCCAAAATTAGGGTTCAAAGGGGTTTAAATAAGTGTAGATGCTAAGCCAAGTCCTTAAACAATAAGAAAATCAATTCCCCTTTAGAACTCTACCTTTTTGGGATTCTATTTCTTTCCTAATCCATCCAAATTGATTATTTATTGAAGGAGGATAAGGATTAGATGTCTACTTGCTTTCCAAGACTCTCACACATGTCCAAGAAGGTAATATTTCCCCTTCTGACAACTTGTGAAATAAATCCCGAAAGTATTCGCAGATTTTATGACTGACTGATCTGACCTTTTGGTACTAAAACAGACATAACTTCTTCTAGCAATTCCGGATTGACAAGCCATAAATTGGGTTAGAAACTAGACCTACGGGGCTTCAAATCCATATATGGTAGGACATGCAGTTCAATCGGAGTTGAGAGATATGTCCCTCACAACATGGCTCATCTGCACTGTCACGGGCTACCGCTGTGACTACCGCTGTGAAAGCCACAACGGTTATCACAGTGATCTTCACTATTCTTGGGAGCGCTTTGGGTGCGGCTGTGGAAATTCACAGCGGTTTTCATAGTGGCTAATGGCAAATTGCATAAAAGTCCCATGAATCATCTAAAATTGTCCTTTTCCTCTTAAATACTTCAAACACATCACTTGGATCTAACAACCTGAAAATGCTCAAACACACAAATTAAAACTTTAAAGAACTCGAGAAACAAGCAATTGATTGGAGGAATGGGGACCAAAAACATATACAATAAATGACCGATCAATTTCACAATAGGAGTATCTATGAGCTTAAAATTGCTCATTTTGAATCAACTCTTACTCTTAATATATAAGCCACTTTACTCATATAAAATCTCAAAGAAATTTGAGAATTACCATTTCAATATGGTTTTACAAACTCTTTATTATTTTTAGCCAAAACATAAAGTCCACATATATAGATAATATAAAAAATTATCTTCAACTTATTTAGTGTACTTACCATGACTATCTTTAGTCATCATTAATCTATAAGACATTATAGCTTGACAAAATCAAAGATACCACTTTCTAAAGGATCGTTTCAAACTATACATTAATTAAGCAAGAAAGCACACTTTTGTGCTCATGGCCTTTTGAAACGAAATTTACAGGATGTTTCATGTAAATCCCTTCCTTTAGTTCTCTATAAATAAGTATAATCATTACATCCATTTGATGTAATTTCAGGTTCATATATATGACGAGTGCTAGAATAAGGTGTATAGAAGAAAACTTTCCTTCCAGAAAATAAGTTTCTTCATTTGCGATTAATTGCGCCTTATACCTTTCAATAGTACTTTCCACCTTACAAATGATATATGTGGAACCCATATGTTCATGATGGTCTAATAACCAGGCAGTAAGTTAATCAAGTCCTAGACATGATCACTTTTCTAGATTCCATCTCCCTTTCCATTGCTTTCATTCATATATTTTCTTAGTGAATAAAAGTGATAGCTTAATTCTAAAAATCTTTGGCACATCACTGTCAAGTGAAGTAATCATTAAATCTTCCCTTTCAATCTCCGAAAGATGTCATGGGATAATTTTACGATTATTTCGATGAGTTGGTAAATTATCATGGTAGCAAATTCAACTCCCACTAGGGAGTGAAACATCCATGTGATTCCACTCCCACTAGGGTGTAGACTTCCACTCCTACTAAGGATAGAGGATCCATGTAGAATTCCACTCCCACTAGGAATGGAGAATCAAATTAGATTTTAATTTACTGCCACTCGCGTAATAACACAGATCATTCAATTCCTAAAATCAGATACCTATATCAAACTCGCTTCTACTAAGAAATTCATTCTCAAATAATGGCATCTTGTGATTCTAATTCAGTCACACTTCTATCTAATTATACACCAGTGTTTATTTAAACCACGGAGTATCAAACAAAGATACAACTTCTCTTCTTGCATTCAGTTTTTCATTTGTATGAGATGGATTATAAACATAACCTGCATACCCCTAGGTTTGTAGATTAGTCAGACCAGGCTACCAACCCCTGTCCAAAATTCATATGGTGTGGAAGTGTTTGATCAAGCGGAACATGATTAAATAAGTAGGCAGCAATCAATTAAGATACTAATAAATTTACTTGTATCATCACAGACTTAACCATTTCCAACTAATTCCTTCTTTCAGCTACACTAATTTGCTGCTGAGTCTTAGGAATAAATAAATATCTTTCTATATCTTTCTTGCTAAACAATTCCTTGAACCGTTCAGAAAGATATTCACGTACTCAGTTTACTCTTTAAACTCAAAAGTTTATCATCTAATATGATCCTCAACCAAACAATCGATGCAATCTAATGCTTTTGATTTATGGGAGATCAAATAGATATGACCGAGACGTCTAAATATATTAATGAATATAACTAGATATGAAATTCCATGTCTAGTTTTTACACTTATTCAATCATAAATGTCATAATGAATTAGTTGCTTGATCTAGTTCCCTACTAAATGGTTTTCTAGTTGTTTTTCTTGCTAGATAATTTGCATGATCTTTAAGATAAAAGAGTCCAATTAGTCCTCTCTGACTGATATACTCATTCTATCTAGTCCAACATGTCTTAATCTAGCATACTTAAATATCAGCATCATAACCATTGTAATGATTGAAAAACAAACAAAATTATAATCGTTCATACTAACGTATAATACTATAAAACCATTAAGCAACTATCAAGTACCATATGAATATAATTTGCTAAGATAATATTCATACAACCATCATGATTTAATGATAACCCGAATCAATGAGTATAACGTGGACACTAAAACCCAGTAAGATCTCAAGTGTATATTAGAACATCATGGAGTACAAATTTAGGCTACCATGCAAACCCTATTTTTAGGTACTTAACTCCAAAATTGTTCTAAAACTTATACATCTTGTCTCTAATAATCTAACTTTACTTAACGTATGCTTTACAGTTTTTTGTTGGATGGTATATCTTCACTTACCTATAGTCCACAAAGGACGAGATTCAGAAGCAAAATACCTAGCTGGAAACTTAAGCATAACTTAACAAATTCTTGAGTTTGGTTTTACTCTTTAACTCAGTGTATTCACGAGTGAAAATGACCCAGCTTATCACAACTGTAATAAGCTATTTTAGTTTTGTCCTTCCTCAATTCATTATCCCTCAACTTCTTGAATATTCCAATCTAAGATTAAGTGGCTATGACTAGATTCTCTTCCCCTTTGGAAATATTTATTTCCACTAATATGTTCTAAACTAAAAGTTTTGTACAAGTTGGAATCTTTCATATAAAATTGGCTAGAAGCCTAAGCTGCCTCTAAGCACTCATCTTCTACTACCGAAATGACGCGATTGATACACATCAGATTAATTTTATATATTCCAACTATTAGAAGAGATTAGATCGTTTAGTCGGTGTATCATGTGTTATATCCTTATTGGAGGCTGCTACTAATTTTGGCGCTTTTTATAAGTACTCCAAACTTAATATCGTATTTGGCACTTTTTATAAGTACTCAAAACTTGATATCGTACCAACTAAAATTTCAATACTCAAAATACTACTAAAATTTGCCCTTAGGGCCAAAACCTCAACGGTAAACCACTTCACTTAAATCATATTGTACTTATAAAACATACATGAGAGGCTACTATTTAAGTTACTCCGCAACACAATGCGAGTAGTTTAACTTCTAGCTTGATAGGCCTTCATATCTTGTATGTCGAGAAAAATAAGTACTTTGCTGAGATTCAATCATGATTCATGTTTTAGTCTCAACAGCTTCTTACTCTTAAAATACACTAAACCTTGTTGTATCTATTCCTTAGATTGCACGATTTAGTTTATCACTATCAAATTGGCCACAATATTAGAGACATAAAATCTACCATGCAAGCATATTAACTTCCAAAAAATACACACATTTAATTTTGTTGCAAACACAAACCGAAAAAATGATGAAACAATTTAAGGTATAGAATCGAAAAAGTCATCAAAGTGCCTAATTACCATCCGTTTCCAAAAAATTAATCATCATAAATTCGGTACTTTGTGTAAAATTCTAATTCTAATATTGTACTCAACAATTTAGAATTTCCAAAACATGTGATCATAAATAACAGAAGAATACAATGCACAAGTCCCTAGAAACATTTTATGGGTCAAACCCATTTTTTGACTATAAAGTAAATAAACCAAAATTATTTATTAGAGAATGGTTTATAAAATATTAATGCTTTCTAAAATACGGGACTTTGCAAGCTATTCATTCTTACTTCTCATATTCATATCGATCACCGCTGAGAAAGAATCTCTAAGTCTTCACAACTCATCTGATCGGTCCATTTCTATACATGTTTTAGGCCATTATTTCCTATTATTTGTGCTTTATTCTTGAGTGAATTAGGTGGTTTAATGTGTTTGTTGAGCATGTGTAGGTCTCCTTCCATAAAAGTGGTGTTGAATCTTATTTTGGAAGAAAAGGAATCAAAAGATGGAGAAAAAGAACAAATGGGAAGAAACCATGGAAATGTGAAGTTTAGCCAGTGCATAAGAGCCAGATTGCGGGCCCCATATCTCTCAGATCCGATTGAATTGTGTGTCCTATTACCTAAAGATTGAAAGCCCCATAAGTCTAGTTTCTGGTGCACTTTTCGGATCTCAATTCCGATATTCCTAGAAGAAGTTATAACTGATTTAGTAACCGAAGGTCAGTGCTGAAAAGTCCACCACGGCTTAGACCGCTGCCCAGACCGCCGTTCATGCACAAGTGCCTACGCAGTGACCTAAGCAGTGGAAAAGAGCAGAATAACTCCGCTTGACATGCAGCTACGGAGGCAATTTGCCTAGGGAGCAACCTAGGGAGCGGTATTACGTATTTTTGACGGATTTCAACTCCGAATTGGTCAAGAACTGTTCCAAAACTTCCCAAATCAAATCCTAATAACTTTAGAAGATCAAGACATGTTTGGAAAACTTCCTCAACTCAAATTAGGAGTCAATCATCAAGATAGGAAATCCAAGTTAGGAAAAGATTCTCATTTCTTGTTTCATTCTACTTTCCCACTTGGTGGATTTCCTAATCCAAAGAAGAATTGGGGTTTCACAAGGAAAAATCACCTATAAATACTTCTTATTCTTTTCAAGAAAAGGGAGAGCCAATGGAGGTTCTAAGCCATAGAAGGGGGCCGTCCCCCATCACTCCGACCACCACACATATGGGTTTTCTCTACATCTCTTCTATGTTTTTATCTTCTCCATTGATGTGTGATCGATTTTGGACAACTCTATGTAATCAATTAGTCTATCTTTTGTTAATCAATTGGGATTTAGTCTTGTCTATTGAATTAATTGCTATACATTACTTATTCATATTATTTTGTGACCTCAATTGATATGGGTTTGTGATTTAGTTTATCCATGAGGTTAGGGTTTAGATGTGAATGACCTTTTCCATTTAAACCATAACCATAAGCTTAATAGACTTAAAAATTAATGTTTACATGGCCTTGTTGCATTGATTTGGCTTAGAGTTTTGTTCTAAAGGATTTCTTTACCGTCACTTGACACGTGACCTTTGTGCGAGTGGTGGGAAGGAGATTCGTTCTTAATTGTTTATCATCAAAACAAGCTCTAAACTAGATTGAAGTGTTTATTGAGATTAATTGAGAGCATTGAGTGTCTAAGGAAGGTGCATCGATTCCCTAGTATTTCTTTCCATATATCCATCCATTGTGTGATCTTTGATTAATTTTAGTCTCTAGTTTAGATTCTCATAATTTAGGTTAATATTAGGATTAAATAGATTTCCAAGGAAAAGCATCATGCAATTTAGTTTTCGCATTTAGAGTAAATCCTTACTAGATTAATTGGCTTTGACTGATAGAATCGCTGATCCCAGTGAGCGAACTTTCTTAGTAAATTGAATACAGATTTTACTGCATCAATTTCTCATCTAACTGCCATTTTCTCGAATATTGATCATCTATCACGTGTGCAATAACTCATGTGCCTAGCACTATGAATATTCATTGTGGATGTAGTAGATCGCCTCACATCCCAAGAATGTGGTGCTCCTCTACGATTTCTAGTTCACACACTATCTGACCAAAATACATCGTGGTACCTTACTCTAACTTTTCCAACCTTATAAATCTATTAGCTCTTCTGGAAATTTCATTAAAAGACTATCTACTGCATCTCTCCATAGAAAAAGCACGAGTCCAAATTGTCTACGGCTATATGTCATTAATAAGATTCATGAAATCTTCTCCATTAAGACATATGAGATGATGCAGATTTATTCTAAAATTTTCTAAGTCACTTAGAAACATTTGTCTTTTAATAACAACCTTGTACATTTTCAATGCACATTCTAATGAAACTTCTTATTCACGATTGCTTAATTAATTAAACGGAGAATTCTAATCGAAGGCTTTTCAAAATATATAACTCCCACTAAAGCTAAATTTCGGTAGCCAAATTTTCGTAGGAAAATTCCATGACCGTCAGAAAACAATGCCAAAATTCCGGCTGGAAAATACCACCGGAAACCATCATTGGAATCCGTATCGGAAACTATCACTAAAAATCGCACAAGAAACCATCACCAGAAACCGTGTTGAAAATCATAACCAGAAACAGCACTGAAAACTGTCACCAAAATCAGTGTCGAAAATCGTCACCGAAAATCATACTGAAAACTGTCTTTGGAATCCATGCTAGAAACTGTCATCAAAAATTGCACCGAAAATCGTGTTAGAAACTGTAACTAGAAACCGCACCCAAAACCATCACTGAAATCTATCCTAGAAACCTTCATGTGAAGTCATGTAGAAAACTGTCATCAAAAACCGTGCCTAAATCCATCTGTTGAAATCCGAGCCAGAAATTGTATCAGAGACTGTCACCAAAAATTGTTACAGGAAACGGTCACTAGAATACGTGTCGAAAGACTGTGATTGGTAATTATGTTAAAAACCGTCACCAAAAAAATCTATAACCAAAAACCATGGACTGTCACCGAAAACTGTTACAGGAAACCATCATCAGAATCCGTGTCGAAAGGCTGTAATTGGTAATCATGTCGAAAACTGTCACCAAAAAATTTGTAACCAAAAACCGTGCTAAAAGTTGTAATCAGAAATCACACAGAAAAACCTGCAACCAAAAACCGTACTAAAAACTGTAGTTGGAATTCGTCACTAAAAAATCCGTCACTAAAAAATCCGTAACCGAAAACCGTAATAGAAAATAGCATCGGAAACATCGCCCGAAAATGGGTCGGAATCCATCACCTAAAACCGTGCCAAAACGTCACAAAAAACATTAGTGGGGTCAACTGACTGACTTGTGCTTAGTTAGCCATGTGTCTTATTCATAGGTGATACTCGTGTCACCTCCCAAGTGAACCATTTGTTTGAACAAGAGCCACATGAATACTTATCGACTCGTGTTATATTCATAGTGGAATGCATGGTTGAATCAAGGCCATAAGAAAACCCTTGACACATGTCACTCTATTAGTGGAGCACATGTCTAATGTTATGTCACATGCACAACCTCTTGTCATTTCCACTTTCACCCGTGGAGCGTGTTGCACACTCGCCACTTTTTCGACGTTTACTGAATACGGGACCACTACCATTCAACTCACCGTCATGGTGAATCCAATGATATCATTGGTTATGAAGTTTGGGTTAGAGGTGAAATGCACTCTTCGCCTATAGGCGCGTGGCATGTGGTCTTCATGTTCTTCACCCAAATTCAAAAAACAAAACAAGTTTCCATATTTTGATTTCGAATAGAAAAATTCAAAATCGTTTCTACCTATATACAAATTCAAATTATGTAAATGACCTATCGTTGGAAAGCTCTATCTAATGGTACCATGATTGCAGAGAAATTTTTTTTAAAAAAATGACAATGAGTTTTGAACCCTATAACAGTCACGGGTTTCATATTTAATTCTTCAAAATTCTCCAAATTTTGAAGTCAATTAATGACATGTATTTCTAGAACATATATTAACAAATATATGCATACATACATCCCACAAAAAATGAAATATAATAATTGTGTGGTGTGGTGCCGTTATTGAATTGTAAAGCGTTCAAGCATTCATAAAAATTCCTAAACATGGCATTTCTACTGGAATACAATCCAAGCAAGCTCTAATACTAATGAAAGTAAATGCAATAATAAACAAAAATGAATTCGGATCATTACCGTTAACCATACGGAAATTCGAATTCTAGCAGAAGCGAGATCGAACACCTGAGACTGTACCACCGGTCGGAAGACGATCATACATTCGAAAAGTCCCTTCTGATCACAACACAAATACCCACATTCTGATTGAAGATGGGAGAAAATTCATACATTAATTTTCTTCACATCTATTTGTGTTTCTCACTATGTATTGTGTCTCTCTCAATAATAATATTTTATTGAGATAAATTATCTTAATTTATACATTTATGAAAAATAAGATGATGAAATTTCATTGTTAAAAATTATCCTAGTATTTTTCTAATATCTAAAAACTATTTTAATTGTTAAAAATTATAAAAGTTTGCTCGATAAAATTTCTTAATAATTAAGCATAAATATATGATTATGTTTACTTGACATGTTTTAATTATATAAATCAGCAAATAAAAAATAAAAAAAGAAGCAAAATCTATATAAATAACTTATCAAAAGTATGACATTGTATTATAGTACTAGGGTGAGATAAGTAAGATTTGGAGAGAGAAAATACTTTAAGAATATAATAAAATTAGTTAAGATAGAATTGAGTAAGTGTAATTTTGATAAGAAAAAATTACAATTGACATAACAAAATATATATGCTGTGATTTGATTTATATTTGAAATATAAAGAAATAATAATAATATGTTTAGAATCAAATATATTTTCTACGTGATTATGAAAAAATTATCAACACTTATTTTATAAAAGAAGTAGAAAATCTAAATATCAAAAAGGGGTAAGAACATAAAAGTTTGATAGTTTAGTGAATTAATTAATTTATAAAACTGTAAAACTTCAAGGAATATGAAACAAGAGTAAAAACATAATACTCTGAAAACTTATAGTATAGATTTAAAAATTTGTAAAACTTCAAGGGGCAGTGGCCTCCTCTCGTCTTCACATGCCCGGCCCTGCTCCCAACACTAGTAAATATGCACTCTTGCATTGTATATTGCCCACACATATGTTCTCTGTTGTACTTACATTGAAGCACGTACACTCATATCTTGAATTGCACACACAATGCCAGACTTCCCATGCACACACCAAGTACACGTTATGTGTATATTGTGTTTACTTATATGTATCAGTTTCTTTGACCGATGCATATACTCATAAAAACTGCTCATGCAGTTGTAATAATGCATGGGTTTGGACATGGGCTTGGTGTACATAGATTGTAGTCTCTCCACGTATTGTTTGTGATGTTGGCCACTTGGATGTAAAATGGGTCATCAACCCATACCTAAATATATCAACATCTCTTAACATCACTTTTTCAAAACCTAATAGAAGAAAAAATGAAAACGACAACAATCGAGAAGTTAAAAGAAAACAATGTTTTCTTAAATTTTTATACATAAGTTTTTGAATAAAATATATTTAAATTCCATATCTTAAGATACATTTCTCAGTTATCTGCAAGAATATATAAGAAGAGAATGAGAAAAAATAATTAATTAAAAAGTCTAAAAGTTTTATTTGAGAGTATAAGCTAGTTGTATAAATGGTCACGAAAAACGATTTAGAAAATCTAAAAACATTTTACAAGGTGACCTCCTTATTGAAAATCCAGCTAAACTTGACTCCATGCGGCTTCATCTTCTTGGCTCTCTTATCGGCTAGCTCCTGCAGCTTCCTAATCCTGGGCGCTAACCCACACACGAACTCCTGTGCACTTCTCCCTTCACTTGTCAATCCCTCCAGCTTCTCCAATCCCCACCGTTGGATCAAAAACTCAAGTATATCAGCATAATCATGAGCCGTATACACACCAAGCCGCTGAGCCACAGCCGAGAAGTGCTCGAACAGTCGCGGGTCCCGCCCATCGGACATCAAATGAGCTGGCATTGTGATTTTCTTTTTCATGAGATCCGATATTGCAATCATGCCACCCGTGGGGTCCACCTCAAGAAGCTTCTCGACGATCTTAGCGTATGCATTCTCGTGTCGTTTCTCGTCTGATGCAATCGAGCCGCACATGCGAGCTAGCACGTGATCGCCTCTCTCCTTGGCTAATCGAGCCGTGTTGCCATGTGATATGAACGTGGCTCGCTCCTGAAACGACGTGTACACATACCCCAAATACGGGTTGTTTTCTGTTCCCGGGTCCTGTCAATTTCGAAAAAAAAACAATTAATTTATTTAAACAGCGATTTATGGGTCTGACTCTCAAGTAATTAGTTAACCAAATAAATAAATAAATGAATAGGTATTAATTACCATGCCAGCTCCAATCAGATACTGAACGGTTCTCTCAATCATGGTCATATCGACCCGACCCGATAAGTACAAATACGTCTTAAGCAAATCTCCGTGCCGATTCTCTTCAGCGGTCCAGGCCCGGGTCCACAAAGCCCACGGGCTTGAACTTGCCCCGGTCTCATCTTTGACCCCATCAAGAGTGTTGATCATAGTCTGATAAGTAGGCAATGCTTCTTCGGTGATCATGTCACCCACCAGAACTACAAAGTAGTCATCAGGAAGCCCAGCTGTTCGATCACGCAAGGCTTCAATCTGGTCCATGAAGTCAGCCTTCGAGAGTGTCGGGTCGGGTAAAAAGTCTTGAGGTTGCCAGCATTTATCTACCGGTTTAAGTAACGGTAACACATTCTGGGTGGCCCAATTTTCTAGTGACTTGAAAACTTCAGCTTTTTCAGGAGGCATTGAATGTGTTTTCTGGGGTTTGAGTAGTGGCGGCGGCGCTGCCACGGCCGAGATCGGTGGTGGCTGCCGGAATCTGACGGTGGAGAATGGTGGTTTGGAACATTGGTGGGCCAGATTCGGAAAACATACAGGATGTTTGGTGCAAAGAAAATGTGAGGCCTGCATGGTGCCAGTTTTCTGGTTTGAATTTCACTTCTAATGTGGCCTCTTCTACTTGTATATATAAAGAACAGAGACATTTGTGTTTTTTGGCACCGAAATGACCAAATTAACCTTTCTTTATCTATTCTATCTATTTACAATTACTATATATTCATTTTTAGATTCCATTTATCATGTTTTTAATGCGGTCATTCAATTATTATTCTTCATAATTCTATTTAATCCTTCTTCTAATACTTGTATCTTTTTTGGAAACAAAATAAGAAGGAAAGGGTATTATGGTCATTTGAAAATGGAAATGAAATTGTGGATTTGGAAAACCAGGGGTGCAGTGGTTTTGAGAGACACAGAAAAAGATAAGGCTAGTAATTCTGTTCCTGTGGATTTTACGTGCAAAGTTGAGTTGGTCAGTTGTTTACTTTTTTTTCTCTCTCTTTTTTTTTTTTTTTTTTTTCAACTTGTTTTAGTTATTTAAAATACCAAATGACAGCACATTGCATAGGTGACGTGAATTTTCTTTGGATATCATACTTTTTTTTTTTTAATAATCTCTGTAAATTAATAATATCTTTAATATAATAATTTTTACCGATCTCGATTTGAGCTAATAGTATAATTAATGATTTTGATTAAGTAATAAGATAATAAGAAAATAAATTTAAAAAAACCTATTAATAATTTACAAAAATTACACATATGATTGACTATTATATTTTCTTAAAATACGAATTTATTGTTACTTTAAAAAAAATAAATAAATAATCCTAGTTGGATATCATCTCTAACTTTTTACAAAACGTTTAAAAGCTCTAAATTGACTTTTGGTATTACATTTCATTTCTAACTAAATGTTATAATACTTTGAGTGTTTCGTGGCGTGTAACATGTGGCATCATCGTGAATTTTATCATTAAGATTATTCTTAATGTTGGTAATGATTTGTTCAATGCTTAAAATCTTTGAGAGGTAATTTACATCCATAGTTTCATTAATTCATCATTAGTTGATTAAATTAGTAGAACACGATAAATATTTAGTTGGTTAAATAATGTATGCACTGATTCTCAATTGAATAATACGCATGTGTGAAATTAAATAATAATAATAATATTCGTTAAATATCTCGATTAATTAATAGATTACTTGTTGTACCAACATTATTGGTTTATAGGGGTTATTCTAGTTTGTTACTTCTTTTTAATTTTTATTTAGGTTTTTCATAATTATTAAATTGGTTCCATTTATTAATTGTCGTTATTCAACTTTCACTATTATTGTGTTTGAAAAAAAAAAAAAACCAAAAAACAAAAAACTTTTGTTGTAAACCAGTGAAGAACAATAGATGAAATAAATAAATGATATATGAAAGATAAGAGAAGAGATGAAGAGAGAGACATGAGAGATGAGAGAATTGAGAAAATATATGCTTTGTTTCATTGATACTGAGAACCAATATTTACAAGAGAGAGGGCACACATATAGATAGTGTCATTGGCAAACCCCACTTGTTTTACAATTAATGAAGATAAGAGGCGGTTGATACCACTTGACAAAATTTGGATCAATGCTTTGACTGTGCATTACTTAGTGAGCAAGTAAATTTATGGTAAGTGTAAAAGTCACACGTGTGGGAAGAAAATGTGGAAAGCCACACATATTACAACGCTCCCCCTTGAATTTTCACTATTTGTATTTTAATTTTCTAGGAAAAACTCAGTAGGATAAAAACTTTAACAAAAGTATATACAATGATCTTCTGGATCAAGTGGTGTGGATGTGTTCAGAACTACCTCATTAAAACCTTTCCGGTAAAATCCAGTGGGACAAAATTTGATAGAAGGAAAAAGAATACAGTACACATATGCCCATTCAAAATTTTTGCTCCCCCTAAACAAAACTTCAACATCAATCCTATAATTTACAAAGTCAACGCATGCCAATCACATATACCAGTTTCTCAAAGATTGATGTAGGCAATGTTTTGATAAACAAATCTATAAGATTATCTGTAGACCCTATTTGTTTAACATCAATCTGTCAGCTTTGTTGAAGTTCATGAGTATAGAAGAATTTAGGAGAAATATGTTTAGTTTTATCTCCTTTGATATATCCCCCTCTAACTTGAGCAATACAAGCCGCATTATCTTCAAATATTGGTGTCGGCATCCCTTTAGATAATGAAAATCCACATGTATTGTGAATATGATAAATAACTGACCTTAGCCACACACATTCTTGGCTTGTTTCATGAAGTGTAAGGATCTCAAAATAATTAGAGGATGTAGCAACAAGAGTTTGCTTTATGGAGCGTCAGGAGATTGATGTGCCATTATAGGTAAAAACATATCATGTTTGTGAACGAGCTTTATGGGAATCAGATAGATATCTGACATTAGCATAACAAAGTAAACCTGAAAAGTTATTAGATTTTGAATAATATAACCCTAAATCTTTCGTTCCACAAAGATAACCAAAAAAAATGTTTAATTGCATTCCAATATCTTTAAGTTGGTGCTGAACTAAATCTAGCAAGTAAATTTATTGAAAATGCAATGTCTAGTCTAGTACATTGAGCCAGATATAATAAAGCACCAATTGCATTAAGAAATGATACTTCATGATCAAGTATTTTTTCCCCATCTTCAATTGGCTGGAATGGATCTTTCCTAGGATCAAAGGTTCTAACAATCATAGGAGTACTTAATGGGTGAGCATTGTCCATATGGAATCTTTTCAGAATCTTTCAACATATGCCGATTGATGAATAAGTATTCTGTTTGATTTATGCTCAATCTTCAAGCTGAGACAATATTTTGTCTTTCCCATGTCTTTCATTTCAAATTCCCTTTTCAAATATTCAACATTTTTTAAGAGCTCTTCAGGAGTTTCAATCAAATTCATATCATCAACATAAACTGTTATAATATCAAATCCATATTCTAATTTCTTTTTGAAGACGCATGGGCATATAATATAATTATTATACCCTTATTTTATTAGATATTTATTGAGACGGTTATACCACATCCGTTCAGATTGTTTTTAATCCATATAAGGATTTTTGTAGGTTTATCAAATACAGATTACAAGATCTTGATTTATATGCTTATAGCATTTTAAATCCTTCAGGAATTATAAATATCTGCATTAAGTGAACCATATAAATGATTACTACGTTTAGAAAACGTATTTCAAGCCTTTTAAAGGCATCCAAATTTATCAAAAATTCAAAACGTGATCGTATTCATCACTATTGAATACTAAGTTTCTGTGAGAAAACTTGTACTACGAGTCGTGTCTCATATCTTACGATCTCGTTTTTCTCATTATGTTTCCGTATAAAGACCTTTTAGTATCCAACTAGTTTGACATCTTTAGGTGTCTGGAGAACTATTGGTCTAAATACTTTATGTTTGTCTTATGAAGTCAATTCTTCTTGAATTGCTTCTTTTCATTTAGGTCAATCATGTCTTTGTCTACAATCATCGATACTATGAGTTTCATAATCATCATTTAAGTAGCTACTGTATTTGAAAATGTATCACTGATGATTGTTTCTTCACCGTTCCACATTTCTCATATATGATTTATAGAAATTTATTAATTCTTATATTCTTGTATCTCTGTAGAGATTTCTTTTATTTCAATGGATTTAATCATTTCATAGACCCGTGACTCTTTAGATATATCAGACTCTTATTGAGTTGATTTGAGTGATATGAAGACTGAAATGAGACACATTTATATATAGAGAAAATTGAACTAGTATCTTTATTTCATATAAGAGTGACTTTTCATTTATTCTTTCTAGAAAAACTTTCTATTAGGAAATTAATCAATATAATAATACACAGGTCATGCACAAGAAGATAAACTATCAGAAGCATAGACGATCAGATAAAAGATTAATCAAAATCATCATAAATCTTAGAATGGTAGAGAAATCTTATCTTAGATTATGTCAGATATGCAATAAAGGCTTACACAATATAATCAAATATCTTAAAAATAAACATGTCTATGACCAATTACAAGTTGTAATGGTAAATAATGATGATAAGCAGTGGGTCAGAGATGAATAAAATGTCTTCATATAAAAATTGGTAATTGTATCGAAATAATAAAGTTCTCGCAATTACTTGGAGATGCTTGATAAGTGACTTTGCTAATCCATTATGAGTATGAACATGTGGAACTGGATGTTTAACATCAATCCCAACTGATCTGCAATATTCATCAAATGTCTTAGAAGTAAATTCACCAGCATTATCAAGGCATATTGACTTAATCGGATGATCGGGAAAATGTGCCCGAAGCCTGATAATCTGTGCAAGTAATCTTGCAAAAAGGTGTTGATAATAAGCAAACGTGTGACCATCTGATGGATGCATCAACTAGGACCATAAAATAGCGGAACGGTCCACTTGATGGATGAATAGGTCCACATATGTCCCCTTAAAACCTTTGTAGAAATTATGGGGATTCAAAGCCAACCTTAGAATGAGATGGTTTTATCACTAATTTCCCTTGTGAACATGCAATACATAAATTTTCATGAGATAAAAGAATCTTTTGGTTCTTTAATGGATGTCCATGAGAATTTTCAATGATTTTACGTATCATTGTAGATCCCGGGTGACCAAGACGGTTATGCCAAAGCATAAATATTTTTGGGTCTGAGAACTTCTGGTTCATAATTGCATAAACTTCTACACATTTTATAAGAGTGTAATATAACCTAGATGATAAAGCACGCAGCCTTTCCATAATGAGTTTCTGGTCTGAATCATGAGAAGTAATGCACAGATACTCAATATTCTCATCATTTATAGTTTCTATGTGATAGTCATATTTTAGTATTGTTTGGTAACAATATCATGGCTCTACCGGAGCCTTCTATCAGATCTGTTGAACTTGATATTGTATTAACATTTGCTTTGAGTAGGATTAAATTCAGAAAGTATTTCTGATTCCGTAGAATCGTATGTTTCGTTGCACTATGGCTAGATATATATCTCTTGTATCTTGCTTTTTAATATCACCAAATTTACTGTTTAAAGACATATTTATTCACAAAGGAAAATAAAGTGTATATTAGATAAAGTGATCAAAAGTATAAACATATAGATATGAAAATATTTCACCTCATAAAACAAAATCATGAATCATATTGATTTTTCGAACTTCCGGTTCGATCATGAATTGCAGGTTCATAATATTCAGAAAACTTCAGGTTCTAAATAAAAATTATAAATTGACTTTCTAGATGAAAGAATCGTAACTTGATTCAATTTAGAATTTTTGGTTCTAATAAACTTTGACATAAAATTTTTAATATCACAATTTAAATTGAATTCAGAGCTTCAAATCTGATTTGAACTTCATGTTCAAAACTTAAAAACTTCAAGTTCAGATTCAATGCTTCGTATTCAAAATTAGAACTTCAGATTCTATATAGAATTCGAATTTTAAAATTTCAGGTCCCAAGTATGGCATTCATATACATAGTAATGAATCCAAAATTCCATATTTTTACTGAAATTTAAAATTTAGAACTTCAGATTATGATTGGTTTGTAAAACCGTGCCAACTTAAATAATATAATGATAAATCCAGAAACTTCAGATTTTGGTTAGTCAGTCTAGCCGAGCTTGGTTTAAATTTTAGAAACTTAACGATTGACCTAGTTAGGCTCAACACATAATTTATACAAATCTAAAAACTTCAGGTTCTGGTTAGTTGGCATACTCAGATACATAAATTACATAAAATTAAATAAATGCGTAAAATTAAAATAACGGATAATATAATAGAAATAAGATGAAGAAGAACGAGAGAATAACAGTATTAGATAAAGTGAAGAGGGAGAAAATTTACTGTTTGTGTTTATTGATGATTTTGGATTACATCCTGACCACACAATTTCAACTGTGTAGTGATTTTGAATAAAACAAAATTATACTCAAAGACTGATCTAAAGTCTTGAAAACGTAAATATTGCCATTGATACCTGGCATTTGGTAATGCAATATCAGGTTGGTTATCAAATCGGTCTTTTAGTTCTTGTCATAGAACTTCTGGTTCTGTGATTGTTAGGTATTGGGCTTTTAGATCCTCATGCAGATGGTGACGGACAATAATGTCTTGTTCATATGCCTCGGCCCCATTTTCAATAGTGTAATACAAGCCTTCTGATTTTAGGAGTAATCTGGCATCAATAACCCAGGAGATGTAATTGTCCCCAGACACTTTTAGTGCAGCAAATTTCAAACTTGCAAGCTTTGACATTATTACAGGTTCTGGTTATCTGAAAATCACAATTGGAGTCTGAACTTCTGGTATGACAAAAATCCAAGGAATTTAAACCTTCAGATATATAAAGGAATATTTGTAAGTAAATAAATCCAGAAGCTTTAGGTTCCGATAATGATAAATAAATTCATAAACTTCAAGTTTTGGATGGGTGACCAAATTGTTTAAATAAAAATTGCAAAATAAAATGTGTAATAATAAATGTGAAAAAGGTAAATCCAGAACTGTAGGTTCTAGTAGGTTGGCATAGCCAATCTCATAAAAGCGTATAAATAAATAAATACGAGAAAGTAAATCGCGTAAAAGTAAATAAAATGCGATAAAGTAAATCCAGAACTGCAGGTTCTGATATTAATAAATAAAAATTTGAAAGCTTCAGGTTCTGGAAATAAATCTAGGAACTTCAGGTTCTAGTGGTAATAAATTCAGAACTTCAGGTTCTGTAAATAACAGTATCGTGTTGATAACGTGTTGTAAATCAGTGAAGAACAATAGATGAAATAAATAAATGATAGATGAAAGATAAGAGAAGAGATGAAGAGAGACAAGAGAGAGATGAGAGAACTAGGAAAATATATGCTTTGCTTCATTGATACTTGGAACCAATATTTACAAGAGAGAGGGCACACACACACACACACATATATATATATATATAGTGCCATTGGCAAACCCCATTTGTTTTACAATTAATGAAGATAAGAGGCAGTTGATGCAACTTGACAAAATTTGGGTCAATGCTTTGACTGTGCATTACTTAGTGAGCAAGTAAATTTATGATAAGTGTGAAAGTCACACGTGTGGGAAGAAAATGTGGAAAGCCACATATATTACAACCACTTTCACTATCATTGTAACATCCTAAAAATGGGTCAAACTATTCTTAAATAGTTGATCCTAATTATTATAAATTTGGGCTAAATTTGTTTTCTAAAAGACTTGAAGCTTAAAGTTATAAGTGGCAAAGCTTAAACTTAAGACAAATGAAGTAATGAATTGGATTGGACCTAAATCTATAGGTATTTAGGTTGATTCGTAATTTTAAGAGCTACAATATTTACATCTCTGAAAAATTGTATGTGCCCTTTTTCCCCATTAAATTTTTTAAAAGCTTATATAATGCAACTTTTTGTCCTATCACTACCTTATATCTAATTTAATTCGTTTCAAAACAAATCCATCCAAAGATCTCTTCTCTCTCTACTCACTCTTCCCTCCAACTCTATGTTCGTCGTCCTCTCTTTTTACTTTACTTCAATAGACCAAAAAAAATATTTTCTCAAAATAATCCATCAAAAGATCTCTTCTTATCTTTCTCTACTCTTTCTTCCCATCCAACTCTTTGTTCGTCGTCCTCTCTTTTTAGATTACTTCAACAGAAAAAAAAAAAAAAAAATTCTTCCTCTAAAGGTGTTTTTAGTTTACTTTTCTCTCTTTTTACTTTTCTACTCATCTTCAAATGGAAGTCATTCTAGATATAACTAGACAAATAGAGTCACAGGAATGCCAAGATGTCAATAATGGCATCAGTTCCCTTCTTAATGTAATAATTCTATTTTGAATTGGATTTGCAGTCAAAATTGAAGATATCATATCCGTATACAATATCTGAATTGTATACATCTATTGCATAGCTAGTTACATAGCTGATCAAAGAAAAGTGAGGAAAGGACGAAATCTAGGATAACAGTAGAAATTGGAAAGATTGGGAAAGAAAACAAGGTTGGAGATACACCAACATAGGAAAAATCAAGAGAAAGCAAGGACAAAGATCTGGATATGGTAAGCTTCAATTATTTGTTAGTTTATTCTAACAGTTTGTACTTAATAATAGTAATTTAATTTGCAGTCGTTAAAATATATTCTTCTCACTCTAGGATAACAACAATAGCTTGGAGGAGGAGGGACAGCTTGTGAATGTGAATGAGATTCAAGATCGTGCATCTGATCGTAAGGGTGACGGAGAGACATCCATGATGGAGAGAGCTGACGGTGAGAGTGTTGTTGAGAAGGCTGAGACGGTTGTTGTGACAATTGTTGAGAGTGTTGTTGAGAAGGATGAGGGTGAGAGTGATGTTGAGAAGGCTGAGACAATTGTTGCAGCAATTTTTGAGAGTGTTGTTGAGAAGGTCGACGATATGAGTGTTGTTGAGAAGGTTGGGACAGTTATTGAGACAGTTGTTAAGAAGGCGGACGGTGAGAGTGTATTTAAAGATGAGACAGTTGTTTAGAAGGCTGAAGGTAATGGTGAGAGTGCGGGTGATGGTGTGTAGCCCATTTGTGTGGATGATTTCCCAACCCCAGATGTGAACATGGTTAAGGAAGTTCCAACCACTCTCCTTATTGTTATACATGTTGAATTTCCCAACCCCCAATGTGGTTTACAAGAATCATGACAACCAAATGGGTCGAAAGCAGTCAAGGTTCCTCGAGAGCCTGTATATTGACCCCATGCCACAAAAGAAGAAGAAAGAAGAAGAAAATCAGGATTTTATTGACTTCATGACGTTTTTGAAGAACAAAGATGCAGTACAGTAATGCTTCATTCCTATCCTCCATTTTTTTTTTATGCTAGTACAATGTATTTAGTTGTGATTTTTTGTGTCATAATATAAACTAACGTTGACCATGAACAGTATATATACCGGGCAAATGTAAGAAATGGTGCGTCAAGAGTTAGAGGACTTCAAGGACCCTAAAAAAAGGATTTCAAACTTAGTAACTTTATTTTATAATGTTCAATTTTGTCATTATGGTTAACATACACACCTCACAGTTATTTTCTAAAGTTTGTCAATACATTTAATTGTAGCAAATAGACAGCTACTTCGACGTGCTTTGAAGGAGGCGTTCGAGAGTTGAGTTTAACTACCAGCAGGATATAGGATTGTTCCCAACCGTATTTTTCGTAAGTGCACTTTTATTCTTGGATTAGGAAGCATGTATCTACTTAAGGTCAACTTACAACTTGTACCTACAAGTAGATATATAGTTCTTTTGTCTTATGATTCCATTATAAAGTCATTGTTTATTTTGAGATTCATTGTTCTAGAGAACATAACTGTGATGGTTATTGCATTTGACTAATATATAAATTTTTATTAGAATATGAATCCTTTTTTTTTTATCAGCACTTTGTATTTGACTAATATATAAATTTAAAAGTATGCATTACATTTTATTGTTGTTATTATAAGAGGGATGATCTTTTGTAAATAGAAACATTTGAACATTAAGTGGAAATCTATAGAAAACATCACGTAGTTACAGGAGTTTGAAAAGAAAGAAGCGGAAAGACTGGAGGCCAAAAAGGCTGGGGAAGATGGGTCATCATCACACAAATAAGTAATAAAGTATGCATAAAAGAAGAAGAAGGATCATTCTCCACCATCAGTCAAAGTTTAGGAAAATTACTCCGAGTTCAATCCCTTATCTTTCTAGCCTGATGATAATAGTAATTTAATTTACAGTCGTTAAAATATATGCTTCTCACTAAGAACTTGAAGGAAGAGAGACAATTTGTGAATGTGAATGAGATTCATAATCATTCATTTGATCGTGAGGGTGACGGAGAGACATCCATGATGGAGAAGGCTGACGGTGAAAGTGTTGTTGAGAAGCCTAAGACAGTTGTTGAGAGTGTTGTTGAGAAGGCTGACGGTGAGAGTGTTGTTTAGAAGGCTGAGTTAGTTGTTACAACAGTTGGTTAGAGTGTTGTTAAGAAGGCCGTTAGGGAAGTTCCAACCACTCTCCCTAGTATTATACATGATGAATTTCCTGACCCTAATGTGGTTTACAAGAATCACGACAAGCAAAGGGGCTGAAAGCGGTCAAGGTTCCTTGGGAGCCCGAATACTAACCCCCTGCTAAAAAAGAAGAAGAAAGAAAAAGAAAATCAGGATCTTATTGATTTCACGACATTTTTGAAGAACGAAGATGCAGTGCGGTAATGCCTCATACATATCCTCCATTTTTTTGATGTTAGTACAATGTATTTAGATGTGATTTTTTGTGCCATAATATAAACTAACATTGACCATGAACATTATATATACCTAGCAAATGCAAGAAATTACGCGTCAAGAGTTGAAGGACTTCAAGGACCCTAAAAAATGGATTTCAAACTAAATAATTTTATTTTATAGTATTCAATTTTGTCATTATGGTTATCATGCACACCTCACACTTGTTTTCTAAACTCCATCAATACTTGTAATTGTAGTAAATAGACAGTTACTTTGACGTGCTTTGGAGGAGGCGTTCAAGAGTAGAGTTTAACTACCAACATGATATAGCATTAGTCCCGACCATATTTTTCGTAAGTGCACTTTTATTCTTGGATTATGGAATATGTATCCGCTTAAGGGAAACTTACAACTTGTAGCTACAAGTAGATATATAGTTCTTCTGTCTTATGATTCCATTATAAAGTAATTGTTGTTTCTAAAATTCATTGTTTTGGAGAACATAACTGTGATGGTTGCTGCATTTGAGTAATACATAATTTTTTATCAGAACATGAATCCTTCTTTTATCAGCACTTTGCATTTGACTAATATATAAATTTAGAGGTATGATGTACAATTTATTGTTGTTATTATAAGATGGTTGGTCTTTTGTAAATAGAATCATTTGAACATTAAGTGGAAGTCTATAGTAGAGGAGATGAAAAACATCAAGCAATTACAGCAGTTTGAAAAGAAAGAAGCGGAAAGACTAGAGGTCGAAAAGGCTGGGGAAGGTGGCTCCCCATTAGAAAAAGAAGTAAGAAAGAATGCAAAAAAGAAGAAGAAGGATCCTTCTCCACCAACAATTGAAGTTTAGGAAGATTATCTTGAGTTAAGTCCCTTTATCTTTCTAACTTGATGATGATGTGTTAAACTATGTTCGGGGTAGTGAGCTTCTTCACACAAGAAAAAAAAAAAAAGTCCACGTGCTATACTTTCATTGGTGAGGTCAGTGTTTTTGGTAATGGTCGGTCAGTACCCAAGTATTATTCTTTTTTTTTTTTAAGTACATATTTTCTTCTTATAGCATAGTTATATTAAAATAAAAACAGAAGCAATATTCAATACTCATGTAGCTTTTTGTTCAATCACCACCTCATATCTAATTTAATTCATTTCAAAACAAATCCATCCAAAGATCTTTTCTCACTCTACTCACTCTTCCCTCCAACTCTCTATTCTTTATCCTCTCTTTTTACTTTACTTCAACATACCAAAAAAAATCTTCTCAAAACAAATCAATCCAAAGATCTCTTCTTATCTCTCTTTACTCTCTCTTCCTATCCAACTCTCTGTTCGTCATCCTCTCTTTTTAGTTTACTTCAACAGACAAAAAAAATTTCTTCCTCTAAAGGAGTTTTTAGTTTACTTCTCTCTCTCTTTTTACTTTTCTACTCATCATCAAATGGAAGCCATTCTAGATATAACTAGACAAATAAGGTCATAGGATGACTAAAATGTCAGTAATGGTATCAGTTCCCTTCTTAATGTAATAATTCTTTTTTGAATTGGATTTGCAGTCAAAATTGAAGATATCAATCCCGTACACAATTCTGAATTGTATACATCTATTGTACAACTGGTTACACGGCTGATCAAAGAAAGTAAGGAAAGGACAAAATCTTGGATAACGGTAGAAATTGGAAAGATTGAGAAAGAAAACAAGGTTGGAGATACACTAACATCGAAAAAAATCAAGAGAAAACAAGAACAAAAATCTGGATATGGTAAGTTTCAATTATTTGTTAGTTTATTCTAATAGTTTGTACTTAATAATAGTAATTTAATTTGTAGTCGTTAAAATATATTATTCTCACTGTAGGATGACAACAATAGCTTAGAGGAGGAGGGACAGTTTGTGAATGTGAATGAGATTCATGAACGTGCATCTGATCGTAAGGGTGACGGAGAGACATCCATGGTGGAGAAGGCTGATGGTGAGAGTGTTGTTTAGAAGGTTGAGTTAGTTGTTGCGACAGTTGGTTAGAGTGTTGTTGAGAAGACCTACGGTGTGAGTGTTGTTAAGAAGGTTGGGACAGTTGTTGAGAGTGTTGTTGAGAAGGCGAACAATGAGAGTGTTGTTGAAGGTGAGACAATTGTTCAGAAGGCTGAAGGTGATGGTGAGAGTGTAGGTGATGGTGAGTAGCCCATTTGTGTGGATGATTTCCCAACCCCGGATGTGAATATGGTTAGGGAAGTTCCAACCACTCTCCCTAGTATTATACATGTTGAATTTCCCAACCCTAATGTGGTTTACAAGAATTATGACAAGCAAAGGAGTCGAAAGCAATCAAGGTTCCTCGGGAGCCCGAATACTGACCCTATGCCAAAAAAGAATAAGAAAATCAAGATTTTATTGACTTTATGATGTTTTTGAAGAACAAAAATGCAGTACGGTAATGCTCTGTTCCTATTCTTCATTTTTTTGATACTAGTACAATGTATTTAGTTGTGATTTTTTGTGTCATAATATAAACTAACGTTGACCATGAACAGTATACTAGAACTGACGCATCAAGAGTTGAAGGACTTCAAGGACCCTAAAAAATGGATTTCAAATTTGGCAACTTTATTTTATAGTGTTCAATATTTGACTAATATATAAATTTAGAGGTATGCATTACAGTTTATTGTTGTTATTATAAGAGGGTTGGTCTTTTGTAAACAGAAACATTTGAACATTAAGTGGAAGTCTATAGTGAAGGAGATAGAAAACATTAGGTAGTTACAGGAGTTTGAAAAGAAAGAAGCAGAAAGATTAGAGGCCAAAAAGACTGGGGAAGATGGGTCCCCATCAGACAAAGAAGTAATAAGGTATGCATAAAAAAATAATAAGGATCCTTCTCCGCCAACAGTCAAAGTCTGGGAAAATTACCTCGAGTTCAATCCCTTATCTTTCCAGTCTGACGATGATGTGTTAAACTAGATCCGGGGTAGTGAGCTTCTTTACACTAAACTGTGGTGAACAATGAATTCGGTAAGTTTGTTCAAATGTTTCTACTTTCAAACTGTATGCATTACAGTTTATTGTTGTTATTATAAGATGGTTGGTCTTTTGTAACCAGAAACATTTGAACATTAAGTGGAAGTCTATAGTGGAGGAGATAGAAAACATCAGACAGTTACAGGAGTTTGCAAAGAAAGAAGCGGAAAGACTGAAGGCCGAAAAGATTGGGGAAGATGGGTCTCTATCAAACAAAGAAGTAAGAAAGTATGCATAAAAGAAGAAGAATGATCCTTCTCCGCCAACAATCGAAGTTTGGGAAAATTACCTCGAGTTCAATCCCTTATCTTTCCAGCCTAATGATGATGTGTTAAACTATGTCCGGGGTAGTGAGCTTCTTTACACTAAATTATGGTGAACAATGAATTCGGTAAGTTTGTATGTATTCCATAGTTAGCTTTTATTCTTATTGATGTGAGTATGTATTCTTAGTAACATACTATCTGTGTTGTATATGCAGGTTTTGATTTCTTGCAACATCGAAGATCATTGGGTTATCCGTGAAGTGTTATTAAAAGAAGGAAAAGTGCGAATGTTTGATTCATGGTGGGGAAGACATGAAAGAATTAATCGAATAGAGGACATACGATGCTTACTATATTTGTTACCCTCCATCTTGAAGCAATCAAACTACTACGAAGAAGTGAACATACCTGTGCACAAATAGGCCCTTTATTTTAATTTTGAAAAAACTATATTATAAGTCAATAAATCATTTCTCTCCACGCACACACACACACACAAAAAAAAAATAATAATAAATAAATAAATAAATAAATATAAAAAATCTATATTTTGAGAGGAGCCACACCCAGATTTGGGTTCTCCTCTCTTTTGATGGAGGATGTTGTACCATCTTTAGGCAATCTACGATGGTGGAGGGTGGAGGCAAGCTACCCTCTTCATCCTTTCAAGATTGGGAGAAGGCTCCAAAGTACGTATGTTTTTGTTTTTTGTTTTTTATTTTATTCCCTTTTCAAAACAATTTTTTTATTTTTTTCCTCTTTAAATTTAGTTTAGTCGGTAAAAATAATTATAATATCTTTTTTTTAATATTAATAAATTTTGTTTCAAAAAATATTAATAATTTAGTTTAAAGGTAATGTTGGAATTTAGAAGATTTGTAAATTTGGGATGTATATACAATTTTAGAGAGGGTACCAATATCGTAGCTGTATTTTTAAATGTTAAAAGCTAGATCAAATCAGTTTTTAGAGTGATTCAAGTCTAAGAAAGTGAAACTAAATGTAAATAAATGTAAGAAATGCAAGAAGTTCCTAGCTTTTGATATTTTGATGAGTTGAAGACTTGAAGGGGATGAGAGACACGTGGAAAGTAAATGTACAGGAAAATATATAATTAAAAAAAAAATGGAAAATAGACAAAGTCTATTCGATGGACTTTAAATGGAAAACAAATAGGAGATAATAATAGAAAGTGGAAATGGTGAGAAATGTCACCTTTTTAAAGTCAGTTGGTGACGTTGTCAGTGGTTTAATAAGTTAAGTTTAAAAGGCACCTATTATGGTGAACTACCAAAATTGCCCTTAGATTTGAGTTTATGTTATTCTCTTTGTACTTTTCTCACTCCACTAGGCTTAACTCAGTCTCTCTCTCTCTCTCTCTGCAAATAAAAGTTCAACGTTGCCTCCACTTTCTTGTTTAACTTATAAACCCCCGACGTGCTTCATTCAATAAGGTAATATTTTTTCCCACAAATTCTTTGAATTTGTTCACATTTTCATTTGTTCATTTTCATATGTTATCGGAGTATTTATTTTAGATCTCCGAGCCTTTTGAAGCCTTTTTCGAGCCTTTTCATGCCTTTCCCGAGCCTTTTCATGTAATGCCTTTCCCGAGCCTTTTCATGCCTTTCCCGAGCCTTTTCATGTAATGCCTTTCTCGAGCCTTTTCATGCCTTTCCCGAGCCTTTTCATTCCTTCCCGAGCCTTTTCATGTAATGCCTTTCCCGAGCCTTTTCATGCCTTTCCCGAGCCTTTTCATTTGAAGGCTTACCCGAGCCTTTTGAAGGCTTACCCGAGCCTTTTGAAGGCTTACCCGAGCCTTTTGGGTGCTTACCCGAGCCTTTTGAAGGCTTACCCGAGCCTTTTGGGTGCTTACCCGAGCCTTTTGGGTGCTTACCCGAGCCTTTTGAAGGCTTACCCGAGCCTTTCCATGTCTTATCCGAGCCTTTTCAATATCCTCACCCGAGCCTTTGTGAATGTAATATTTGAAAGAAAATTTTTTTTAGGTGAGTTTTTATTAATGGTTTGTGATGATTAATTTGACAGCATCATGAATCGGGTTAGAATAGTAATATCTTACAACGGTCGATGGGAGCAGTTACCCGACGGAAGTCAGAGGTTTGTTGGATCCGATAACCAGGGAATGTATGTGTCAAGGAATATGACTTACGAAGAATTGGTGGCGATCGTGCATACCATTGTCAAGTATGATGTAAACAAATTCAATGTTGATCTAGCATCAATATCAATTGTTCTTGGCAGTACATGTCGCACATTTATAAGAAATGACGATGATGTTCAGTTTATGCTAGGGGAAGATCGGGTGATCCCTCAAGTATGTGTCAGTCTAACCGAGAGGACAGCTAGAGATCCGATAGGAAATGATATTCATCCTGCTGAAAATACCCAACAATTAGGATCATTTTCCGGTAGCAACCGAGTGTTCACCCAAAGGAGTGCCACCGAAGGTGGGGAAAACGTGTGCGGTGTCCCACCAGTAGCGGTCGACCATGCAAATGTAGTTGAACATGAATTTGGCAATGTGTTTGGTTGTCCAATTGAGCAATACAACGAGCAGTACACTGAGCAGAACCATGAGGTGGATAATGAGGCAAATAATGTACAGGTTGATGATCTAGAAAATGTGGATGAAGACCCTGCACAAATTCAAAGACGTGGAAGAAGACATGTAGAAGGAGTTAGTTGCTCTGCAGCAGATATGCCTGGGAGTTCCGAGGTACGGCATCATGTAATTGCATCTGATTCTGATAATGCGAGAACGTGGGTTATTCCCGGAGCAGATTCATACTCATTTGGTATTGGTACAAGCAGCACATTAGCATCGCAAGAACCTAGAAGCATGATTTATAAAGGTCAATTTTTTCCGAGTAAAAAAGATTTGAAGAGGCTCGTTGGCCTATTTTCAATGCGGCAGAACTTTGAATGGAAGGTGAAAAGGTCTAATAAGACAACGTTACATCTGGTTTGCATCGTTGATGGGTGTACGTGGAAATTAAGAGCGGTGAGGAGATATGAAGGGACTTACTTCCAAGTCAGAAGTTTTGTGAACGAACACAGTTGTCCCTTGGAGGAGATTCACCGTCGCCACCGACAAGCTAGTGCAGTCATAATCGGAGAAGTGGTTGCACCTAGACTTCAACAACACGATGGTCGTCTCATGCGTCCGAAGGACATAATCGCCGATATGAAAACAATGTATGGCATCCAAATCATGTACAGTAAGGCACATGATGCCCTGCAATATGCATTGTCTTTGACCTATGGAACGCATGAAGAAACTTTCCAACTGCTGCCATCTTTTGCATACGTTCTGGAACAGCAAAATCCTGGCACAATCACTGACTTACAGTGCACAGACGATGGTAAATTCCTCTACTTTTTCATGTCGTTAGGGTCCTCAATTAGAGGTTTCCGGAGGTGTATGCGTCCTGTGATTGCAGTTGATGGTACCCATTTGAAGGGAAGATTCGGGGGTACAATGTTTGTTGCAACTGCACAAGATGGAAACGAACAGGTGTATCCAATTGCCTTTGGGTACGGTGACTCAGAAAACAACCTTTCATGGGAGTGGTTTTTGGAATGCTTGAGGGGTGCCCTTGGTCACATAGATGATTTGGTTTTTATTTCCGATCGTCATGCAAGCATTGAAGCAGGGATTTCTAAAGTGTTCCCTTATGCAACCCATACCCTATGTTGCTGGCATTTTGGTGAAAATATGAAGAAGCGATTCCACAGGAAGGATGTTGCCCACATAATGGATGCAGCAGCTAGGTCGTACAGTGAAATAAAGTATAATTGCCACATGGAGGAGTTACGTAAGCTGCACAAGGGTGCATTCGATTATGCCATTGCTGCCGGTCCACAGAAGTGGTCCCGCGTACACTGTCCCCAAAGAAGGTACAGGCTGATGACCACAAATGTTGCAGAGTGCATAAACTCATGCCTAAAATTCGCACGACAACTGCCACTGATGACACTGGCAGAGTTCATTAGGAATATGCTACAAAAGTGGTTTCACGATCGTCATGCAGCTGCACAGTCCATGCGTCATCGATTGACCAACGCTGCACATCTTGTGATCCTGAAACGTGTCGAGAAGTGCAGTTATATGACCGTAAATCCAGTTGATTGGAACATATTCTCTGTCAAACACAAGGGAGAACAGTGGACAGTTAACTTAGCCCGGAAGACTTGCACATGCAACAAATTCCAACTGGATTTATTTCCATGCTCACATGCACTCGCAGCGGCAAGGTACATGACAAGTTACAGTCAAACCCTTTATATTACCGTTTGGATAAATCTTACTGTTTTTATTGTTGTAGGGAGCGAAACTTGGATTTCACATCGTTGTGTTCGGACTACTACAAGACAGAAACACTTACTGATGCGTACTCGGTTCCTATTATGCCTGTTGGCCATCCTTCTTCATGGGTAGTGCCATCTGACATAACAGCACGGGTTGTTTTAAATCCAAAGTCGAAGAGACAATCAGGTCGACCGATGGAGAGTCGACATGCCTCCTCTTCGGAGAGGACAATTACACAATCGTGTAGAAGATGTGGACAATTAGGACATAACAGCAGGAGGTGTTCCAACCCGCCTATGGTTAATGAAGGTCCCAGCACAATTGTCCCCGAGGAATACCGTCGCAGGTGCAGCATCTGTCATCAAATTGGACACAACAAACAAACGTGTCCTCAGAAGGACTCTACCGTTGAATGAAGTGAGCCCGTTGAGGAAGGTGAGCGGAAAAGATCTTTTGATTGCTAATGTATTCCAACATCGTTCACACTTATGCACTCATAAGATATAGTTGTGTTATGGTTTTTGTTTAATTTAGTTCTTCGTTTAATGTCAGTCTGGATCCTTTGTTATAGTTATTAGATTTCGTTGTATTGTTTATGGATTTTAATGTAGGAACTGTCTGTTCAACTGTTACTAAGAAACGTTTAAAATTTTAAAAAATAAATAATTTCATTACTCAAATGATGTTATGTACAGAAAATAAATCAAATGTTATGTACAGAAAATAAATCAAATGTTCACATAAACTATCTGCGAACCAACGCCTTTGAGTTAACAAAAACCTCCACGGCCATCTTCTCCCGGATGGTAGCCATATCGTTTTCCGTCCAGTCGAACGTATCCCGGTTGGCCGTGAGGTACTCTGTCAACCTCAAAGTATGAGCACCACAGTTACCCCTGCAATTCACCACATCAAATACGTTATAAGATAATGTAATTAAAACCAATTAGAAGGGCTTAAGTTTTTGAGACAGTCATACCCTTGTGTTTGTTGGGGCACACGGTCTGCGGAGACATAAAAAAAAGTGAATGGCATATTCTTCTCCCGATACGTCGTATCACCCCTCCGTCTGTGCCCATGAAAGTCCACTGCATGCAGCATCGAGGGTAAAAAATACCTCAAGCAAGCGAGCTGCATTTTCCTGTGGCGAAGAGGGACCTCCTGTCTCCACGGATCGAACAGGTAAATATGCCCTGCTGTGAGGTCGACGCTGGCCAGGGCCCAATGTGTACGCCCAAGGTTGCAGGGAATCATAACCTGAAGGTTTTTGGACAACGTGTTATCAGTGCCAACTTTTAATATTATACAAAACATCACCATGTAAAATAAACACTTACGGCGTCAGCATTGTGCCACGGTATGCACCCTGGCGGGAGCAATCCACGTACGACGGTAAGGTCATCTTCAGACCACTTCTGCTTCACAATAGACCAACGTCTACGAGGTCCACTGGCTCCAGTTCCCATCATTTTCTCCCACCGGTAAAGTAAGTATGACTGTACGAAATCGTTGTGTAAATATTAACAATGCAATGCATAACCCAATTTTATACCGTATTATTTAAACACTTACATAGAACTGTGAATCCAGTATGTTGATCCTTGCACCGTAGACACTAGAGTATGTTCGCTGACGCTTCCGAAGAATATGCAAGTACGCGTCTATGTGCTGAAAATATGCCAATTTTGTATTGTTAGGATGTAACCATTTATGAAACAACATAAACAGAGAGTTTTTGTCAAGTACGTACCGTATCCTCCAACTCCATGAAGTTGGTTTGAAACCGGTGGAACCAAGGGGCAACAACTGCTTCCGGTAGATCCACATCACGTCTGCATATTTGGTAAAAAAGTTAGATAACCAAGTCAATTGTACTCAGGTCTTTCAAAATACAATAAAAAGATTGTGGAACTCTACGATTTTACTTACAATTCCCCTGTCGAGTTCTTCTTGTAGGCTAGGTATGTCTGCAGGTGTTCACCATCTACCAATGCGTTGGGCGCCCATACATGTGGTGGCGGTGGCATCATCCTTGGCCTCTTCGGCCGACATGGGTCAGTGTATGGGGTCCGCTGCTGCCAACCTGGCTTGCGACCCCGGGCCTGACGCCCAACAGGTGGGGGAGTCTGATCTGAATCGCTGCGCTGTGAGGAGGAAGCGTGGCCCAATGTATCCCGTGTAGGGGTGTGCTGTACAGAGGAACTCGGTCCCCGTGGATGATCTGCAGGGGTGTGCTGGGAGGAGGTACCCATAAGATCTGCTGCAGGTGTGTGCGGGGAGGAGGCACCCAGAAGATCTACTGCAGGTGTCAGCTCAGCTGGGGTAGACCCTATGTGTGGTCCGCGACTGTGGAACTCTACCCCTGTAGACTGAGTGGACAGCTGCGCTGGAGTAGGATCGAGCAGAGGGGTCCGTTGTAAGGAGACAACCTGGTCAACCTGAGGTACCGGCTCTATCTCCATAGGTGCTGTCCCTGCAGCACCGGTACCACTAGTAACATCTTCACGTGGTGTCAGCCCGGACCGCTGCTGCTCACGCCCGCTCTGTGGGTCTGCCCCGTCCTGATGACTACCGGACTCGTCCCTGGGACTGAAGTCATGGTCATGGTCATCCTCCGGTGGGTCCTCGAATGAAGGACCTGAACTACGGGCCTGCGGCGTCGGCCTCGAACCCTGCAGACCCTTAATCAGATCCAGCAACTCCCGATGTTGTTGATCTCGTTTCTGATCAGTCTTGCGCACTTCCTCCCGTAAATCTTGGAACGCAGCCATCAGTTTTGTATACCCACCGTCCTGAAATGATTTCGAACTCTATCAGTACTAAAACGAGCATTTAATTTAAATAAAATAATACGGTTCAAATATTTTTACGTACCTGATGATGCCCTCCAACGCCACCTACTGGATCAGCTTCAGGGCGAGGCTGTCTGGGTAAAGTGAATCGTACCCGCCTACGCCTCTTCAAGGGTCTCCCACTACGACCCTGCTGGTCTGAAACATCCATATCACTGGGTCCGGAAGTCCGACCCTCCTCGTCACTGGGTCCGGAATACCGAACCTCATCCTCACTGGGTCCGGAATACCGACCCTCATCGTCACTAGGATCCGGACGGTGACCAGCTATATCGGATGCATCGGAATCATATAGACTGCCGCCCAGGTCTATGCCTTCGTAGTATCGTTGAGCCCTTTCAGCAGCCGTCGGGACCAATTCAGTCCGCGCAAACATCTGAAATCGGAGTTACATTAGTTTAATAGTGTACATACTAATAATTATAAATATTAAGTTCAATAATACTTACCCTTTCGATGAAAATGGAATCCAGCTTATCCCCCCTTGGTCGTTTGGTCAACTCCCATTTCAGAATACGTGGGGGGGGGGGGGGGGGGGGGGGGGAGATCGTTCCCCCTGCGGGTCCCACAGTTTTTGTTACGAAGTTCAGGGATAACCTCAAAAGTAAATATCTGCATAATAGATAAGTACGATAATAAGTAACAACATCAATGAAAAAAAAAATTCAATTAAAGTAGAGCTTCTAATTTTAAATTCTCACCAACAGTGCGTGCGATACACCGTATAAGTTGTAGGTCTCGACGGTGTGTGATGCGCCCTTTTCTTGCTGCCTTTTTTCGAACCGCTCCCGTCGACCATCCAACGCATGCTTCCAACTATGTATGGATCGCCTATACAAGTGTGCGCCCCACGGGAACGCATCAAAAGCGTCCAAGTCCTCAACCAGGCGAAACTGCCATACTGGGACTTTATCTCTCTCGTCCACCCCCATTAGTATCCAGTTGAGCATAAACAACAGGCACAACTTCACCGCATCGTACTGCTCAGCAAAAACACCACTCCACACCACTGCTCTCAGCTCTTCGAACTCAATTTCTCGACCCTGAAAGTAGCGCTCGTGTATGCCATTCTCTACCATAGCATAGCTTGCCGTGTCGGGAATCACTCCGAACTTCAATCCGGTGATTAGGCAGAACTCAACCTTTGAGAACCGGACCTCGTGCTTGCCCAACAAAAATCTCATCTCGTCTTCCGGGCCATCGTGATGTAACTCACGCAAAAGCAGCCGATGGACAATCCCAGCAGAAAACTGAATCTCCCGATGCATATGAAGGAAATGCCCAAAACACGACTCGGCATACCGACGTCGGTCTTCGATCTTTAGATCGTCAGGTACACTGTCAAGGGCGTTGTCGATATCTTTCAGGTCATCGAAATGGTCATGCCTTGTCAGTTTTCCCTTGTACCATGCTCCCACAGGAGTTTTAAGCAAATCCTGTTTCTTTGCCTGCATATACACAGAAAAAACAGAAAACAAACATATTAGTTCATTAAAAGGCTCGAATAAAAAGGCACGACAGTGTATCAAAAGGCTCGGGTAGAGTATCAAAAGGCTCGGATAACATATTAAAAGGCTCGGGTAAAGTATCAAAAGGCTCGGGTAACATATTAAAAGGCTCGGGTAGAGTATCAAAAGGCTCGGGTAGAGTGTCAAAAGGCTCGGGTAACGTATTAAAAGGCTCGGGTAAAAAGGCTCGGGTAGAGTGTCAAAAGGCTCGGATAACGTATTAAAAGGCTCGGAGCTAGTGTAAAAAGGCTCGGAGTTAACAAAAGTTTGGTAACATTTAAAAAAGCTCGGGGACAGTTATAAAAGGCTCGGGGAAAATTATAAAAGGCTCGGAGACAGTTATAAAAGGCTCGGGGAAATAAAAAGCTCGGGGACAGTTATAAAAGGCTCGAAAATGTTTTAAAAGGCTCGGGGACACTAAAAGGCTCGGGGACAGTTATAAAAGGCTCGAAAATGTTTTAAAAGGCTCGGAGATAGTTATAAAAGGCTCGGAAATTTTTTAAAAGGCTCGGGAACAGTTATAAAAGGCTCGGGGACACTAAAAGGCTCGGACAGTTATAAAAGGCTCGGAGATAGTTATAAAAGGCTCGGAAATTTTTTAAAAGGCTCGGGAACAGTTATAAAAGGCTCGGGGACACTAAAAGGCTCGGACAGTTATAAAAGGCTCGGGGATAGTTATAAAAGGCTCGAAAATTTTTTAAAAGGCTCGGGGACGGTTATAAAAGGCTCGAAAATGTTTTAAAAGGCTCGAAAATGTTTTAAAAGGCTCGGGGATAGTTATAAAAGGCTCGGAAATTTTTTAAAAGGCTCGGGAACAGTTATAAAAGGCTCGGAAACCCAGAACATCATCGTCTACATAACTTTTTTTCAGAAACCTAAACCCTAATCTAACCTACCCGAGCCTTTTCAAACAAACATAATCAACAAACAAAAATCAAATAAAACCTAATCTATATCATCGAAATCGCAGGCAACAATCATGAATCAAAGATCAAAATGCATCGACGAAGATAACTAACCGTAGAAACACTTCGCCGCGGAACTCTGTTAGATGCCATCACTGTAGCTTCGTCGCCGGTCAACTTTCCGTCGGATTTTGGTCGCCTTTAGGTCAGAGCGCCGCCTGGTTTTCTCTCTCTTGGGTTTTTCTGTCAACGTTTGAAAACAAAGCAAAGCGACGAAAAAGGGTATTTTTGTCTGGTAACCGAAATTGGTGCCTTTTAAACTTAAGTTACTAAACCACTGACACTCTTACAAAAGGCGCCCCATATAGTGCTATTTAATTTTTGACCCCATAATAGAAATAAGAAAGGAAGCAGAGTGACCGAGAAAAAAAGAAAAGGGAAGAAAGAAGATTTTTTTTTTTTTTTTATTTAATTGGAAAAGCAAATTCAGATTGGTGTTCAGAATTTTCCATGAGTTGTGTTATATTGTTTTTCTCTCTCTTTGTGGAGTTTGTTTCTCTCTAAAATTTGAAATCAATAAATGATTGTTGAAGAGTAATTTATGGGAATGTAGGGAGGGATTTTAGTATATTCTGATCGATTAATCTTATAATTGCATCTTAATAGTGAAAATTGCAAAAGTGAAGTCATGGGTATTCAAGGAAATGATTAAACAAAGAATTTTAATGCCTTAATTAGATTTGTGAAAGCATATTGTATTTAGATAATTAAGTTATTGAAGGTTTGGTGTTGTTTTTGTTCCCGATTTGAGTATAGATATTGTTTAATTGATTAAAAGTGATTGAGAATATGGAAAACCAGTGGTATTAAGACTGTTATGAACTTAGAATAAATATATATAAAGGCGCGTTTAGTATCGTTTTTAAAATGGTGTTTTTAAAAACTATTTTTAAAAATGAAAAACATGTTTTAAAAATATTATTTTTAAAAATATGATGTGTTTGGTAGTATTTTTTAAAAGTAGTTTTCAAAAATGGAAAACGATGTAAATGTGTTTGGTATTATTTTTAAAATAAGTGAAATAGTTGTTTGGAGGGAAAAGTTGTGATTTATTTTGAAAACCTGTTTTGAAAACAATAGAAAACAATAAAAAGTTGTTTTTAACTTTTTAGTTGTAACTTTTAAAAAATTGTTTTTTATTTTTAAAAACAAGTTTTATAAAACACCTATCCAAACACTATAAAGCTGTTTTTTGTTTTTAAAAACAAAAAACTGTTTTTAAAAACAATACCAAACACCACCTAAGTGTTCTTATGAGAGCTTAGTGCTTGTTTGGTTGAGCTTTCTACTGGCTCAACAGGTCTACCAACGTCTATTTGAGTTTTTTAGAGTTGTTTGGTTAGGCTTTTGAAATTGTCTATTTTAAATTGAGTAGAAACTAGTAGAGTTTAAACCTCTATTGGACAAAAGCTCATAGGGAGGTTCTTCTCCAAATAGACATTTTTTTTTTTAAAAAAAAGTCTACCAACCAAACATCTATGATTTTTTTTTTCAAAAACTCTATTTCTAATAGATGTAGATCTTTTACCAATAGAGGTTTTTCAAAAGCCCAACCAAACAAGCTCTTAGACGGACATCTCTAGAGCACTCATGAAAACCAACAAGGCGCAGGGCCCTTAAAGCACCACGCCGTTAGAACAACTTATTACTCGTTTAGAATTCGGTGTGGGCAATTGGCCTTCTGATTCACATAAAAGAGACATTGGTTCCTAGAAACTTTATGTTTCACCAAGTTCTTGTGAAACATGATCAGTTATCCAATGTTTGGCTCATAGTCCAAAAGACACCATAACATATGTATTGAATTCAAATAATTCAATAATTTTCTCTTTAAGTATATTTAAATTAATATTTCGAAACTAATAAATTTTTTGGTACCCTATTCCAACAGTAATATCGAAATCCGAAACCTAAACTTTTCACCTAAAACACAACCATCCCATTCTTATGAAAACTATTAGGCATAACTAATAATGTTTCAATTTAATTTGTGTTTTTGTATGTTGTGTAGCGATGACAATGGTTGGGTTTGGGTGGATTTCGCAAAACCCATATCCAAACCTGTGAAATATTTTGCCACCTAAATCTTGCTGCAGACTTGTAATATCCTGAAAATTGGTCAAACCATTGTTAAATAGTTGAACTCAATTATCACGAATTTGGGTTCAATTTATTTCTAAAAGATTTGAGGCCCAAAGTGATAATGTTGACAAAACTTAAACTTATGACAAAAGAAGAACCATTTGGACTTAATGTATGTTTGGTATGACTTTTAAAATAATCAAAAGCGCTTTTTTAATCCTAGAAACTTTTTTGAAGTTTTTTTTAGTTGTTTGATAAAACTCAAAACAGCTTTTTTAATATATTAATTGTCTCAATTACCCTTTATAAAAGCCAATTTATGTCTACTTGGAGAAGCTCAAATTTTGGGCTTTTCCAAAAAGCTTTTTTTGAGTTTTTTTAAAACATATGAATTGTCTCAACTATCCTTCATAAATTTTAGATATTCCACTATAACACTTTCATTATAAATACATTCTTAACACTTTTTTTATAATTCACTCAACCAAAAGTTATTTCTAAAAATACATTGTCAACACTTTTTTTATAATTTACACAACTAAAAGATTTTTTTGTTAGAAGCTCTACTTGAAAAGTCACACTAAACACACTCAAACCCAAATTAATCGGTGATTGGGCTGATTTTTATTTTTAAATGTTAAAGCCAAAGCCCAATTAAGTTGTTGGGTGATGAGTTTATTCAAGTCTAAGAAATTAAGATAGTGGAAATACAAGAACGTTTATATTATTTGATGAATTGAGAAGGAATAAGAAATAATATAAGGGAAGGAATTGTAATTATGAGAGATGGGATGAAAATGTAATTTACAACCATTTGATGATTTGAGATGTATGCGTGACATGTGTAAAGTAAGAGTAAAATAAAATTATAAAACATGGGGAATTTACAAAGTCCAAGCGGTGGACTAAAAAAAATAGGGGGAATTGCACAAACACTCCCACGTTTTAAATATTACATAAATATGGTAGTTTTGACTATATACGCACAAACTTCCCTTAACATTTGAAAATTGTTACACAAATATCCCCTACCGTTAGATGGATCCGTTAGTCAATAGTCAAACGTGCTAAAAGTCTAAAATACCCCTTTTTTTATTTTAAACAAAATAAAAAATTCAAAAGTAAGATTAAAAAAATTAAAAAATCATTTAGAAAATATGAATATATCTTAAATCTGAAAGTTGGAAAAAAAAAATTCATCTTCAGAAAAATAATAATTTAGTTTGTGCAATTCCCCCTTGATTTTAAATAAATTTAAAATTTAAAATTTATTTATTATTAAATTGTTTAAAAAACTATTTTTTTTATTCATTAAGATGAATTTTTTTCCAGCTTTCAGATTTAAGATACATTCATGTTATCTAAAATATATTTTTTAAATATTTTTTAACCTTGTTTTTTAGTTTATTTAAAATAAAAATAAAGGGTATTTTAGATTTTTTACACTTTTAACCATTAACTAATGGATCCATCTAACGGTAAGGGATGTTTGTGCAACAATTTTCAAATGTTGAGGGAAGTTTGTGTGTATATGGTCAAAACTGTCATATATGTACAATTTCATTAAATCTTGAGGGATGATTGTGCAATTCCCCCTAAAAAATAAGAATAAAAGGAGAAAATGATAGGAGAGAGAGAGAGAGAGAGAGAGAGAGAGAGAGAGAGAGAGAGAGAGAGAGAGAGAGAGAGCATAAAAAAACAACAACAAAAAAAAGTGGCCGAGATATTGAGAAAAGGCAAGAAAGGATAAATAAGCTTAATTTAATCTACTGTGGATAGTAAATCGGAATTCAAGATGGTGTTTAGAATTTTTCCAGAGTTTTGTTATGTTGTTTTGCTCTTTTTGTAAAGTTTATTTATCTCAAAGATTTGAAATTCTTTTGTATGTATAAATGATTGTTCAAGAGTAATTTATGGGAATTAGATAAGATGGGTTTTAGTATATTTTTATCAAGGATAATTATCAATTAGGTCATAGACTTTTTTTCAAAATTTCAAGTTGTTTGAGACTTTTACAAAAGTGATCAACTTGGTCCTTACATTTTTCCCAAGTGTCAAATTAGTACATTTTTATTTTAGAAGTGACAAAATTGGTCCCTCTAACGATTTAATGGTGTTAAATATAACAATTGACTTTAACAATTTTAGTTAAAGTACGTAAATACCTTTTATTTGTTATATTAGAGCAAAGTTGTTTTGTCTTTTGTGCATTAAATTCACTATTATAATTACAACAAAATCCAAAAATATTATTAATGAAACACCATTTGTACATTTTTTAATTAATTTTTTTAAAAAAAATCTAAAAATATTTTAATAAGACAATGTCCATTATACCCTTATTTTATAAACAAAGTTACTCTTCATTCTCAGTTTAGTCTTTTACCATATTTATATAATTGTTTTTTTTTTTTTTTTTTTGTTAATATTATATGAGCACACTATTGTCAAAATTATTTAAAAATCAAAATCCACAAATAAAATAAATAAAAACATACATGTGTTAAAAAATATAAAATAAATAAAAATAAATAAAAATAAAAAACCATACATGTGTCATTATTATATTGTTTAGGAGTAAAGTACAATTTTATTTCTACACAGTTAAAGTTGATTGACAGAACTTAGTTAGAGGGACTAATTTGATACTTGCGAAAAATGTAAGGACCAATTTGGTCATTTTTGTAAAAGTCGCAAACAACTTAGAATTTTAAAAAATAAAAAATAAAAAAATCTAGGACCTAATTGGTAATTGCCCTTTTATCAATTGACCTTATACTTTCATCTTGATAGTGTAAAATGCAAAAGAAAAGTTATGGATATTCAAGGAAATTATTAAAACTAATGCTAGACCACCCAAAAATTTAGACCAAATTTCAACCCAAATGATGTGGCAAATGGTTTTTTCATTAACCACATCATCCCATGTTGTGTGTGGTGATGATAACTCACTTGCCACATCATTTGGGTTAAAATTTGGGTTAAGTATTTGGGTTGTATAGCATTACTCAATTATTAAACAAAGAATTTTAATAATTGAATTAGATTTGTGACATCATATAATATTTGGGTAATAGGATAATTAAGTTACTGAAGGTTTAATGTTGTTTTTGTTACCAGCACTGCAAAAAAATTGTCTATCAGTGACGTACTATTTCCGACGGCGCTAATTGTTGTCAGTAATAGTACCTTTTCCGATAGCCATATCAGTGCTGTTGGAAATGAGTAAAAATCTAATACGATTGAGTCCACCAGTCATGCCTTATTTGGATGTAAGGTAGCCAAAAGAGTTTGGGACATCTCTCGGTTTGATGGTATCCTTTCTGGTAGGCGGAATTCCCCTGTCCTCGAGCTACTTGCCTCCCTTCAAAACATCCTCAGCAAGGAAGACCTGGAACGTTTTTGCATTCTTATCTGGGCAGTGTGGGAGAATAGGAATTCCTTCTATAATTGTGGTAAGCTCAAATGCCCTGAATTGGTGGTTTCTGGTGCGCTGGGGTTCTTGTCTGAATTTCAGGATTCTAGGGTGCCATTCTCCCCCGGTTTGTTCCCCTGCCCTCTTGGAAGTTCTCCAACTGGATAGCTCCTCCTCCAGGCCGTCTAAAGCTTAACTCGGCTGTGACTCCCCGTAAGAATGCAAATTCTTTTGGGATTGGCGTTGCCATCTGTGATGATAAGGGCCAGGTCCTGGTTGCTCGTGCTTTTACCATGAGAGGCAGTTTCAGTGCTGAAGTCAGGGGTGCATTGGCTGTTAGGGAGGGTCTTTTTCTTGCAAGATTCTATGGTCTCCAAATTGATTCTACTGAATCAGATTTCCCTGGAATGGCCTCTATCCTTCCAGACTCTAGTACCTCGTTTGGGGATTCGAAACTCATTTTTAATGATATTAAGGCGCTTATGTTATGTGTTGGATGTAGTAAATGTCTTGCGATTTCCAAATCTGGAAATTCCTTGGCCTTTAAGCTTGCACTTTCTGCCTTCTCCTCTGCGAAGGAGTTTTTTTGGCTGGTTCCCAGCCCTTTTGTTGGTTCTTCTGTGTAATGTTTTTTCTTTTATCAAAAAAAAAAAAAAAAATCTAATATAACATTTTCGACGGGCAAATGACTGCTGGAAATAGTCTTTGTGTTGTCAATGTTGTTCCCATTTCTGACGGCTAAATGGCCGTTGGAAATAGTCTTTGTTTCGTTAGAAATGAGGAAAAAGTCATCCAACATTTCCGACGGCTAATTGCCGTCGGAAATAATCCATATTTTCGAAGGCATTTAGCCGTCGGAAAAGACCAATTTTTTATTGTAGTGTCAACAACGTATTTTTATATAAAGTTTCTTCAAATAATTTGTATTAATAAAAATTTCATGATTTAGTTTTTCTTGAAAAATAAAAAAGTTAGATAAAATAATTATATAAACTCTATTTCGTAGTAATCATTTAATACACCTGATTTTTCCTAAATTGCTATCCGGACAATGACATATATGTGCAAAAATCAGGAGTAAACACTTTGATACAACAGAAATACACAAAACATTTGTCATGATTATAATGAAGGGATTTTTGAGATATCGACGTCATTCTTTAGGAACTTTCTCTTATTATAAGCATTTTTATCTTGAGAAATTGTTCGATAGCAAAATATCACCAGTCAACTGCCGGGAAAGTCATGTAGGGATGTCAAGGAACATTACGACGCCCTCATACATGACATCTGCAAGATTGATTCGGGTTGTGTTAAGTTGCCGACTTATGTGCGTCGATGACTTGTGGGACTTTTTGTGCCATCAGAAATTTAAAAAATAAAAAATAAAAAAATAAAAAAAAACAATACCGCATTTTCTACGGCTTTTGGGCCATCCGAAAATAGTCAAATAAGCCATCCATATTACCCACTTTTCTAACAACATAAAAAGTGTCATCGGAAATGCTAAAATTTAATTCGAATTACTTTATGGACACATCTTACTAAATTAACTAAATATAAAATATAACAAAATGATTAGTAATCACAAGAACATTTAGTTATTTTTAATTATATTTAGTGACACTACTATATTAGATTTTTTTTAAACAAACTCTAATAATTTTAATAAAATATTATTTTTAAAAACAATAATCAATAGTTATATTTAAATAGTATAAAAAAAATATTTAATTGGATATTATACAAACATATCAATAGTTTATATATAAATAGTATGCAAAACATATCAGATATAAAGTTATAGCAAAATGGTAAGGGTAACGGGTAACCCCTTACTGTCATCCAAGTCAAGGGTTCGAACCACATGAATTTCTTTGGCTCGTCAGTGAATGGTTATTTCTGACAAGCATATTTGTCAGGGGCGGACCCACGTGGAGAACAGGTGGGGCCCGTGCCCTACCTCAATTTTTTTAAAAAAATTGACTTTATGTATACTATATATATATTTTTTTTCATTAATAAAATTATCATTATACTTCCTTTAGCAAAGCTGGTAGAGGTCATTTTTCCTACTCTTAAAATCTTGGTTCAAGTCCCATCAAAAGCAAATGTTTTCTTTTTAATTAAATTTTATCTTGTAATTTTTTATGTCTTATTTATTTTATTACCTTTTCCAATTCTTTTCTCAATTTTTCATTTCTTCTAAAACAAAACAATTCATTTTCTTATTTTATATTAAATTATCTATTATTATTTTGGATTTTATCATTTTTAATAGTTTTAGTTTGACTACCTAACACATCCGATCAATAAACCATAAAATCTCAAATTTTACTTTGTTGGATTAAAATAGTCAATCTATTATTATGATTCATCATCTTTTATCCTTAGTATTTTTCTTATTTTATAGTTTTAATTTATTTATAATTAATAACTCAATAATTTACCAATAATTTGAAGAATAAAAAATTTAAAAACATGTCTAGTAATGTTTATTAATAAAATATTTTTCTATAAATTTAAATTGAATTCATTACAAATGAAAAAAAAAAAAAAAATTCTTATTATAAATTTAGATTGTAATTTATTCTTTTAATTTTTTTTATTAATATTTATGTTGTTTTTGTTGTTATTATTTATTTTTTTTAACATTTTTTTTATTGTTTTTATTTCTTTTTTAATTTAAGATTATTTAATTCATTTGAGTAAGTAAACAAATTTGTTTTATTTTATCTAAAAAAACTCGTTTTACTATGATTTTAATTTTTCAGTATTTTATATATATGTATATATTTAAGTGCCCTACCTGGTTAAAATTCCTGGGTCCGCCATTGATATTTGTGATAGCCTCCGACGGCTTTTTCCCATTGGAAAAGCGTATTTCCAACGGGAAATGATCTTTTCCGACGGCATTTAGCTATCGGAAAAGACCTTTTTTTTTTTGTAGTGCAATTTGAGGATGTATATTGTTTAATTGAATAAAGGGAACCGAAAATATGGAAAATAATGTTATTGAGACTGTTATGGACTTGGAATGAATAATACTAAGTGTTATTGAGGCTGTTATGGACTTAAAGTTAACATGGTTTGACGTTTTGTGCTGGGTATTTGAGTTTAAGTTAATAGAATAATATAGTGAATATTCTTTGTCATAAACTTGTGTGGATTTCTTAAGATTTCTAAATATTTAGTAACTGAGATTGTTATTAACTAAACTTGTTTTGAATTTAGATTTCTTAATCTTGTTGGTGTGTTATTACCTATTTAGAATGTAATTATGATTGTCATAAAGTGGATTAAATCTGAAAAGTTAAAATCCTATTGCTTGTGATCAATGTAGGAAGCCCTAAATTAAGTATGGACTTAATTAAATTGATGTGTCCATTAACTTTGTTGATGAATTATTAATTGTAATGCTGCACTGATAAGAAAAGGAATTAAGTATGATATTGACAATATAAAATAATATTATATCATAAAAAGTATGGAAATGTAGTTGTGTTTCATGTATCCGTGTATGAAGCATTTGAGTATGATCTATGATTCGGAAATTATAGAAATATTGAAAAATGTCTTTGAATTATATGATGGTGATTCTGTGTATTATGTTTATGAAATATTATGGAATATATAGAATTGTGAAATGCTATTGTGAGTTACTGTACAATTGATATAATACGAATTTTGTATTAAATGGGAAAGAATATATTGTGTTATATTTATAGTAATATGTGGCCACGATGAAATAAAGTGTCATATTATGATTTAAGATATTTGTGGAATTGTGAGTATTAAGTTGAGAAAGGATAACTTGAATAAGTGTTGTTTGATTCCAATAATGGCCTTGCATATTAATAGTATGGACTGACTGCAGCATCCTCATACCGGATAGGATGAGGTAGTACCCTTATTTTCTGGTACTTGTTATGCTCCTTATGCCAGATAGGATAAGGGTAGTACCATTGTTATATAGTACTTGTACAGTACCCTTGTATGTAGTATGTGCTGGAATGCCCTTATGTGTGGCAGTGGAAGTTAGGGCATTGCCCTTGATATAATGTTGCGGGTCAGGGTGTATCCCTTGGTCCTTATGAACGATTCCATACGGTATAATGGAAGACAATTATAGGACCGTAAGAATTGATATACTCTTATTTTGTATAATGACACCAAAAGATTTATACTTGGTATTTGATTGATATATCATTGTTATCTTGAGAATATATTATATTTGGTATCTGATTGGTATACCATTGTTATTTAGAGAATAGATTAGTAAAGATGAATCTATTAAACATTGTTTGAAAAATGTATTGAACATTGTTAAATTTAATTACATGACATTGATACTGGTTTTTAAATTGATTTATTGTTAATGAACTACGAGGGCTTTGATCCTTATTAAGTATAGGATATGTAGACGTTTGGGGAAAATTTAGTCAACCCGGCACGTCAGCATAAAAAGCAGGAATCACAGAACCAAGTCTCCATATCAACAAGACATGGTAGTAGTGAGCTCGAGAATAAATAGCAGGCTGCCCACTTAGAACCAATTCGCCAAGGTAATCCTAGGCGGCGAATTGATACCAACTCACTGTTACATTGTGAACACAAAATATCCCCGAGATCACCACAAATCTAGGATTCTTCGCATCTCCCATGAAATCTGGGCCTATATCGAGAAAGGCAATCACCCCTAATCAATCAGTTGACGAATCTGATAATAAACTCAATGATCCAAAAGATAATCCATACAAGGAAAAGAGATTCCCTAAAATATGGGTGAATCACCAAGATATCATCTTCTCAAAGCCTTTGCTTGTACAATAGACATTAGGGCAATATTTTAGTTCCCATATAAATACATGTAATGGGCTAGGGCCAGGGGGAGGGCGAGATGGCATTAGAGACATACTTTTTTTTAATTTGTAATCTTTTTCTAAACATAATGAATATCATCTTTTCATGTCACTACGATGACTGTCTGTGCTAACTTCCAAACAGCTAATTAAAGAGAGAGATCTTAAAGACTTGATAGTAGACAAACTATGGGGAGTTTTGAGGGTGTTATAACATTCAACTCGAAATGTATATTCCTTCCAAAGAAGTCTCTCGAATCGATCAAAATCCAACTCCAACATTTGAGCTCCCTTAGCTAAAGCTGTGTGGATCCAATTAGTGATGTTACTTTTCTGATCAGCACCCAAATAAAAATGTATTCTAAACACATCAATATATTTGCCTCTATGCAATTCTAAGATTTTGTGAACCCAATTAATGTACTTGGACCTTTTAACTATGATATCAAAATCGTTTGGATCATTCCCAAATTTCCCACATTGTTTTTGGAGCATCAAAATCATGATTAGCAGTAAAATTCCACAAATATCTCCATCTACGTGAAACAATGCTAGTCCTTGCAACTTCTATAAGACTTAATCTTGAGAAAATATTAACAATTTTATCGTCAGGAAGTCGACTAAAGTAACACTCATTCTCACTATTTGAAACCTGAGTGGAAAAAAAAAAGTATAATAAAAACCAACGAAACAATTCAATTGCAAAGAAATGATCTTTAAAATAATTATGATAATGGAGATGTTATATATATAATTACAAAAAATGAATAAATAAATAAACGGACGCAATCTAAGGAGTAAAAAAATTACTAAAAAAAACCTTGTCTTTGGCATGTGGAGAGTTTGGGAGTAGCCTTCAATTCTCTTCGTCCTCATCTCTAGCGAGTAAAAAAATTCAATTGATTAGGAATTGAAAACCATTTAATTAAATAGCAAGAATAAAAGAAAGAGAAATTATAGAATAAAAATACCAGCTTGAAATTTGAATGCCGGTGCTTTCTTCTACTGCGAGATTGGGAATATAGGAATACAATCACTCGTCTTGTATAGAGACATCAATAGAAATGATATTATTATTTTCTCTCATAGGTTTCAAAATATAGCCTTTTTCACCCTCTAGTTTTAAAATTCTCTATTTTCTCCATTTGTTAGTCACCCTCTCTTTGACCTTGTAATATTACTTATTACCAAGAATAATTTTTCCAAACTCTAAGGTATTTCACCTACATCAACTTTAATTATTAAATTCAATAGCTAGACAAATCTAAATTAAGGGTTATAAATATAATATATAATATACACATCAAAAATGCATGAGAAAATAAATCACGAAAAACGATACAAGGTAATCACCATAAAATCAACAAGTAAAAAGGATTGAATCTCAATAGGAAAACGATCCCAAAAATTAAATGCGGCCCATTGCAAACCAATATTAGCCAAATAACCAGCACAGCCTAATAACCAGCACTATGATTACCTTTAACATGTGTCAGAAAACCTAACGTGCATGTTATGCAACCAGAACTTACAATCTATCCAACGAAGCAATTTACAAAATTTATTGCTAAAAGAGAATCACTCTTTATCAAAATATTATTCCAACTCATCTACGAAGCAATTTCTATAACAAGGATATTAGGGGCTGTCCTGCAGCATGTTTTCAGCCTGTTTTCGTTTTTATTTTCCAAAAATGATTTCGAATTCGCGTCCTGTAAACCGTTTTTCATTTTATTTTTAAAATACAAAAACAAAAACAAAATGAAAAACAAAAGCAGTGTTAAAAGTTGAAATTTTGAAAAACAAAAAAAAACTTGTTTTTCATTAATTTGTTTTTGTTTTTGTTTTTCATGTAAAGTGGGTCTCATATTATTAATAATATATTATCTTTTTTTCTTTTTTCTTTTTCTCTTGATCAGATCACACCATCATCTTCATCTTCATCTTCTATCCCCTCCTTCTCGCCGCCGACGTTCCTGTCTACCGCCGCCTTCCGCCGGTCGCCGGTCGCTGCAGCCATCGCCGCCGTCTTCTTCTTCTTCCTCTTCTTCCTCTTCTTCTTTTTCCTCTTCTTCTTCTTCTTCCAGCCGAGATCGGCTCTTCCTCCTCGCCGACGAGATCTCTTCTTCTTCTCGCCGAGATCGGCTTTGCATCTCGCCGCCGTCTTCTTCCTCTTCCTCTTCCTCTTCTTCCTCTTCTTCTTCTTCCTCTTCTTCTTCTTCTTCCTACCGAGATCGGCTCTTCCTTTGCCGACGAGATCTCTTCTTCCTGCCGATGAGATCTCTTCTTCTTCTTCCTCTTCCTCTTCCTCTTCCTCCCACCGCCGTTCACCGCCGATCTGGTCTTCTTCTGCTCCTCTTCCTCTTCAAGTCTTCAACTGTTAAAATTCCTAAACCCAAATTACAAAATGTTTTTTTTTTTTAATTATTTATAATTATTATAATATTAAACAAAATTTAAAAATTAATATTTCAATTTTCAAAAAATTTCGGTTTCCTACCGGACGCATTTTTTCAGTTTTTATTTTCAAAATACGGATTCCAGTAAATGTTACCAGACGCGTATTCGGAATTCAAAAATGAAACCAAAAACACTGTTTTTGATTTCATTTTTCTTTTCGAAAAACAAAAACAAAAAACGGCTTGCAAGACAGGCCCTTAGCTATCAACTCTAAAAAGAAAACAGTTTTTTTTTTTTTTTTTAACCTACCAAACAACTTTTGTAACGGCTTTTTATTTTTATTTTTAATGTTGGGTTAGCGTATAAAATACATTTCCTACTGTAGGTGGTCGAACTACGGTTGACATTATTCGTGTCGGGTTAGACTAGGCTCAATGCAACTTAGTGGAACTTTGTTGACTGAAGACTGTCATCTCGAAATTGTAAACCTGCAAAAAAGGATAATTTAGAGGGAATAAATAAAAAGGATAGATTTGGGGTTTGATTTTTAGCCTTAGTTATGCTTGGGCTGAGCAATTGTTTGTAATGACTGTATTGAACCAATTTCCGGTGTTCGGAATGGATACGAATAGATTTCCTATTTGCTATCAGTTCTTTTCTTCAAAAAATTTCAGAGAGCCTCTTGTGGAATCAAAAACTGTTATTTATAGAGGTCCAGTCGTTTTAATGTTCACCTGATCATGAGTTGATTGTGGGCGAGATTTCAGGAGAAAATCTCTCCCACAACTACCTAATCGACACAACTGACCATTGACTTGGTCCTTCAAAGACTAAGTTCTGTAGCTGACACTTATATTGGATCAAACTACTATAACGAGCCCAGGTAAGCTATGAAAAAAGGTCTGGGCTTCTTACTTTAGGCCTCTGGACCATTTTTGGCTACCACAGTTTATCTCATACTCTTAAAAGAGAGTTTTAATGAAGTAGAGAGTGATTTTCGTCGAGTCAGTGAAATTAGTTTTTAGAGATGACATGTCGTTCGATGAACATTTTGAATAAGGCGTGGAAGTTGGCTCGATTAGAGGTCAAATCGAAGGGATAGTCGCGTTTCAGTGCCCTACGATGACGGCAGGTGCATTTAATTCAAGCACGATTTTCGAGATAATTTTTTTTCGAATTTTAAACCGAGCAGTTACCTTGGTTAATTGGCAACCGAAGAGGAAGTGACACGTGGCAACTAATTGGTTTATAAGTAAACCGTTCCACTTCCTAAACCCATTTTAGTGTAATTCTTCAAAGTTGATTTTATCTCCAGGGATTTTCTTCGTCTGCGATTTGAAGGTATTGCAGTTTTCTTGTGGAGTTCTCCAGCGTCTACTTCAAACACTTTTTCCTTAGAGGTTGGTGAAGACGCTATTTCCCCTTTCTTTTCTGCATAAGATTTATTTTTTCGAGTTTATAAGGAACAAGCATTAATTGTTGATATTCTGACCTCGAAAAAATTGTTTCTGCTTTCTTCAATTTGTTCTTGATATTCTTTGGTATATGTTTTTCTTATATATATCTGGAAAGTTTGATCTGCTGTGATGCTTTTGTTTGTATGATATAGCTCGACAACTGCTTTGTCGTGAGTAGATGCATGATTGACGTAGGATAGCAAATAAGTCGGTAGGACTAGAATGATCTCTTAGAAGCTGATTTTCGTTGAAAACAATAGGTTTTGATCTCAGAAACTCTAGGTTGTGATTGTAGCATTCTAGATTCTAACTTGTGCATTTTTCTATGCATGTCAGTATTTGAAGACGTCGTGCCGAGCGACACTACACTTTTCGACCCATGCTTCGATTGGACTCCAAGTGAGGAGGATGATGAAAGCGACGGAGTCGACAGTCGTATGCTAGATGTAGGTCGACTGGTCACTGTAAAGGATCTGTTGAGAGTCGTTACTATGAATACGGAGGGTATACTAGGGCAGGGTGGTGTGCGTGCCATTGCATCGAGGGTCGAGTTCCTGGAATATGTGGATACAGTAGAGGCTTCTACCTATGGTCGCCCTCTAGGTATCCTGGATGAAATCTAGCCAGTTTGGTTACGGATGAGAATCTGCGTAGTCTGAGGGTAATTTATGGCATCCCTGATGATGTCGAACTACGTGCACCAAAGGAAGATGAGCGGGCAGACTGAGACATACTAGGATAGACGTGCTTTTATGCGTATACCCTTCGTTTAGGGTTCAGATTTCCAGTCCCTTAGCTGGTTCGATGAATGTTACTATATTATGACATTACTCCTAGCCAATTGATGCCAAATAGTTGGAGGATATTGCTGAGTCTGGGTGTCCTTTGCGAGAGACACAATATCAAATTTGGGTTAGGATGTCTCCTTCATAATTATTACTTGAAGGAAGGAACACGTATTCGACGAAGGTCGTTACATGTTGATACCCAGGATTAAGGAGCGTCTAATCATTACCAATACTATGACAAATGACCGACATTGGAAGGATACCTATTTTTTTGTTAATGGTCCTTCGATCGATGCCTTGGGGAGAGTCGCGGTATCAATACCGGTGAACTTGGAATCGGTATGGTGAGTATTACTTGCCAATTGTCATTTAGTTTTTATTTTATTGAAATTACTCGTGTTGATGAGTAATTGCTTTTGTAGAAATGAAGGGTGTAGAAAGTAAGCCGTCGTGCGACGTGGCTCCTTGGCGCACTAATATTTTGCTAAATATTCCCGTTAAAGAAAGGAGCTGTAAAATGCTGCTTATAGAAGGTAAACTTAGGTCTAACAGTTTATGGAGATGGTCGACCTTAAATAGGTCGCGAGTACCTTATCCTCATGTGAGAGACTTCGTGTCATATGTATGGATTAGAAGGAGTTTCGAAATTCTCCAATATTATATGAAATTCTTGTCGCCTGTAATTGACATTGAAACGACAAGTGACATTGATGTCGAGTGCAAAGCTAAACTTGCCAACTGAAGCTGACGCTTTGAAGCGTTATAAGGATGATCTGGCTAAAAAGCGGGCAGCAGGGGCCAAAAAGAAGCAGGTGACCGACAAGTCGAAGAAGGGCACTTATGTGTCATCTGAGCATGTGTACATTTCATCTCCCGAGCAAAGTCCCACGAGAAAGAAACAGAGGAGAGATTCGACTGTTGATCATGGAAAAAATGTCGAGTCAAGTCGAGTCGAGCTCCAGGAAGCAAACGGCTGCCTTTAAGCCTGACTCGTCGATGGTGCTTCTTTCTTTTGGGCTATCTTCGTTTAAAGAGCCGACTGATTTCTTGAAGAAATAGAATGAATTTCTTCTTTCAGTAGACGAGGAATTTCTGAAGGGAAAAAAGGCTGAAGAAGTATTCGATACAGGAATTCTTTCAGCTTTCCAAGTGATTTGTGATTTGTGATTTGTTTTTGTTTCCAATTCCTTTAGGAGTTTATATTGTTCTTCTGTTTTATACGACATCTCTTTTGCAGGCTCTGCATGCACAGTTGCATCTTCATGATAGGTATAAAGTAGTCAGTGATAGGTGTGGAAAATTTAGGAAAATGAACGACATTCTCAAGGCGGATAAGGCTAAGCTTGACAAGGCTATAGAGGAGATAGAGCGTAAGAACTTAGCTCATGAAAAAGAACTAAAGGAGGTGAGAGTAGAAAGGGATCGACACTCCGAAGAGTCGACCAAGGCTCACGCGGCCACTGTTGAGCAGAAGCGCCTCGTTGTCTATTTAAAAGAACAGTTGTAGTCGATTGCATCTGCAGCGATGTGCAAGGTGAAGGTAGAACTTTACAAGGAATATCTGTCTGGCGAACATGCTAATTGGAGCAGTGTCGACATGCAGGAGATGATCGAAACTTATGAAGAAATGTTGAGACTGGAAGAGTCCTCGCCTGGAGAAGCTGGAGGGGAAGAACAAACTCTTGGCGAAGGTGCAATCCTCGACAATGTTGAAGAAATGAATGTTGTTGTTGCTGATCCACCCTTGGATTGATGCCTTACTTTTCAATCTCTATTTTTATCTTGCTATCTTATCATATATCTTTTTTATCGTCTATAATTGTGGATGATTTGGTCGACTCAACTTTTAAATATTTTGTTGCATGCTTTATTTTCGATAAACTTGCATTGAGATTTATATTGACTTGACTTAATGTGGAAACAACACGACCATCATATAATGGGGTTTGCACAAAAAATTGAATGAATTAAATGAGATAAGCCTGTAAACTTATGCTCATGCGTAAGTTGATTGATACGACCATTAGCTTGACTGGAGATCGCGTACATTAATATTTTATCGAGAATATAGCCATAGAAATAATTGTCTTATTGATTCGTTTTCATATGAAACTTGCATTTATCGGACGGTAAGACTTTTATTGAAATATTCGGTACATGTGTTATAAGTCGACAAGACTCTTTATTTACATAGAATATTCGCGTACATGCGTTATCAGTCGACGAGATTCTTTATTTACATAGAATATTCGCGTACATGCGTTCAATCGATAAAAATCTTTACACAGAATATTCACGTACATGCGTCATGCGTTCAGTCGACAAAAATCGCGTGCATGCGTTAATAGTCGATATTCCCCCGACTCTCAGTATTTTGTTTGCTAAATAAGAATGTTGAGAGTTGATACTCATTTCGTAGATGTCGGAGTACGTGCGTTATCAGTCGACGAGACTTTGCTCGCGTACATGTATTATCAGTCGACAAGATTCTTTATTTACATAGAATATTCACGTACACGTGTTCAGTCAATAAAAATCTTTACATAGAATATTCACGTACATGCGTCATGCGTTCAGTCGACAAAAATCGCGTGCATGCGTTAACAGTCGATATTCCCTCGACTCTCAGTATTTTGTTTGCTAAATAAGAATGTTGAGAGTTGATACTTGTTTCATAGATGTCGGAGTACGTCGTGTCAATCCTGTAATAGTAATAAAATGCGTCGAAGTAGACAAAAGAGTAGAAATGAATTTTGTGAGCTCAGTTTTCAACTTAATACTAAGTTTTTCATCATTGCTCTTTATGCGCCGTTTTGTTAGTATTTAAAAAGATAATCGTACAAATGAGATTTATGACAGAAATGAAAAAGTTTAGAAATGATACTTTTTTACATGCAAGGCGTTCCAGCTGTTGTGCATTTCGCGACCGTTGAGTCCTCGTAATTTGTACGCTCCTCGACCTTTAATCTCTGTTATTTGATAGGGTTCTTCCCATGTTGGTCCCAACTTTCCTGCTCCTTCTTCTTTGGTATTTTGGAAGACGCGTCGTAGTACCCAGTCGCTTACTTTAAATACTCTGATTTGCACCTTCTTGTTATAATGTCGTGCGACTTGCTGCTGATACAATTGTACTCTTAGGGCAGCCCGATCTCGTCGTTCATCTAAGTAATCTAATTCGAAAGCGAGTTCCAGGTTGTTTTGGATCGCATTTGGATTTTCACTTTATGCAGTTTCAAATCGTGTCTCGATAGAGATTACTGCTTCTAATCTATAGACAAACGAGAATGGGGTTTCTTCTGTTGACCAACGAGGTGTAGTTTTGTACGACCATACAATTTCTGGGAGTTTTTCGACCCATTCGCTTTTTTCTACTTCTAGTCACTTCTTGAGTGTGTTGATGATGGTCTTGTTTGTTGACTCTGCCTATCCGTTTGCCTGGGGATAACGTGGTGTTAAGAAGCTTAGCTTTATCCCATGGGACTCTGAACCTGAAAATAATATTTTTCCAGATGAAGTTGAGTACCTCGATGTCACGTATTTGTTGAAAAGCTCCGACTTCAACCCATTTAGTGAAGTAATCCGTCAGAACTAACATGTAGACGACACAACCAGATGTTGCGGAGAGTTTTCCTACAATGTCCATTCCCCGCTTCATAAAAGGCCAAGGGGCCGAGATTGAATTTAACATACCTGGAGGGAGATGAGATATAGGTGCGAATCTTTGGCATTTTTCGCAAGACTTCACATGGTTCTGGGAATCAGAGCGCATCGTTGGCCAGTAATATCCTACCGTGACAGCTCTGTTCGATAGACTTCGAGCTCTAAAGTGGTTCCCACATTCTTCATAAAGTAGGCTTTTGATGACATTGTATGCTTCTCGTGGAGTTACGCACCTCAAGTAGGGTCCTGTAAAGGATTTTTTATATAGCTTACCATATAAGATGCAAAATTTTGCAGCCTTCGCTTGGATCTTCCTTGCTTCGATTCTGTCTCCAGGTAGGATGTCGACCCAAAGATAATCGAGTATAGGATCTATCCAACTGCTTCCATGGTCGACTGAAGCAATTATCACTGTTTCTTGGATGGTCGGTGATGTAAGATGTACGACAGGAATTGATTTCGATCCATTTGTTGTTGTCGATCTCAGGCTTGCTAATGCGTCTGCCCGGGAGTTCTCTGATCTAGGTACGTTGAATAGTGAATTCGTCGAAGGTCGACTGTAAGAGTTTGGCTTTTGCCACGTAGGCGGTCATTCTTTGGTCTCTTGCTTCATACAACCCATTCATTTGTCAGACGACGAGTTGCGAATCACTAAATACTTGAATACTTTTTATGTTCAAACTTTTGGCGAGGTAGAGTCCAGTGATCAACGCTTCGTATTCGGCTTCATTATTTGTCGCACGGAACTTGCAACGGATCGACTGCTCCAGTATATCTCCATAGGGAGATTTGAGTATTAAACTCAGTCCGCTACCTTTGATGTTACTAGAACCGTCGATCGACAAAGTCCATTTTTCGATGGTAGCAACTTCCGTGAGTGCTATCAATTCTCTTTCAGCTTGCATATTCTTTTAAGGGGTAAAATCCGTAATAAAAACAGCTAATATCTGTGACTTCAATACCGTCCGTGGGTAAAAGCTAATGTTGTATTCACTCAATTCGACAGCCCACTTCGTCAATCGACATGAAAGTACTGGTTTATGTAAAATATTTTTGAGAGGGTAAGTAATTAATACTTTAATGAAGTGACATTGGAAATATGACCTTAATTTGCATGCTGCAACGACAAGAGCTAAAGCTAACTTTTCCAGTCGACTATATTTGGTATTTGCGTCAAGTAGCACTTTGCTCACATAATACACTGGGTGTTGTACACTACCTTACTCCCTAACCAATACGGCACTTACGACTGTGTCTGATACTGCCAGATATATGAGTAGCGTTTCATCGTCTTTTGGTTTCAACAATAATTAAGGTGAAGTCAAGTATGCCTTTAAGTCTTGCAAGAATTTTTTCACAATCGTCGTTCCATTCAAATGCTTTATTTTTTTCTCAGCGTATTGAAGAATGGGTGGCATCGTTCGTACGACTTTGATATGAATCTATTCAACGCTGCTACATGACCTGTGAGCTTCTGTACATCCTTGACGCATCTTGGGGACTTGATCCCTTGTATCTACTGAATCTAGTCTGGGTTGGCTTCAACACCTCTTTGGGTGACCAAGTACCTTAAGAATTCCCCTGATGACACACCAAAAAAGCATTTAGTAGGGTTTAGTTTCATACCGTACTTGTTGAGCACGCCGAACGACTGTCGAAGGTGATCTATGTGTTGTTTAGCCACCAAGGATTTGACCAGCATATCGTCGATGTATATCTCAGTTGTTGAACTGAGCATTTTGACGAACATTTTGTTTACCAGTCGTTGATAGGTTGCACCTGCATTTTTCAAACTAAAAGGTATTAACTTATAACATAATGTAATTCGCTCAGTAGCAAATGCGATTTTTTCCTGGTCATCTGGATGCATCAGGATCTGGTTATAGCCTGAATACGCATCCATGAAGCTGAGTAGTTTGTGTCCTGCCGTAGTGTCGACAAGCATATCAATGTGTGGAAGTGAAAATGAATCCTTAGGACACGCTTTGTTGAGATCTGTGAAGTCTAGACATACTCGCCATTTCTCGTTTTTCTTCTTTACCACCACGATGTTTGCCAACCAATCGGGATATTTTACCTCTTTTACTGAACCGATGTCGAACAGCTTTTGGATCTCCTCGTTGATCACTTTATTCCTTTCTAAAGCGAATTTCCTTCGCTTCTGTTTCACAGGTTGGTGATCATGGTCGACTTGCAATCGATGAATAATTACCTCTGGATCAATGCCAATCATGTATGAATGTGACCAGGCAAAGCTGCCATGTCGTCCCTTTAGGAATTCAATCAACTGTTCGCAGATTTCTTTTGGTAGTCTGGACCCAATGAAAACTTTACGTTCTAACTGTTTTGGGTCGATCGATACTTCATCAAGTTCTTCCATCTTGGGCGCATTTGGGGTCGACTCGACCTTGGAGTTCTATAATTGCTAGAATTCCTTTTTCTTCTTCTTCATAGCGTTTTGGTAGCATTCCCTTGCTACTCTTTGTTCTCCTTTAATTTCGCACACTCCCCATCTAGTTGGGAATCTTATCATCTGATGGTAAGTCGACGGGATCGCCTTCATTTCGTGTATCCATGGTCTGATTTCGTGTATCCATGGTCTTCCCAAGATTGCATTGTATGGCGACTGACAGTTGAGAACCAGGAAATTGATGTAGAGGTTCACTCCTTCGGTATAGACGGGTAGTACTATTTCGCTTAAGGTGCTTTTTTATTCCCCGTTGAAGCCTGTCAATAATGTCGTTCGATGGCTGAGTTTGGATTCGTTGACCTACATCTCTCTTAAAGCATTGTTAAACATAATATTGCATGAACTACCATAATCGATTAAAATGCGTTTAGTTAAACAATTTACAATATGTAAGGAAATAACAAGTGCATCATGATGGGAGGAAAACAGATCTGCTTTGTCCGTAGACATAAAGGTGGCTGTTTCGTCAATAGTCAACAAATGCTCCCGACTGGGTTGGATCTTGGCGTTCGACACTTGTCGTGTGTGCCTTTTTGCTGCAGAATAGCTCACACCACTGACTTCATGTCCTCCTGCAATATAATTGATCACCTTGTCTTGTCGGGTGGGTTCTAGTGGACTGTCGTTTGCATTGGTTAGCCCTTTGTCGTTTCGTCTGGCCAAAGTTTGTTTCCCTTTGTCTATCAGGAACTCTTGTAGATGTCCCTGCTTTAAAAGTTCTACCACTTCAAACTTAAGGGCGACACAATCTTCTGTTTGATGGCCATAATCTCCGTGGAATTCGCATCTTAACTTCGCATCTCGATATTCTGGAGGTGCGTTCATTTTTCACAGCCATTTGATCATTTTGCCCGTTTCCCTCATTATTGCCACAAGATCGACTGGCTCAATGCTGAGGTTGTATTCTGGTGCTTCGATGCGTGGTCGACTTGTCCTTGGGTAATCTCGTCTATAGGGTCAATTGTCGTTTGAACCTTCACCTCGTGGCTATGCTTATCTCTTGTCACTTGTCGGGTAAGGTTATCTCCGTCTATCGATCAACCTTCTACCAACTCGAACGACTCTCCGGTTCATATTATTGTTGACTTTACTGATGAAATTGGCTTCATCTTCTTCCCACTTGATTTGGGCCTATGCTTTTGCCAACACGTCTTCCGTCGTCCTACATGGATATTTAGTGAGCTCTTTATATAGATCAGAGTCAAACCTGAGGCCTTTTCTAAAGGCGTATATGGCAGTCGCCTGATTGCAATGTGGGATCTGCACTTTTTCTATATTGAAACGTCCGACATATGTTAGATTTTCTCCGTGTCTTTGCGTTATCGTATATAGGTCATCCTACTATTTTTCAAGTTTGCGATTGCTTACGAATTGCTCTACAAATGTATCTGTAAGCTGTGCAAATGAATTAATGGAATTGTTGGGCAAATTAGTATACCATTGTAAGGCTAGGCCATTAAGGCTAGACCCGAAGGCTTTACACATGCACGCTTCTCGTAGGTCGAGTGGAAATGCTGCAATGAACATTCTCTACTTGTACTGCGCTATATGGTCATCCGGATCAGTAGTGCCCTCATATTGTTTCATATTTGGGAAACTAAACTTTCTAGGCATCTCGATTAGAGCTATTGCATCGACAAATGGTGAGTCAGCAAAGCTATTCGCATTACTTCTTTTAATAAGGGCTAGAACTCCTGGAATCCTTTGTATAAGAGCTTCCATTTCTGTAAACCTGCCGAAAAATTCTAAGTTAGCAGATATAGATGATTCAATTCCAGGTTTTACCAATCCTTGTGTCGACTGGAGTGACATGGGTGTCCTTAGAACGTTCTCAGGTTGCTAGCCCGTAATTGGATCTTGTTTGTTTTCATTTCGGACTGGCAAATTATTGAGGTCAATCTCGACCCGAGTAGTCTGAGGTGTCTGTTGGTTTTGCCCGATATTAGGATTTGCATCCGAGACTACTGGTCCTGTTGGGGCAACCGGAGCTGTTCTATCGACTTATTGTTTGCCGTTTGGAATCGGATTTGGGCGCTCCGTAGCCTCACTATCGGGTATTATGCCGTTGATCAGGGCTCGTAGCTCGCCATTAGTCACTCGGATTGCCGTGTTTTCAGCTTCGAGTGCTCGTAATCTTTCTGCGTTTGTTGCCATCTGAGCAGTCAATGCAGCGATCTGTTCTTCGACTATTGGGATACCTCATTCCCTAGACATCTTTGTTATTCGTTCGAAAGCTTCGACTGAATGGCTTGTAAAGTTGCAATGGGCCCCACGGTAGGCGCCAAACTATAGGTGGTCGAACTACGGTTGAAGTTATTCGAGTCGGGTTAGACTAGGCCTAATGCAACTTAGTGGAACTTTGTTGACTGAAGACTGTCGTCTCGAAACTGTAAACCTGCAAAAAAAAAAAAAAAAAAAAAAAGGATAGATTTGGGGTTTGATTTTTAGCCTTAGTTATGCTTGGGCTAAGCAATTGTTTATAATGACTGTATTGAACCAATTTCCGGTGTTCGAAATGGATACGAATAAATTTCCAGTTTGCTATCAGTTCTTTTCTTCAGAATTTTTCAGAGAGCCTCTGGTGGAATCAAAAACTGTTATTTATAGAGGTCTAGTCGTTTTAACGTTCACCTGACCATGAGCTGATTGTGGGCGAGATTTCAGGAGAAAATCTCTCCCACAACTACCTACTTGACACAACTGACCATTGACTTGGTCCTTCAAAGATTAAGTTCTGTAGCTGACACTTATATCGGATCAAACTACTATAACGGGCCTAGGTAAGCTATGAAAAAAGGTCTGGACTTCTTACTTTGGGCCTTTGGACCATTTTTGGCTACCACACCTATAGATTCAATGAAAGTAGACGGTCATCTAATAGTGTCTATAATTTTTTTGCCACATCATCCTATTTGACATATAAACTTTTTATGAATCATTGTAACATTGGAGCAGTTCTATTGTTCTAAGGATATATTTTTTAAAATTAAAAAAAACATTAAATGATGAAATAAGATTTCATAATCACTTTTAAAAAGTAACATCTTACGTGCTTCTTAAGACCATGGTCAAAATTTGTCATATTATCAATTAATTAATTTGAAATTTTTACCAAATATGCTTTTTATAACTTTTCAATAACAACCAATTGGTAGTAAGTAGGAACCGATACAAATCAAGACACATTAGCTCATCGTGTACACACAAAAAATAGAAATGATCAAAACCCTTATTTTCTAAATTAAATCTTAAAAGAAAATTATCTTCATGATCATAGTATGACTAGTAGTTTTTTAGAAAGAAAAAAAAAATTATATATACACGACAACGTATTTATTTGGAGGATGCATTAATTAAGGAGTGCCGAAATTGCCACCTATAAATATGTTTTACATATCCCATTTTAAGTACATTTATATCTAAAATTAAAAATCAAACCATTAGTATAAACACTCATCATAATGCCAATAGTACCCTTATTCAAATGAACATATTTATTCTAATACATTTTATTTGTAAACCCTTTTAGATTATTAATACACCAAATTTAAATAAAAACATATTATTTTTGGATCCAAATGTGAAATATTTAAAAGGTTAAAGATATAAGAGTGGCACTATTGCCACCCAAAATAGTTTTCCGCACACCCATTTAATCTTTACACCCACTGTAAAAAAAATAAAAAATAAATAAAAAAAATTATTTTTTTTTTTAAAAAAAAAATCACTTTACAACCTCTTAAATGTCAAAATTAACCCTAAATATTAATAACCATCTTAATTAAATTATTTCTCTTCAAAATCAAACAAAATTTAATTGGGAGTGAAGAACCCTAAATCAAACAAATGGTGGAGATTTTTTTTCTCTACCCTTTACATGAAAAAACTAAAAATATGGAAATATTTTTTTCTATCGGCTCATTACCTACTTCGGTCATACTTCAAACAAATATTAATAATAAATTTTGATATGCATTATTATAACCACATACAACATGAGGAATTCATTTTTGATAACATATGAAAGTTTAATTATTAATAACCACTTTTTAAATTTAATTTCAGTTCATATCCATAAAGTACAAAAATACCCCCAATATCAATTTTTCTATTTTTATTTTTTTTATCTTCCTTCTTCACTCTTCTGTCTTCTCTCTTTCTTCTTCCTCATCAAATCTGAACAGCGTTTGAAAAATCAATATTTGAAACATAGTTTTAATGTTATTGCATGATTTTTGTTTATGTTTTGGGAAGAAATTGCATTAAACTTTTGGAGAGTTATTTTTCATAAGATTTCATGTCTTCATTGGTACGAAAATGTGAAATTTTTTGTGAAAACGTGAAATCTTTAGTGAAAACATGAAATCTAAAATAAAAATGTGAAATCTTATTGTTATGTCTGAAAACATTTTTTTTTTTTTTTTTTTTTTTTTTTTTTTTGTAAATTGAAATCTTCATGTTTTCATTATGATTTCACACTTTTATCAACAGTTCATTTTTTTATTAAAAATGTCACGTTTTCACTAAATATTTCACACTTTTATCTTCACGTTTTCATACTAGTGAAAACATGAAATCTTCTGGAAAATAACTTTTCCAAAAGTTTTATACGATCATTCACAAAACACAAACAAAAGTGATATAATAACACTAAAACCATGTTGATTTCTCAAACGTTCTTCGGGTTTGATGAGTAAGAAGGAAGAGAGAGAAAGAAGCTTCTTCGATGAATCTAGAGTTCGTCTTCGGTGGGCAGTGTCTGCCCTAGCAGTGATGGTGACAACCCCCTCTTCTCTCCTGGTTGTGACAGCAATGGCAACGACCCCCCTATTCTCTCCTTATTGAGACAATGCCTCTCTCTCTCTCTTCTCTCTCTCTCTTGGCTATGATCTAGTTCATGATTTCAGTTCTCTTTTCTTTTTTCTTTTTTTGTTAAAGCCAATGGTATTTAAATGTGGGTATATTGGTAATTTGACATAAATATGGTTATTAATAATTAAACTTTTGTATGTGGTCAAAAACGAAAGTCTAATGTTTTTGGAGGATATCTTTGATTTTCTCTCTTATTATCTCTCTATTACGTGAATGAAGGAGTTTTCGGTGAAGACCTTTATCATGTGAAAGCATTGCAAGCTGTTATTGAATTATGACAAGGAGATATGTTTTTGCATTGCATGTAATAAGTAGAAAAGAAAAGAAAATTAACAAAACAAACAAACCTCCACCATTTGTTTGATTTAGGGTTCTTCACCCCATTTGATTGTGTGTGTTTAAAGAGCAATTTAAAATTAAATGGGGAGTTATCATTTTGGTCTCTACGTTTTTTTTTTTTTTTAATTATAACTTGTTTTAACTATATTTCCCTTTTTAGTTCCCATGGTCCTTATGTTTTCAAAAGCCCATCAATTTGGTCCCTCCATAAAAATTTTGATGGTCAACAGTTACAGAAAACGTTAAAGGACTATTTTACCCCTAGCCATTTATTTTCTTAAAAAAAAAAAAAAAAAGGTGGAGATCCACCAATGATAGAGATCTCATCGTCAGGATCCCTATCGACGATGGAGATCCATCTCAGATCTCCATTGCACGATGGAGACGTACTCCATTATGCAATATAGAGTGTGCATGGTGTCCATCGGTGATGGAGATCCAAATGGGGTTGGAGATCTAGATTGGATCTCCACCTCGTTTTGCTTTTTTGGTTTATTTATTTATTTATTTATTTTTATATATATAATTTGATCATCACTATACATCCCTAAGATAAACGGTGGAGATCAATCTACCTTTTTTTTCAAGAAAAAAAAATTAATTTTTTATATAAACTAATTTTTTAAAATAAATAATTCTCCACCATCCATCTAAGATTTGGATGGTGGAGATTTCAAAAAAAAAAAATTATTTTTGAATTATATAAATATTTTTAATGTATATATATATACACTTTTTAGTGTTGACACATGGCATGTTCTTGGTTTAAAGACAAAATTACCCTTAAAACCGTTAAAGTTGACTAACGATTGACTAACTGAGGGATCGAATTGATGAGTTTTCGAAAACATAGGGACCTCAAGAACTAAAAAGAGAAAGATTGTTTAAAAAGTCATAATTAAAAAAAAATAATAATAAAAAAAAAAGAAGGAACAAAATGATAATTCCCCAAAATAAAATGGTTATTAAAAATTTGGATTAATCATGATATTTCAGTGGTTGTAAAAAGTAAATTTTTAAAAAGAGTTTCTCATTGCAATCCAATGTTCTTCTTTTAACACTTCATTTCTAAAGACACTCAAATCTAAAAATTTTAATTTTAAAAAAATTCTAAACACACTCCCTTTTTTCCAAAAATTACCAATTTTATATTTTGGCACTCTATACTAAAGACACTCCATTTTTTTTTTACAAAAAAAAAATAAAAAAAATTAATAATTCTAAAGACACTCCATTTAATTTTAATGTTACCAATTTTGAATACCTCTCTTTAGAAAATTTGAAATTGAAAAGAGATGTGAAGTAATCAAATGAAAATAAAATTGAACAAAAGTGAAGAGATTGAAACAATAAGAAAACTGTTTTAACTCTGAAAATAGGAAAAAAAAAATATTATATTTCCAAAAAAAAAAAAATTTTTGATTTTATTTTTTGGATTTTTAGTTGAGTTAAAAAAGTTATATTGAGTAAAAAAAAATATAATTATAAATATATTTTTCTGGAAAAAGAATTTTTTTTTTTTTTTTTTTTCCTTGTATATTTTCTTTAGATGGTGATGATTGAACATGGGTGATATTTGAGAAAAAAAAATGATTTCAAATTTGGTTGAACAGGAAAACTAGACAACTTTATATAGGTGATGATAATAATAGAGGGTTTGATGGTATATGAGAAAAAAAATTATTTTGAAAGAAAGAAGAAGATACTTTAGGGTTTGTAAAACAGGGAAAAAAAAAAAAAACTTGTTTTCTAAAAAAAGATAGTTTTGAGTGTCTTTAGAACTTTTTCGTCTTGTTTAGTAATTTTAATTCATGTTAAATTAAAATTAACAAAAAAAAATTAAAAATGTAGTTTAAATAAATAATTAGTGGAATAGTGGATTGTCAACGGCATTTCTCATTATTAAATTTCTTTTTTTTTTTTTTTTTTAACGATGGGTGTAGAGAGTAAATAGATGTGCGGACAAAGGCGAATGGGGGGCGGGCGGGATAGTGGATTGCCAACGGGATTTCTCATTATTAAATTTCATTTTTTTTAACGATGGATGTGGAGAGTAAATGGGTGTGCGGACAAAGGCGAATGGGGTAAGGGCGGGATAGTGGATTGCCAACGGCATTTCTCATTATTAAATTTCAATTTTTTTTAACGATGGGTGTGGAGAGTAAATGAGCATGCGGATTGGGGGGGTGGGTGAAGGAAAGAAAATATATAAGAAAAAAAATTCTTTTTCCAGAAAAATATTTATATATATATATATATATATTTTTACTCAATATAACTTTTTAAACTCAACTAAAAATCCAAAAAAGAAAATCAAATGTTTTTTTTTTTCTTGAAATATAATATATTTTTTCCTATTTTCAGAATTTGATCTCCAAAACAATTTTCTTATTGTTTCGATCTCTTCACTTTTATTCAATTTTATTTTCATTTAATTATTTCACATCTCTTTTTCATTTCCGATTTCAAATTTTCTAAAGAGAGGTATTCAAAATGGGTAACATTAAAATTAAATGGAGAGGGGGTAAAATTATATATATATATTATTTCAATTAATTTATTTAAATTTGTTGGTTGCTATTATTTGTTAATTTACTTGATAAGTGTAATGATAAATTTAAATTATAAGAAAAACATGTGAATAATTGTTATTTGACATATATCGTCTCTTAACATAGGTGGTAGTGTACCTTCCTTCCACATTAATGGTGAGGAATTCAAATCCCATCATGTGTAGGAAGTTTTTTTTCCCAATTTATGGGAGTAGATATTCGAACTACACGTGTTGTTTGATCTTGGAAAGTCCCACACCCGGTAATCCTATTATAATAGTTCTTATAATACTTCAAAAAAATAAATTGCTATTTGACTTTATCAATGGTATAATGTTATTTTGAATATTTTTATTAAATCATACTTGTTTTTTTTATTATTATTGTTAATTTTAGTTTATTTTTTACCATTACATTTATATATTACATTTGGTTTTTCAATGAAAAATAAACTTGAATATTTAATACAGTAGAACCCCTATAAATTAATCTTCTATAAATTAATATCCTCTCTAAATTAATAAAAAATCTCGGTCCCAACTTGGGCTAGTGTAAAATATTAATAAACCCCTCTATCGTAATAATTAATAATTTATTTTTGAAACCTAATGTAAAATTTCGGTCCCAACTGTCGTATAAATTAATAATTCCATAAAAGTACAAAATATATTACATAATAATCAAGAACAAGAAAAATACTTCAAGATGCTAGTTTGCACAAGGCCACCATGTTTGATATTTTTGATTGCATCCTTCATCTTTTGAATTGTCCTCAAGAAGTTATTGTGATCACCTTCTTGTTGTAGCCAAAAGGTTTCAACTAAATTTAACATTTCAACAGCCTTACGTGTAGAGATTTTAGGTACCTCATGACTATCGTCGTCGTCGTCGTCGTCGTCATCTATCTCAACCACACCATCATTATTCTGCCTTGTGATATCATTGATGATATCCTCTTCAGCTGGAGTGTAACACACTTCTTCTTCCGCTGGATGGTTAAGTAAAAGATTAGCATCCATAGGATTGCAATAGTGGAAGCTTTGAATTTGTTGTTCTAATTCACTCATAACATCACTATCCTCAATGTCTCCCTCGGTTTCTCCTTGGGCTGTACGAATTTTGCAATGAAGAAAACAATTAGCGATGGTCTTCGGCTTAACATCAAAAGTCCATGTTGCAACAGCCATACGAATGGCTTCTAAAATATCAATCTTTTCAAGATCAGGTGTGTTGGATTCCAAACGTTCGAGCAACATACAATTAAAGCGACGACGATAATATGCCTTGAAATTTCGAATTATTCCAGCATCACATGGTTGTAGCTTTGATGTCAAATTTGGTGGCAATTATTGCACTGTGGTATTTCTGAGTTGGATGTGATTAGGTAGCTCTGCAAGTGGTACATGGGCAGTGCAATTGTCAATAAGAAGCAAAACCTTTCGATTTGCCATGTGAAGATCAAATGCTTGAAGCCACTGTACAAAAAGAATTTGTGTTATCCAAGCTTTTTGATTTGCCATGTATTGGCAGCCAAGAGAACCGACCAAAAAGTATCCTTGGTTTATAAGTAATCACATTCCCAAAACGAATTGGAAATTTCCTTAACAAATCTTTCCT